>JAAXCT010001124.1:0-232827 GCA_012490785.1 Eragrostis nindensis
AAGCATATCTTGGGATTTTGCCCATGCTTTCAGAGGTGTCGGAATATGCTTCGACCGTGAATTAATTTCTCGAATTCTAATGAGCAGTTGACAAAAAAGATCACCCGCATTTACTTTCTATAGATCAGTAAGATTAAGCTACTTACTCAGAAAGGTTTGACCAATTGTCCACAGAGCTCTATTGAAAGGAGACCAGCAAGTATAACCTGCAACCCCTGCCTCATCACCCACCCATCTAGTGTCTGGTCCAGCATCTGAGAAGATACTACCCTTTGTTGTAGCTGATGTATAAGTGCAACCCAGGCGTCGAACTTGTACTACTCCATTTTCTTCTTATCGCCTTTCGCACCATCGAGCCAGACTTCCTCAACATCGCCATACCTGCATATGTCAAGGTACAATCTTCAGATTATCCTAAATGCAGGAATATATAGATGAGTGTGAATGTTAAATACAACGGATATGAATGCTGACCAAATTATATGCAAAATTGACTAAAACTCCCGAACTTTAAGGAACAAGTGTGATGAAACAGTGAACAAGAACGATGAAACATCTCATAATCAAGCAGTAAAGTGCTGCAATTTAAACCAAGGAAACGCCACGAGATAACGAGATTGAAGTCTTTTCCTTGTATCCGGCAACACAATTAAGCTCTGATGACTCCCAAATCGAAAGACACCACCAAGGGAACTAGTCAACTGCTATGGAAATTTCTGCAACCGAATAAGCAGAAGGCCAGTTTTTTGTTTCCACTCTCATGACCGCGTCAGATTGAAGTTTTACAACCACCTGCATCCAAAATTTAGCACTTCACCTGCAGAAGTCCCAAATGAAAAATACAGCAACAATCATAATGAAAAATGCAGCAGCAATCATTCTGCTGTTCGATCACAATAACTGTCACACCTGGTGAGCAGTTCCGTCATCTGGCCCATGTAATGCTCATTGTACGCAACGGTGTCCCCATACACCGGCTCATGCCGGTCCCACGGTGAGAGGTACAGCCCCAGCCCGATCCCCTCCGCGCGCGCGGCGGCGGCGAGCTCGCCGACGACGTCCCCCTTCCCGCCCCGCCACGGCGAGGCGGCAACTGAGTACTCCTTCTCGTCCGCGCCGGCCAGAGGCAGAAGCCGTCGTGGTGCTTGGTCGTGAGCACGACGCGCCCGAACCCGCCGGCCGCCGCGACGCGCGCCCACTGCCCCGCATCGAGGGCGGACGGCGCGAACACGGAGGGGTCGGCGCGGCCGGTGCCCCACTCGGAGTCCGTGAAGGTGTTGGGCCCGAAGTGGAGGAAGAGGGCCATCTCGGAGAGCTGCCACCGGAGCTGCGCGTAGGAAGGCAACCGCAGGACCGGGAGAGGCGGAGGGGTCGCGACCGCAGCGGCGGAGGCGGTGACGACGCCATGGGCGACAAGGAGTAGGAGGTGGGTGAGCATGGCGGGCACGGGTAGAACTGCTGCCATTGTCATGGAGGGAGCGACTTGAAATTATTTTTGAGTATATCCTTTTGGCCGAGGGGAAGATCTAAAAAAGAAAAAGACGAAACATTGGGCTGATTGCTGTCCAAACGCGCGTATACGATCGGTTGGATGGAGTAGACTTGATCCAACTTCACAAACCAGTTGACATGTTTGGGACAATCATCAAAATCTAGCTTATTACTTTCACAAAATGGAAAACAAACTTTTCTGAGAATGAGAGCTATATTGATAACGACTGGTTACCATCCCTAGCTACCACTTGCTCAGTGCAACAGGTAACGGCACACATCATACGAAAGTGTGCGTTGTGTGTTTCGTCAGGGCGCGCGCACAGGAGCTAATTGTTCTGTTCTCACAAATTCCAAAATCTCGCTTCGAGCATATTTAGTTTTTTTTTATTTTGCTTGATGTTTCTAAGTTCCTGCATAATCTTTCATCTTTTTCTATAGAGAAAGTTGTGGAAACTTGTGCCAAATAGAAAAAAAAAACCTAGGAGAATTAACTCCCGCGAAATGCACTCATGTAAGAGCATCTCTAAGAGATTACTAAAAAATTAGCCTCATAAACTTGTTTTTTAGAAGCAACTAAAAAATTATGCGGGACAATTTTTCTTCCCTCCTCCAACAGTCCTCCTTAAAAATGGATCAAACACTTTTGATTGGACCACGTCAGCATTTGGCCATAAAAATCATTAATTCTAGTGAAAGAAGAAGGAATGAGGATCCCAATTTTTCTTCTGTTTGTAGCTACAAATGAGAAGAGTTTAGGAGGTATGAAAAAGTTAAGAGTAGTTTTGAGGTGCTGTTGGAGATAGTTTTTTTGATTGAATCTTATTATTTTAATTTTAAAAAAAGTTTTAGGACTCTTTTAAAGATGCTCTAACTTCTACAGCCATCCATGTTCGTCACAAACACACGCTACATATTCATTGGCAACTAATGTGGCCGAAGAAATGTTGCGCTGCACGAATTACAACGAAAGTGTAGTTTCTGCCAATCCTCAACTTGATTCCTTCCGATGATATCAATGAAATCGTAATATCAAAAAAAATCGTAATATCAAGATAAGTTTAACGAATTGCGCTGCACGAATTACTCATATGTATTGCTGGTTTAAGCATTCGGGTGTTGCTTCAGTTTTTCTATAGCTGCCATGGCTTATGTTCTTGGGTGTTGTAGTTTTTCAAAATAAAAATA
Source organism: Eragrostis nindensis (assembly GCA_012490785.1). Lineage (NCBI taxonomy): Eukaryota > Viridiplantae > Streptophyta > Magnoliopsida > Poales > Poaceae > Eragrostis > Eragrostis nindensis. Next base: position 2,680 of record JAAXCT010001124.1, read on the forward strand.
TTACTCCTTCGTCTCAAATTACTTATCATCCTACACTTATACAGTTTTTTTAATTTACTTGTCATCCTCGCATCCCAATGCACATTTTCCTAATTTCAATACACTCTATTTCTATCTCTCTTCTTCTCGTTTCCTGTGCACCTATTTTTTTCGCTTCTCCTTTAATTCTTGTGCCCAAAGCTAAAACGATAAATAATTTGAGAGAGAGAGTAAGAAATTATAGTATGTCAGCGCCAAGCAAGACCATGTTTAGAAAAAGAAATCATAAGTAGAGTTACTAAAACTTCAAAATAGTTGCATTTTAGCACTACTATGGTTTTTTTAAGTGCAAAACTTGTTAAAACCAAAGTATTTTGCAAAATTATACTAGTATTCTTAAAAACCTAAAATTCTTTGTATCGAATCAGAGTTTTTTTTTCCCCTCAAGTTGCCACATCTCAGGAGACGAAAGTGTAAAATTATCGGAAAAGGTGAGGTGAAGACGCAAGAAAAACAAGTGACGCTCGACTTGAACGTTCGTGCGTGGCACACAGGCGAACACCTCGCCGGGACAACCAGGCCACTCGCTCTCCTCGGCTCCGGAAGCTTCCCACGGAAGCAATGTGCGGGTGCGCGGCCCTCGTCGCCGGAGGCCGGCTGCCTCCGCCCGTCCTCCGCCGCCGCCGCCGATGGACCTCCGTCCGAGCCGAGGCTTCCCCGGGTGGCGAGTCCGAGCGGAAGAAGGTTGCCGTCGCCGGTGCCGGCTGGGCCGGACTCGCCGCGGCGCACCACCTCGTCAAACAGGTTCGCCTCGCAGGCAAAGCTCTTGCATGAATTGTAGTGGCTCTGAGTTTTCCTGCAGACAGAAATGTGATCATTTGGTTTGCTGCTGCAAATACGCGAAATGTTTTGATGATCAGGGGTACGATGTCACGCTTCTCGGGGCGGAAAGCGGGCCTACGGAGGAGGTTGGTCTCAGAGGTATTTTGAACCTCCAGTTTGCGATAGCAGAAATGTATTTCGAGTTGGTGGTGGTGCCAGTATCAGTTTCAGTAATCCGTTCATCATGGCATTGCACGTAGGATTCTGGTATCCGTACCGCAACATTTTCGCTCTAGTCGACGAGCTGGGGATCTCACCTTTCACAGGATGGAATAAAGCAGCTTACTATTCTCCACAAGGCCTTGCGGTAATTTCTCTACTCTATTTTTTTATTTGCTCAGTGAATTTCCTCAGCTTGTGCATCGTATGAATTGTGGTTTCCATGAGACCGGTCGACTATTTTTCAAGGTTACTTCAGATCAAGTATGGGCTTTTGTGCGCTGCTGATTGTTGTTCTGTGTGGCACATTGTGCTTTTTTTTTTCCTTTGCTTTCTGATAAGACTTAGAAAAGGGCCTATACCAGAAACAGGTTTGTCTCTTTAATACAACCTATAGGGGTCAGTGCTAAACAAGTTTATCAACACCAATACGGAAGATTTTAATGACATTTAGCAGAGGTTTCATAATTCTGGCGACCGAGATTCAGGATGTATCTCTTTGGATTTATTACTTGTGTTTGATGTTAGTGAGAAATTCTCAGAAATTTCTTTCTAATTTTAGCAAGTATCATGCTATGCTAGCATCCTTCATTACTCCCAATGAATGTTGTACTGTTGTGATCACCATGTAGGTTGAATTTCCCGTTTTCCACAACCAGCCAAGGCTACCAGCTCCCTTTGGAGTTTTTGCATATCCAGGAGTACGTTTTCATTACCATATTTTTTGCTTTGCCAACTTATCCAATTCTAAATTACTCGGAATATCCTGAAATATTTTGTTACAGTTTCCTGATCTTCCTTTGGTGGATAGATTGACATCGATTCCTGTCATAGCAGCAGGTACAAATGTCCCAATTGTTCAACTTTTTTTTATATATCAGCTCAATAGCCCCTTCCTAATCACTTATATGTTGCTTTGGTCCAGTCCTCGACTTCGACAACACAGACACTGCTTGGAGAAAGTATGACACTAGTAAGGAAGTTTCATTTTCTGTTGTCTTAAAACCTGAATATGGAAATTAGTTTGGAGTAAATCACTGGTTACTTGTGTGACATATCTTCCTGGCTAGTTATCATAATCAATTTACTTTTGGCATCATTCTCTTCAGTGACTGCAAGAGAGCTTTTTAAGATGTATGGTTGCTCTCAAAGGCTCTACAAGGAAGTCTTTGAACCAGCAATTCAAGCTGCCCTGTTTGCTCCGGGAGAGCAATGTAGTGCTGCTGCAACACTGGGGATGCTGTATTATTATATGCTCTCTCATCAGGTCTTATATTTTTCTTCTTTTATAATGGTCATATGATCCAAACAATACTTTGAAATAAGCTTTATCATCTTACGGTATCTTCGTCAGTTTAATTATTATAAATAAGTTCCCTATTGCAGGAGAACTCTGATTTTTTACTCTGCCGTGGGGATGTAGAAGACAAGATTTTCTCTCCTTGGCTGAAATCACTGGAGTTGAAAGGTTTAAAATTTGTTGCAAACAAAGTTCCAACAAGTTTGATCATAGATAAGGACAGTGAATGCATCTCTGCAATTGTGTGCCGCGAGGATGTATATGAGGCAGATGCATTTGTTTCAGCCATGGGACTCTCTCCTCTACAGTCCATCATTACGAACAGGTAATACTCTATATAGTCAGTCAGTCTGACCTTAGGTTACTACATTCTGTAACTTGGAGACCGGCTAAAAAACATATATATCAGTAGTAGCCATAATTCAAACTTAAAATCTGTAATTAATTGATGTGATTTTCTGACAAGTGAATTTTTATCTAGCCCATTTCTACGGTCTGATCGAGAATTCGCCAGTCTTCTTCGATTGTCCACAATTGATGTAATCTCTGTCAGATTATGGTTTGATAAAAAGGTAAGCACGATATGCATTTCACCTGCTAAGGCAGTAGTTTACACATTATCTGCTAATATAAGTTTATTGGATTTAATTGCAGATCACAATACCAAATGTTGCCAACGTTTGTTCTGGCTTCGATGATTCATCTGGTTGGACGTTCTTTGACCTCACCTCGGTATATGATGATTATTATGAGGAACCAATAACAGTAGTGGAGGCTGAATTTGTATGTTCAAGGCTACCTCTATCAATTTGAAAACATATAGCACGTTATGTCTGGATGTATCTTACTCCTGTGAGCATCCCTTTTGCAGTATAATGCTAGTCATTTTTTACCTCTAGGTGATGAACATATCATCTCTGAAGCTTCATCGCATCTTATGAAATGCATACAAGATTTTGATGGTGCTACTGTGATCCGACAATAGGTCAGAAGATCTCCTAGATCTGTAATCAACTATCTTCCAGGTGAACTCAGATGATCTTATTGTAATGTAAATTGATCAAAGGGAAACTATTCTCAAATAGCCAAATTATCATTAACCATCTATCCATTATATGTGATTTGTAATGCTGTGACAAGGACCCAGAATAGTGATAAAGTTTTGATACCTTCTGAAGTATATGTGCTTTGCGAGTACTGGTTTAGAAATATTTGTTTCATATTATACTATCTGAAGAATACTTAATTTGAATAATGTGGGAAATACATTACTTGCAGGTTCCTACAAGTACACACACGCGAGGATCAACGTCATTTCCAAATTTTTTTCTTGCTGGTGATTGGATAGTCAATCGACATGGATCCTTTTCGAAGGTGGCATAATACTTCACGAAATGATTCAGTGACAAAAAAAAAACACATGTATTTATGGGTTGATGTTACTTTTATGATAGGAAAAAGCATGTGTGACTGGACTTGAAGCTGCTAATAGGGTGGTGGACTATTTGGCATTGGGGACTTTGCCAAAATAATTGCAGTTGAAGGAGATGAACCTCATATAGAGACATTGCGTAGTCTCAACAGAAGAGCCAATGAACTGAAGTCTCAAATCCCTTTCTCAGAGTTCTTTCTCGAGTGATGTGATGGGGAATCTTTTATATTATTATGACCATTGACCAGTGCATATTATCATAGGGCCATATCTATAAGGTCAATCTCATTTCATTTTCTTTCTATCTTTTTAAGAGAAAGCATTTATATCTTTGATCTGAGATCAATTTTTTTCTAGCTATTTTGGTCTGAGATCATGCATCTTCATTGTTTCTGTGAACAAACTGGAATAAATACTCTTAACTTCAAAAAAAAAACACTCAAGCATATCTTTTAAAGAAGAATAGAAAAGAAAATGAGTTTGAGCGGAACTGAGGTCACAGATACCATCCTAAAAATAGGAAAGGTTTGTTTTCATTTTCACAGAAAATAGGGATCACCTAACTATCCGCTCAGCAATGCACTTATCAGATTCAAAGGTATGGATAAGCTTATATATGTCCTGTTAACAAAGAAAGCTACCTTTGGCTTTGAACTGCTTCAGGTGAACAGCACCAACAGAAATTATATTATCCCCATTGTTTTCTATTACGGTTTTTGCAATACATTCCCAGTATATATGTTTCACACATTTTTTTTTCGAAAAATGTATGTTCCACACATTTGCAGGGTGTTATTGTCTAACATTACTATTTCATTTTCTAAGCATAGTTTTATTCTAAAGAAAATTTTAATAACTGCACTTTGTTATTGAAAGTGATCTGGACAGGATTAGCTCCAGTCTTCAGGTGGTGTATATGTCTTTTGTTTATTTGTGATGCCCTGTGTTTAAGTCTGAACATGTTCTCTTTGTTTGCATATTTGGTTATCAACAGGTGTACATATCACTCTCGGACCACAACTGATAACTGCCAAAGCAACTTGTTTTGATTTAGTCTTGCAGCATTTGCTGAAACATATATATACAGGCTTGACCATAAAGAGACCAGAGTGTCGCCTCAGGTATAGCTTCCTTTCCTCATCATTTCCACAAATTCTTCATAGTCAATTCTCCCATCCTGTGAATTCAGTGGGGGACAATGATTAGTTATGTGCAAATAGAACTATAGTTATTGGGAGCAAATATGTTCACCTTTTCTTTATCAACTTCATCCAGTACTTATTTAATGCTTTGCGGGATAATGATTAATTATGTGCAAATAGGACTACTTATTGGGAGGAAATGTGTTCACCTTGTCTTTATCAACTTCATCCAGTACTTGTTTAATGCTCGCCTCATCACCCATTCCGTACTCTGCCATGGCTTGCTCCAGTTCATCTCTTGTTATGTACCTACAATCATTAATGTTGTCTTGAGCTAATTATATTGAACCTTCCATTTTCATAGATGAGTTTATACCAGGCAAAACTAATAAAATAGTATAATTTAGTAAGAATTGTTAATGTGCTATACTATGGTCTGATTGGCATAATGGCATGTAATTTGACTTTATAAGTTCTGGCGTTGCTCAATTGCCAGCCCATCATCAAGTGATGCATAAAGCCTAATTATTATTTTTATGGTTCAACATGTGTAATTACCCGCTACTATCTTTGTCGAAGTGCTGAAATGCACGGAGCAAATCCTCCTCCTTTTCCACTTTATGTTTATTCATCATGACAGTAAGAAACTCAGTGTAATCAATGCTGCCACTCCTGTCTACATCAACCTGCATCAGAGTTTGATTAATGAAGCGTATTTCATACAATAAACTTGTACTGAGATTGAACTAAAATAAGCAAGCAATCTTACTGCTTCCATAAGCTTCTGAACCTCTACTTCACTAATCTTTGATCCTAGTTTCCTCAGTCCTTCTTTCAGTTCTTCAACTGTGATTGTGCCACTCTTGTCAGTATCCATGTTATTGAACATCTGCTTCAGTCCCTTGATTTCCTCCGCCGATAGGTTCTCTGCGATTACCTTATGATGAAAGATACTTTATGTCATCTTACTTTGGCTAAGCCGAAGTACTGGGTATTCTTATAAGGAGGATTTTACCTTGAGTGCTAATTGCTTTAGCTTGTTCATTGCCTTGAATTGCTTCATTCTTGATAGGACTGCACTGTCGATAGGTCTGTCTGGTGCACCACCTTCTTTGAGCCATGGATGCTCTGCACGTGGAGATGTTTGAATATAAATCACATAAATGCTGATAAACCTTACATCCATAATTGGAAATATATGATAAATCCAGTTAAAGGTGCTAACCTAGAGCCTGTGCTGCAGTTATACGCCTCTGGGGATCTCTATTCAACATTTTCCTGATAAGATCCTTTGCACTTTCAGATATGGAGGGCCACGGGGCACTTTGTAAATCAAGCTGGCCAACCAGTATAGCATCAAATATGCCTTTCTCTGTCTCTGTTCAGATATTCAAATTCTTACATTTAGCTCTATGCATCTGGAACTAATGTACTAGTATCCTAGGGTGAATATGTACGAATGTTTACCTGCCCAGAAAGGCGGTGATCCGCATAGAAGAATGTACAAGATTACTCCAGCGCTCCAGACATCAATTTCTTTCCCGTAGTTTCGACGCAGTACCTCTGGCGCCACATAGTACGCGCTTCCCACAATTTCCTTGTAAACTTTACCTGCATTTGTTGGGGGAAATTGCCTAGTATTATTTGCATGGAACAGATGCATATGACTTCCGTGCTATGATCAATGCCTATGGCGTCTGAAAATGCTAGTCTCCGATGTCCTGCAGCATCTTATGCTTGAGTATAGCTTTTGAGGCGAACTTAGCTTTCTGCAACTATGATCATATTGAACATTAACGAACCTTCTTCGATGAAGACGGAGAGTCCGAAATCGATGGCCTTGAGCGGCGCGTCGTCGGCGGGGCTGGCGAGCAGGAAGTTCTCCGGCTTGAGGTCCCGGTGCATGACCCCCATGAAGTGGCAGACGTGCACGACGGTGACGATGTCGCGGCAGACATCGGCGGCCTGGCGCTCGGAGTAGCTCCCCTTGGCGGTGATGCGGTCGAAGAGCTCCCCGCCGGAGCAGAACTCCATGACGACGTGGACGCAGTCGGCGTCCTCGAAGGCGCCCTTGAACTCGGCGACGTTGGTCTGGCCGCTGAGGTGCTGCAGGATGGTGATCTCCCGGCGCATGTCCTCCACGTCGGCGCGGCGCACGAGCTTGCGCTTGGACACGGACTTGCACGCGTACTTGAGCCCCGTGGCGCGCTCCGTGCACAGGTACGTGGTCCCGAACTGCCCGCTCCCCAGCTTCCGCTCCAGGTGGAACAGCGTGCGCACGTCCACCATGGGGCGCTGCAGGATGGACCCCACCTCGCCGGAGGACGCCCGCCGGGGCAGCGACGACGAACCCCTGCCCGAGGGGAACGCCGGCCGTGACGCCGGCGGCAGCGGCGGCGGCTGCGTCCGGAAGGACGGCCGGCGCGTCGACGTCACCGGCACGTCCTGCGGCTTGCGCTCCGGGCCCGCCGGCTGCTGGTAGCCGCCGCTGCCGTACCCGTACGACCGCCGCTCCGACGGATCCGACGGCTCCGTCGTGATGGGTATCTCGTACGTCCTGGTGAAGCAGTTGCCCATCGCTTCCGATTGATTAGCCTGCGGTAGTTTCTGTGTTCGTCTGAACCCGACCGACGGCGGGACGGCTTGAGAGCGCAACCGTCGGGGTTTAAACTAGTGCTCCTCCTTTCGCGAGCGAAAGACGGACGAGGATATAGTACTACTGGTAGGGAAGGCTGCGGCAAAGCTTGGCGTGATGCTCGCCCGCGGCTTTTGCTAGGCTGTTTGCTTTTGATCCGGGGTTTGAGCTTTATGCCTTGTGTGGCTGTTTGAAGATGGAAAGGAAGATTCACCGAATGCCTGGGGATTACGCTACCTTCTAGTAGTAACTGCTACCAGTGCGGCGCCGTTATTTTTTTTTTTTCAGTTTCAGGTGTCGGTGACAGAGAAGCAGCGGCGTAGTACGGTCACGGTTAAAGTCATTTGCGGCGCCGTCTTTGTTCAGGTGAAACTGACGATGAGTCCAGTAGTACTGTTGTCTCAAGGGGGCCATATCTCTTTTAGGGGATGGACCGTATTCTACGGGCCCACGAATCCAGTTCGGCCTTATATTCTGTTCCCAACAGGCCCAATTCGAGTTCAGGTCCAGCTACACCTGTGGTCCTCACTGCCCAGGCCTGTCAGTTCATCAGCCTGGTCTGCGAAATGCTTGGAGGGGAAGGGCTGCTGCACTGCCGGCCGGAGCAGGAAGAGCGGCAAAACCGCTCGGCGAGACGCCCGGCCGGAGCGGGAAAATGGTGGTAGGGCTGAGATAACGGTGGTAGCCTAATGTGCATCTCCAGCAAAGGCTCTACTTGGGTCATTACTCTATTATTTAGAGTTTTGAGTAAAAAAAATCATCTCTAACAGGGACTCTACTTAGGCTCTCATTTTGCATGTCTTCTCAAACTCCATCTCCAAACCCTCATTTCTGAGATCCTCCCATCCTCCCTCTCATTTGTAGGCCCCATCATTTTTTGCTTCTTTTTCTTTTTTTTTCTCTTTTCTCCCTCCTCCTCCCGTCGCCTCCGCCCACCCCACCCGCCATGGCCGGCCGCCCGCGAGGCTGCACCACGCCTGCGCCTGCGCCTGCGCCTCCCCTGCCCCGCGCCATGGCCATGCGCGCTCCACACGCACCCCGCGCGCCGCCGTGGACTCCCTCGTCGTCGAATCGCGCGTCGTCGTCTCGCTTCTCGCTAAGAAGCTCTGCCCGGGAGTGGGCCGGAGAGCTGACGTGCGTCGTCGTCCTGCTCCGCATCGAGGAGCTCGCCGTAGCGCCGCGCCTTGGGCTGACGCTCGTCGGAGGGGGCGCACCGCGCGGAAGAGCTCGCCGCCTGTCCACGAGCGCCCCGCGCCGCTCGCGCAGCCTCCTGCCGACTTCCGTGCCGCGCCCCGGCTCGCCGCATCGCACTCGAGCGAGACGCCGCCTGTCCGAGCTGCGCCGAAGGCCGCCGACGCCATCCTCCACGTTTCGCCCTCTCTCGCTCCGTCGGCGCCCGAGTTGGCGAGCGCCATGGCCTCATCTCGCTTCGTCTTGACGAGCTGCCGCGCACAAGACTTCGGGAGCCATGGGGGCGCGGCGAGCTCTAAGCTCGGAGGTCCTGCAGCCATGGCGCGCGGGGCGAGCTCGGCTGGGCCACGGAGCCGCGCGTCGCGCCACCGCCGTTGCTCCACCTGCCGCCGGCTTGGTCCGCCACCTGCTTGTTGCGCTGCTCGTGGAGTGCTCGACGAAATGCGCCGGGCATTGGGTGGAGAGGAAGAAGACAAAACAAAGGAGAAGAGGCTGACTAGCAGGACCCACACGAGTCTAGAGGCTCAGATTTAGAAGGTGCTGTTAGAGTTAGAAGCAAAATTTGGGGACTTGAATATAGAGACGGGTCCCTAAATGGCATGTAGAGGCTCTGATTTAGGGGCTATTGCTGGAGATGTTCTAAGGACGAAGAGCGTGCAGGCTGACGCGCAAAATCTCAGAGCACCGGCAAGCCGATGCTTTAGCCGGCGGCGGCCGTGCGGCGCCACCGCACAGTGGCGGCCGACAGAAGCCACCACGTCGGCGCCCGACACAAGCCACTGTTTCTCTCGCGTGACGGGGGAAGGTGGTATTGGGAAGCAACCAGCCGGTCTGGTCGTCTAGTACTAGTTGTCTAAGTTGATTAGAAATAAGAACAAAAATTAAAGCAGCTGGAATTGCAAGTAACTGTCCACTAAAAACGTAACGTTTTACGGAGGAGTTTTCTTATGTGTAGGATTAACTCTCATTTGCTCCTTGGTGATGGTCATGAAAGAGAAGTGATGGATCACCTTTCAGAAAGCGCATGCCTTTTTGTGAGTCTTACTAATTCAATTCAATTATCTTCCCGGAACCACCTTTCTCTTCCTCGCCTTTTATCCTTTTATTGAGTCATACTTAAGTAAGGGCTTATTAAAAGGTCTTTCACACCTGGTCCCTAACACAGTTATCAGACCACATAACGCCAGTTCAGTATTATCGAACCAGCACAATCACTCCAGGGTTAATTAACCAATGACAAGCGAACAGAGAACCGACGGTTGAGAGGAGTAGACGGAACGGGACCCAAACCTACCGTTCTCCACTGCAAGTTCAAGCAAGTTACTGCGCTCCTGACGCGCGGCTGTAAATTTGGACTAGGTTTAACATCTAATGGTCATTTTGATCCTTGACGCAAACTCAAGTCCGCTTTCCTTAGCGTTGTGGACGATTTACTAGGTCCCCCAAAAAAAAATCCCGATGTTTTCTTTTCACGAAAGTGAACCACCTTTATTTCCTATGACTTGCTCCTCGGTCCTATATGTACAGAACACGCGCTGTCGCGCTGATTGACTGACTGAATTTGCACTGATGAACGATGGTGTGAGGCGTACACACACCCCCACCTAGTCCTAATCTTATTATTTACCTTCCAACCACCTTTCTCTCCCTTTATTCATTCAGTGTTTCTTAAACAATCATACCGAGACTACCAACGAAAGTGAGCGTTGCACGACCGACGGTTGAGAAGAGTAGACGGAACGGGACCGGAACCCAACCAGTCATTCTCCACTGGAAGTTCAGGTCACTGCACCCATCCATCACCCATGCCAGGACCTGTCACTAGAAGTTCAGGTTACAGCCTGTAAGTCGTGACTAGGTTTGTTCAGTAGGTAAGTGACGCAGGATCCTGCAATTTCAAGGTGTATATATAGGGGGGTGGCACGCCTCAACCGACCAGCAGTAGCAACTTGCTAGGAGGATAGCAGGAGGTAGGGTGCCAGGCCGCCTCTCTTGACGATTGGCACGACCTCTGCAGCCACCAGAACAGCTAGGAACGAAGAAGATGGCTGGCACGGTGTACAGCATCACAAGAGCGGAGATCGACGAGCTCTGGCGGAGAAAGGATGTGGAGGAAGAGGATCGGCGCCTCGCTGAAGAGAAGGAGGCTGCGAGGATCAAGGCCAAGGAGCTCAAGGTAAGTTCTTGCCGCTGACCAACTGTATCTTTTGCTTATCCATCAGTATATCTACTCTTGGTCTCCTTACCAGCTTAATTTCAGCATGATATTTGATATCAGATAAATCATCAGAATCAACAATGTTTTTTTTCCTATATCGTATTTCGTATTAGATCACGTAGTTAAAGATTTATTACTATCAATCATGTGACTGAATTGTTTGGAAGCAGATGGAAGGCTACGTGCTCTTCGAGCAAATGATAAGGGAGATTCTCGAGGAAGGGAACAGAGCAGATGGGGCAACAAAGGTGGGGAGAGACATCACCAGGAACAAAACCGAGGCACGGATTGGCATCAAACACTGGTAAAATCTTCGTGGAATCATGTCCTCCATTCTCTGCGCCTTCTTTCTGTAGTTGCACTGTCGATAGTGCGCACCTTTGTGAATAGCAAGCTCCGTCATCCTTCAAATGACGGAAAACACTCTGTACCCCACTCCGTCCAGTTCCTTAGTTGGATTCTCTGTCAGAATGGTATACGAGTCATATTGTCACGAGCACTATTCTACCAGAGACAGAATTACTTAAGAATATAGCAAAAAAGTGTGCTGATCATCTTAGACTAATAAAACAAGAAGCAATAGTAAATAGATCATACTTTAACAATATATGGGTAGCAAAACTGTTTCTGTCAATGCAGTACATCGCTAATTTCTTCTGTATATAGTCAAGATTCCCATGTTTGTGCTAACGTCCTTGGACAAGTATCCTGATTATTCAAGTGCGTATGTGATATGACAGACTAACCATCTTCTCCCACTGCGTGCAGGTGGAGAAGAAGTACCTATGCTTATCTTAATGAGCCTGCATTGACATCTATGGATGAGAACGGCAGAAGCAGAAATGTTATCGTATATTTTCCACAAGAGAGATGCACTAGATTCTGCTCATCAACTCCATGCCAACCAAATACCACTGCTTTTGTCATCTTTTAGGTGCTCACGCCAAGCACAAGCTGACACACATAAGGAATCGCAAGATACTAATATGATTTATGTGTCAATTATATTTTGAACGAATAATCTGCTCAATGTTTCCTATGTAATGTACAAGTACTTTCAATTGCTACTTATGAAATAATGTATGTACAAAGTTGTTGCTTTGAATAGTATTGAACGCAAGTATTTTACTTAAGAGGAACTACTAACACGGTACCATAAGAATGATGATGCACTCGAGAGAAGAAAAAGAAGGTTGCAACATTTATTGGACTCCTAAAATAACATTTCTTGCATTGATCAATTTTGGAACACCACAAACCTTATCTACCTGAATAAGTTTCTAATTGGTTGACTCACATCTATGACATAAATGATCAAACAGATAAACATTAATAGAAAAAACAGGTGCAAATGGCTCCACAGCCCTCAAGTTGATGATTGAGAGTGAAAGCACAATTATAAAAGAGGTAACTGACCTATGAACTAGCAGCAAAGACATTTCTTCACGTTAGCACCATCCGAAAATTATGGTGCCGTTGTTGAGCAAGGCTTAGGTACATGGTACAATTGGAAAAGCATCCATAATCTTGATGTAATCCCAAATATCCCATCACGACTTCTTCCTTTGTTTGCTTGCGCTGTCTGCGGCTTTGTATCTATCCAAGAAGACGTCATTTGATAATTAAGAGTCAGAAAGTCATTTAATATTGATGCCATGTTCTAGTGCTTATGCTTGCTATGACGATCGACAGCTTACCTAGAGAATTACAGAAGAACTAGAGTTAATTTTCTCAGGTATGATCTCTACTACGTCTCTAGCACAAAAGAGATGTTAACCTTAAACCTGACAGCTCTTCGTTGCTGTCCTCTGGTCTGTTCAGACTTCAGAAAGTTGCAGTGATGTTTAAGATTCCACAGGGTGGAAGCAAACAATAAGAACCAAGGTTGTAGGGAGATTTCTTTACTCTTCAATCTGCACTCGGACCCAACCCAAACCCCTCTCGAAGGGGGGGGGGGGGGGGGGGGGGGGGGGGGGGGGGGGGGGGGGGGGGGCGGGGGTGTGAAGCGCTAGCTTCAGAGGATAAGCGAGTAGCGTAGAAAGAGATCGGTGAACGACGAACCTGACTTCAGATTGAAGGGGCAAGGCCGACCATCAAAATATTTTTCGAACACGTTGATGCGTGGGAGCCGGAAGTGTCGCCCTTTGTATGTTCCGGCGTCCCTTCGGCGGTCGCCGGCCGGCGGCGATGGGGTTCCCTGCTTTCTGCGGACCCATAGATTCCGCTTGGGCTTTCCTTTGACTTGGCCTTGAAGGTAGTAGTATGGGCTTGCAGGCCGAGAAGAAGGTGGGCCAGGAATCCCTTGTGGCCTTGTGGTCAAGCAGCATGCAGTTCAAAAAATAAAAATAAAAAAAAAAAAAAAAAATCAAGCAGCATGAGATGCTGAACACCTTTTATCTCGTCGAAGATAGGCAACGCGGGAATCAGGAGGATCACTGAAAGGCAAGGGGCAAGGGCGAACAGCAAGCCAGTAGCGACGGATGCTCGTGAGGAGACAAGGACGCAGGTCAAAAGTGCCCCAAAAATAGCCACCGCGAGCAAGGCAGAGCTCACACCACCATGACCGCACAGCCTCAACTTAACTTCGCCCGCCGTCAGTTGCGGAGAGCAACGCGTCTGCATGCTCGCCAGCCACAGCCCCGGCGGCATGCTCGCCGCTCCGAGGTATATACAGCCCGCGAGTCTCCTCCACGGCTCACGTAAACGCGACGCGCGCAGCATCGCCAGATACCGCCGGCGTGCGCCGCCTTCCCCGGCGAGCCAAACAGTCCCCTGCCTTCTGCTCGCCTCCGGTCGCGGAGCAGCGCCCTCGCCGTGCAAGCGTGTGCGCGCGATCGAGAAGGGCTTTGCATCGTGTTGTCCCCACGAAGACGCGCCCGCCCCGCGCGGTGCGCATGCATGAGCGTCCTTGTCCCAGTAAAGAAATAACCGGCGAGCGAGCCGGCCTGTCCCTGACCTGCTGATTGGCCGGTCAGGGCATCGTCGCCTGCCATGGATCCGCGGCGGAAGAGCAGCATCAAGTCGTACGGGTCGAACAACTCGTCCCGCTCGGGGTCCTTCGACTTCGACCAGGACAAGGACCGCGACCGCGACCGCCTCCTCAACGACGCCGACGACCGCCCGCGGGAGGTCGTCGTCAAGATCGACGCCGAGCCGAACGTCCCCGTCGACCTCCACGTGTCCGGCCAGGGCTCCAACTACAGCTCCACGGCCAACACGCCGCGGGCGGGGGCCGCGCCGTCGACGTCCGTGCTTCAGGCAGGCTCCGGCGCCGGGTCGAGCGGGTCGGGGTCGCCGAGGGCCGGGACCGACGCGTCCCGCGACGGCGAGTCGTTCAGCTTCAAGAACCGGCCGCCGCAGTCGCCCACGTCCCCGGCGCTCAGCATCGGCGGGGAGTCGAGCGACGACCCGCCGAGCCGCCTCATCGGCAACTTCCTCCGGAAGCAGGCGGCGGCCGGCGGCGAGATGTCGCTCGACCCGGGCGACTTCGAGATGGAGGAGCTGAGGCGGCCGCCGCGCGCCCCGGCGTCCGTGTCCGCGTCCAGGGAGCTCCGCGTCTCGTTCCAGGAGGCCCAGAAGGGACGCTTCTCCTCCACGTCGTCGTCGGCGTCCTCCTCCTCGTACGACGGCGGCAACAGGAACCAGAGCACCACCGACGGGGACACCGGCGAGGTGCTGCGCTGCACGTCGACGTCCACGTCCAGCCTGCTGGCGCGCAGCAAGACGCGGTCCCGGCTAATGGACCCTCCGCCGCCGTCGAACGCCCCCGGCGGGGAGGGGGACCGCAAGTCGTTCGTGGGGAAAGGGCAGCCGCCGCCCAAGTCCGGGCAGCTCCGGTCGGGCCTGATCGGCAAGTCCGGGCTGATCGGCAAGTCCGGCCCCGTCGGCAAGTCCGGCGGCGGCTTCGACGACGAGGACGACGACCCGTTCGTGGACGAGGGCCTCACCTCCGACTTCAAGCGCGACACCATGGACTGCCTCCTCATCATGGAGTGGGTGAGCCTGGTGATCATCGTGGGCGCCATCGTCTGCAGCATCACCATCCACAGTCTGTCCAAGAAGAAGCTCTCGGGGCTCCACCTCTGGAAGTGGGAGCTCCTCGTGTTCGTGCTCATCTGCGGCCGCCTCGTCTCCGGCTGGGTCATCCGCATCGCCGTCTTCTTCGTGGAGCGCAACTTCCTGCTGCGGAAGAAGGTGCTCTACTTCGTGTACGGCGTGCGGCGCGCCGTGCGGAACGTGCTCTGGCTGGGCCTCGCGCTCGTGTCGTGGCACCTGCTCTTCGACAAGGACGCGAAGCGGGACTCGCACACGCTCGTGCTCCCCTACGTGACCAAGGTGCTGTGCTGCCTCCTGGTCGCCACGGTGATCCGCCTCGTCAAGACGCTGCTGCTCAAGGTGCTCGCCTCCTCCTTCCACGTCTCCACCTACTTCGACCGCATCCAGGACGCGCTCTTCAACCAGTACGTCATCGAGACGCTCTCCGGGCCGCCGCTGGTGGACGAGAGCCGCATGCTCGCCGAGGTGCAGCGGCTGCAGAGCGCCGGGGCGGCCATCCCGAGCGAGCTCCAAGGGACGGCGATGCCCAGCAAGTCGTCCGGGCCCGTGCCCAAGAGCGGGCGCCTCACGACCAACGTGTCCAGAAGAGGAGGAGCGGGGCCCAGCAAGCAGCTGCAGAGGCAGAAGACAGAGCGGCACCTGGATGACGGGATCTCGATCGACCAGCTGCACAGGCTCAGCCAGAAGAACATCTCGGCGTGGAGCATGAAGAGGCTGATGAAGATCGTTCGGTACGGGGCGCTGACGACCATGGACGAGCAGATCAAGCATGCGACGGGGGAGGAGGACGAGCTGGCCACGCAGATACACAGCGAGTACGAGGCCAAGGTTGCTGCAAAGAGGATTTTCCAGAACGTTGCCAAGCCTGGATCCAAGTGAGTATAATCTTCCCATGGTGACTTTCAAGTTCCAAAAATAAAAAGCATCGCAGTTTGATGTTTCAATTCTGAACATTATGCAGGCACATATACTTGTCAGATTTGATGCGGTTCATGAGGCAGGAGGAAGCTCTGAAAGCAATGGATCTCTTTGAAGGGGCGCAGGAGCACAACAGGGTCAGCAAGAGATCGCTCAAGAACTGGGTGGTAATGATCTTGACACACGCAACTCATTTTCGGATCATCTCCCCTTCAAAGAATTTAGCGGTCAATCATTGTCATGTGGATTATGTAGGTAAACGCATTCAGAGAGCGCAAAGCCCTTGCCCTGACACTCAACGACACGAAAACCGCAGTGAACAAGCTCCACCAGATGGCCAACGTCGTCGTTGGTCTTATCGTGTTTGCACTCTGGCTTCTCATTCTAGGGATCGCAACGACACGCTTCTTTGTCTTCCTCAGCTCACAGCTTCTCGTGGCGGTTTTCATGTTTGGGAACACTCTGAGGACCATCTTCGAGGCGATCGTGTTCTTGTTCGTGATGCATCCTTTCGACGTGGGCGATCGATGTGAAGTTGATGGAATGCAGGTTACACAAGCTTCCCCTGGGTCGCTCTGTCTGCATCCAAGACTGCTTTACAGTAACTCGCTTGGCTCCTAACTGTTCAAATTTCAGGTCGTCGTGGAGGAGATGAACATAATGACAACAATATTTCTCCGATATGATAATCTCAAGGTGTACTATCCGAACAGTCAGCTGGCCGCCTTACCGATTATGAACTACTACAGGAGTCCTGACATGGGAGATGCGGTTGACTTCTCTGTTCATGTTGCAACACCAGTGGAGAAACTGGCCCTCATGAAGGAAAGATTATTGCAGTAAGTTCTAATGCCTTAATCTCAGTTTATGCTATATAAGAAAATGTATACACTTTTCTAATAAGCAGCTAACCTCTACTAATGAACTTGTGATGGTAAGGTAGCTTTCCCCTCTGCTTTTACACTGTCTTACGCTTTACTAATCATGTCACTACAAATTTCAGTTACCTTGACAACAAGAAGGAACATTGGTACCCTGGTTCCATGGTCGTCCTCCGTGATGTGGACGACACAAACAAATTAAAGATCTCCATTTGGTGCCGCCACACGATCAACTTCCACGACATGGGTATGAGGTTCGAGAGGAGAGAGCTGCTGCTCCAAGAAATGATCAAGATCTTGAAAGATCTCGAAATCGAGTACCGGATGTTGCCGCTGGACGTCAATATCCGGAACGCACCTACTATCCAGTCTTCAAGGATGCCATCAACATGGCTTACAACGTACTGACATTTTGTTGGAGGCACTTGCTAGTTGCTACAGTAGATAGTATTTCAGAGGAGGAGGAGGAGGTGAAATGCTGAAGGTCCGTGCTTTAGCGTCCATCTTTTTGAGTGTTTTGAGCTGTGACAGCCTGCTGACGAGGATCAAGAGCTTTTGCTGTCTCTGCAGCCATCACTTGTTCTTTCCTGTAATTGTAGTGTTTTGTTTTGTATTTTTTGTGCATCTTATGAGGACTAAAGATTTTCGCTAGAGAATAATTCTGATGATTAATTCATAAAAAGGGAATCATTGTCATGACAAAGTTAGTAGTGCTGAATTTATACATGCAAGAACAAGCATCTCATGCAATTTCGATTGAAAATTGAGTGGTATATCTTATTTTCGCTGGGACTAAAATACATTCTCTGTAATAACTACGAGCAAGCATTGGCGATTGCATTGGCAACTGGTGGCTCTCCGGTACATATTTCGTCAGCAGAAAGACATTCAATGGATGTTCTGTCACCTGTTGTTCCTTGGCCGTGTCGAGAGAAGCTGCCGGGCGCGCACGCGGACCTGCAGCCTCACGAGCACGTTCATGAACCGGATGGCGACGTTGGCCTGCTTCCGCACGTACGAGCCCCGCGCGAACGCCTGCAGCTTCACCAGGCTCCTCAGGGCACGGAACGCCTGCCTCGCCTGATCAAACGGACAAGGCTCAGGAAACTAATGAATGGCCTGGAGTTCTAAGCAGATCAGACTCGAGAGCAGAGCGGCAAGATAGAGAACGAGCTTACCAGGTGGCCGCGGAAATGGGCCTGGATAGTGGCCGCCGCGGCATGCTCTCTGGAGAACGCATGGCTGCCAGCTCGGTCGCTGCCGGCTTCTTCCTCCACTTGCGCCGCCGTAGCTGTCGCATCTGCTCCAGGCCGTGCGACCGTCGTGCCGCGGGACGGGGACGACCGGGGCAGGACTCGATTCATCCCCCGCAGGCGAAGCCACCGGTGACGGAGAGGTCGTGGCGTCTCGAGGTGTTCAACACTCGCGCTGCGAGTGAACAGAGCGGCCACGGACCGGCGGGTGTCGCGTAAGCAGCTCTTCTTCCCGGGGTACTTGCCGCTGCGGCCATCATCAGGGCGTTGCTGACGCCGCGCCCCGAGGCAGCAAAGCAGGCTTCCGAGTGTTTCCATGGGCTTTCCGGTGCCGTGACACTGCCAGGCAGAGATGGTGAGTCGATGGAGGGGACTTCGGTTTTCTAGGTGCGAAAAATGGAAGAACGTGGCGGGATGAACTAGAGCTGAACCTGAGCTGTCTGTTACCGTGTTCTACAATTTATATCGGCCATTTTTTTAAAAAAAAAGAAAGAATCTTATATCGGACAAAAAATTGATAAAGGTTTCTTTTCTCGTCTTACTTTCACCCATGACTCCTGACAGATCCATTCTATTTAGAACCATCAACTATAAACAATGAAAAGGCAGAGTACATATCCAATCTCCATTTTTCAAGTGATTCCAAATTCGAATAGAGTATGATACTAAATTCACAAATTGAGTTACAGTCTTAGCTAAAAGGAGGTTGGGTGCTTTGCTCCTTTTTCTTTTCAGTAATTAGAAGTAGAACAGTACTCAGATCGGTAAAACGCTTTATGCGAGATTCTTGTGATTCCGTTCCTCAAAAAGCAATGAAATTCTGATATGCATTGTTTTAATGCAGAGGCTGGAATATCAATATATTCCCATTTCTAAAAAAATGAAATTCTGATGATTTCCCTGCCATGGAAAAAGTTTCACAAATTGCGTTGGTATTTCTTTTATTACCAGTGTCATGTGATTAGCTAACTTCTCATCCATGATATCAATGAAAACAAAAATGACACATGCTAATTGATCACATAAAAAAGAGTAAATTTCGCAAAAACTAAAATATTTATGTCATTGTATTAGAAAGATATTCCTTTCGTTTCAAAATACATGCAGTTCTGGCTTTGCACCAAGTTCATTAAACATTCTCTGAACCTAGACAAGTATATATTCAGATTCATAGAAGATTCTACGAATCTGCACACCTAGAAATATAGCCAGACCTGCATATATTTTGAAACGGTGGGAGTACAAGTGTTGATATCAATTTTAGAAAACTCCAACAACTTTGACCACGTGTTTTAGAAAACTACAGCTTTTGTGTATGTTCCCACTCGCCAGTCTAAGTTTCAGAACACTATCACTTGTTAGGGTGACATGTTGGACCAGACACAAAAGTTGTAGTTTCAGAGTGTAAAAGTTGTTGTGGTCTTTTGAAACCGGCACAAAAAATTGTAGTTTTATGATAACAATGCAAATAGTTGTAGTTTTATGAAATTACTCCATAAAAAAACATGGTAACATATTTGAAATGTAGAAACAGTTTCTAGGACTAGCTAGTAAAAGTGGGCTTAGAGATTACACCTTCCTCCCACAAGTAAAGAAGATAATCACTGACTGGCATATCTGGGCTTAAATCTTCGCATCTGAAACCCTTGTACATGGAAGTGATGAACAACCCCTTCTACAGTGGGCTACGTGGCATGCTATCCTATCATCATCGTCTTCGGCCCTCATGAACTTTGTTTTTCGTAAGGCCCTATAACCCAAACACGGAGGGCGAGGATGATGATTGGCGCCACAAATGAAGGCTTCATCAGCCCTCTGCGGCTGTTGAATGATCGTCTGCTACTTCTCTAGCTATTAGTATCGTATCGTTACTTTAAATAATCTTGTAGCTTCCAAATGTAAATATCATCATTGTTAGGAGTCTTGAAACATGTTATCATGTGAAAACATGTGGAGTTAGGTATGATAACATATCTGGAGAATTGTTTTGGGGCAATGGTGGATACAAGATTTTAAAAATGAGTGTACAAATATTATAGTGTTCATGGAATATTCCTAAATATATATTATTCAAGTGCATATCATTTCAAGAAAATTATCAGCTTAACGGATATGTACACATTAACACATTATTGAATAAAGTAGGGTAACAAACAAGAAACTTCATATCCATACTAACAAAACCGAAGAATCTACTATACTAACCGGACATCATTGTGAGTTTGTGACTAGCTAGTCCTATCATATGAGCATGAGAGCATCTCTAGTACTTGCATAGACTAAGTTATTCATCATAATAATCATTGTTGTATATATCAGTGCCAAGCTTATTTTCTTTTCTCTAGAAACATCTTTGAAAGTATGAATCAACAGATGACTTCATACAATATTAAGTAAATTTCAGAAAACTACGATTATTTTTAGTTCAAATTCAAAAAACTACGACTTTTTGCCCTGGACCCACATGTCAACCACACATATCCATTTTGCTGAAATGAGTGGCTGAAAAGGTGGGGTCAGATGAAAAATTCGTAGTTTTGTGTTACAAGATGTGCAAATAGTCGTAGTTTTCTAAAATCAAACACAAAAGTCGTAGTTTTTTGTTAGTCGGGTGCAAATCATAGTTTTGTGAAATTTACTCTATAATATATTTTGCAGTAGGAAAGCATTCTAAAAGGAAACACACAATCATTTAATAACATTCTAGAAGTTTTATTTACATTATAAAGTTTCAGACTAGCTATTAATTAGGATTTTATGGTAACATAAGAATTTGGAAATGAAATAAAAGGCCATACTTGTGCATCACATGCATCTAGGTGATCTTCTAAAATGAAGCTTGGCAATATGACAACTTATCGAATGAAAACAATGTAAAGGCCCAATAGGTGTCAAATTTCCTGTAAAAAAATATAAGGCCAATATCAAAGAGTATGACAGTGAATTTTACAATTCATTTTATATTTGTTCATACCTTTGATATCTGATTAGCACCTCCCACCCATGATGTCAATGGAACTAAATACTTTCTTTTTAGAAACCCCCCCCCCCCCCCCCCCCCCCCAAAAAAAAAAAAAACTGATGACACGATGCTATAGCAACATGACTGAAATGCACGTGTGGTTCTTATGAGACCCTCGAACCCCGGCATGGACAACAACAATGGTGGTTGGATATGTACGTGACCGGGGATTTGAAAGTGTACTGAATGCAATCCCGTAACCTGCGAACGTGCCGCAAAGATCCTGATGCTAACGCGTGGAGAGCTGCGGCCAGGCATGGCCGCAGCATATTTGGAGGATCATATCGGCAGGTTTGGGGGTGCTCTGGAGGTTGTAGCTATGGCCACATTGTTTTGGAGCTGGTCGTGGGCTTGCATACACGAGAGGGGCACATGGTCTTGAATGATATACTGCCGTTAGATTTATCATGCCTGTCGTCGGGACCGGCAGGGCCTTGATCGCGACAGATGTCGCCACGGAGCCGAAGCTGCAGTGGTATATGGTGTGACCGGCGGTGCAGCGTAACTGACCTGAGCTGCTTGCAAGATGACACACTTATTCAGCAACAACGTGTCCTCTTTCGTTCCATTGAAACAGTGGTTCAGAGTAGAAATAAACATGCATCGTGCGAGCAGGATACGAGGCTAGTTTAGAGCATCTCCAACAGTTATGTATAACTAGCCCCAATCTTTAATTTAAACAGCAATCAACAAAAATCTCTCTCCAACAGCTCTTTAAAAGTGCTCCCTACATTTAGCTTCTCTTGATTTTTCCCTATATCATCCCTACATTTGATGATGGTTTCGGGAGTCCCAACCCGTCCAGCGCGGCAGTTCCCACGGCAAAATCGGACGAACGGGCGCTGCAGATCTTCCACGTCTGCATATTCGAGCTTCGAAAATGCGCGCTGAAGATTAGCAATAAAATAATCTTTCATCTACGGGTAGCCGCCGTGTGCATATATTCTTGGGAAAAACATATGCAGGCACCGAACTGGATCTACTCGGCATGCAAAAACATTGTGCTGCATCTTCGCAAAAAAAAAAAAACATTGTGCTGCAGCTTCGGCGCGGTCCCTTTCGGCGAGCCAGAGGCGTACATGTTTGTGTAGCTGCTGCGCACGGCTGCGTTGCATGATTTGTTCTGCAAGTCAAATCGCGTACGATCAGGAAGTTCCAAGCCAAAGAAAACAACCCCAAGGCCAAAAAAAAAAAAGGTGACGTGGACAAGTTTGAAGCTATTTGTTAACCAAATGTTGGGAATGGTTGGAAGAGATGTTTTTTTTTTTTTTTTGAAAACTAGGCAGGAGCACTGCCTTTTCATTAAGTAGAAGAGAAGATATTACAAGGTGTTTTTTGGAATGATTACATGTGATGTTGGTCGCTCTGTAATTGCAGTGGATATGCTGAAAGCACTCCACATGCTCTTGCTCTCAGAGCCATATCTTCTTTGATTTTTCTGACTACTCCGATTGGCTCCATTTCAGTGTTGGTGAATGTCCTTCTATTTCTCTCATTCCAAATGTGCCATGCCGTGTAGATCATTACAGCTGCTTTGGATCGGCGAGCTTCCTTAGGAGATGCAGCCATGGCCTTGTTCCACCACTCCTGGGTGGAGTCGATATTTGCTTCTGGAGGTTGAACCATGTCTCCTGTCCAGTCCTTTATTTTGTGCCATATTTGCAAAGCGTATGGGCACTGGAGGCAGAGATGCATTGCTGTCTCTGGTTGTTGCTGACAGAGCACACATGTTGGATTACACGGCCAGTTTCTAAGTTGTAGTTTGTCTGCAGTGAGGATTTTTTGCTGCATAAGAAGCCATGCAAAGAACTTATGCTTCCCTTCCGCGTGCGCCTTCCATATGCTATTTGCATCAAATGTGTTGTATGTGCCTCTGAACTGCACGAGGTAGGCAGACTTGGCTGTATATTGGCCATGCCGAGTCCAATTCCACTTTATTTGGTCAGGCTGGTCGTTGAGTTGCACCTCTTCTATCATTCCCCACAACATGATGAATTGCGCCATTTGGTCTGTGGTTGTCATTCGCAGCAAGCCTCTAGTCCATTGATGATTTTGAAGGTCCTGTTGTACAGTTCTATTTTTCCTGTACGCTAGCTTGTACAAGTCTGGTGCCATGTCCATGGGAGCTTGACCATGCAACCAACTTGACTGCCAGAATTTTGCCGTGCATCCGTTTCCTACTGTCACAGTGGTGCTTAATCGGAATAATTGCCTGTCTACCGCGTCACATGGTGCTTGTGTTCCTACCCATGGCCTTTCTTGATCTGTCCATTCGAACCAAAGCCACCTGAGTCTTAGTGCTCTTCCAAAAAATTCCAAGTTTTGTATGCCAAGTCCTCCCAGTTTCTTTGGCCGTGCTGCTCTCCTCCAATTAACTAGGCAGTGTCCTCCGTTTGCATTTTCACTTCCTTTCCAAAGGAAGCTTCTTCTAATCTTGTCTATGCATTTTATAGCCCACTTCTTTAATGGAAATACTGTCATGTGGTAGATGGGCACTGCAGACAGAACTGAATTGACAAGCCTTAGTCTACCTGACTTGTCTAGGTATTTTCCTTTCCACATTGGCAGTTTTGCTGAGACTTGGTCTATTAGTGGTTGCACTTCCCCTTTGCGTAACTTTCTAATACTCAGCGGCAAACCGAGGTACTTGCATGGGAATGCTTTGATCTCACATGGGAAAGGTTGCATTATTTCATTGAGGTTCAGCCCTTCACATTTTATTGGATATACTGCACACTTCCTGATGTTGATTTTCAGGCCTGTTGCTTCCCCAAAAGCTTCAAGTATCTGTTGTATTGCTTGTATTTCCTCCTTGTTTGGGTTTGCAAATATTGCAGCATCATCTGCGTACATACTAATTCTGAGCTTTGCAACTCTGTTGTTTATTGGTTTGAGGAGATTTTCTTCTGTTGCTAGGGCCAATATTCTCTGCAGCGGTTCCATTGCAAGAATAAAGAGCATAGGGGAGAGAGGGTCCCCCTGTCTCAAACCGTTTCTGTGGCTGAAGCTCTTTCCTCTAACTCCATTTAGCAACACTGACGAGTTTGATGATGCCAACAGGGCCGAAATCCATTCCCTCCATCTTCTAGTGAATCCCATTTGTTGCATTACCTCTAGGAGATAATCCCATCTCACTGTGTCAAACGCTTTTGCTATGTCCAATTTTAAAAAAAGAGTGGGCAGTTTTGCTCTGTGCACTTCTCGGATCAGATTTTGAGTGTACAAGAAGTTGTCCAGGATGCTCCTCTTTTTTATGAATGCACTTTGAGTTCTGGACACTAGCTTGTCAAGCTCTTTTGCTAACCTGTTTGCTAGCAGTTTTGAGATGAGCTTTGCCACACTATGAGTGAGACTTATTGGCCTGAAATCAGTCATTGCATTCGCCCCTTCCTGCTTTGGGATTAGTACAATGAGTCCTGAGTTTAGAAGGTTCAGTTGGTGCCTGTGATGGTCGAAAAAACTGTTGACAGCCTGCAGCACGTCCTCTTTAATTATTTCCCAGCTTGTTTTGAAAAATAAACCAATGAATCCATCCGGTCCAGGCGATTTTTCATTTGGCAGCTCTTTTACCACTCCATATATTTCCTCTTCAGTGAATGGGAGCTGCAGGTGATCCAGGTTCTGCCTTACTATGCCAATTTTTTCCCAATCAAGAGTTGTTCTTCTCGGTCCTGGTTCTCCCAATAATTTTGTGAAGTGCTCATATATTACTTCTTCTTTTTGTTGATGTGTGTGCACCTGTCCTGACTGCCCCTGCAGAGATTGGATGAAATTTTTCCTTTTCCTTCCATTAACCCGAAGGAAGAAAAGCTTGGAGTGGGCTTCACTTGCTTTGATATTGATCATTCTCGACCTCTGCCGGAGTCTTAGCTTTTCTATTGCCGAGAGTCCTAGGATCTTGCACTTGAGTTCCCTTTTAAGATTGATTTCCTCTGCACTCAGCTGTCTATATTCTTGCACAACGTCCAAGATAGCAATCAATATTTTCGCTGCCTGTAGTAGCATTTTATTATTTCCAATCTTACTCCTTGCCCATTTTTTCAGATCCTTGGCTGTTTTTTCTAGCTTGATGTGCAGATTTAGGAAGCTATTTTCAGTGTTAGTCGGCTGACTCCATGATTGCTGGACCACCTCATGATACCCCTCAATTTTTGGCCAAAAGGATTCAAACCTGAAACCCTTGTATGTTTTTTTCTGTACATCTCCAACTAGCAGCAATGGGCTATGGTCAGACACCATTGATGAAACAGCGCTTAGCATGCAGTTTGGCAGCATGAGCTCCCACTCATTTGTACAAAAAGCTCTGTCAATTTTTGATAGAGTGTGGTCGTTAGTCCATGTATATTTTCTCCCTTGCAGGTGTATTTCCCTGATTTCCAAGTCATTGACTGCTTGTCTGAATGCTTCCATTATCCTCCTGTTAATGTGTGCCGTGCTTTTATCTTGTGCATGGAGAATCATGTTGAAATCTCCAATAATTAGCCACCTGTCTCCCACATCCTGTTTGACGTGCCGCATTTCCTGCAGAAACTCGAGCTTCTCTTGATCCTCTTGCGGGCCATAAACTGATGTGATCCACCATTCAATCGGCGAGGTTGTTGCTTCAATAAGGACTGAAACCGAGTGCTGCTTTGCTACTGTTCGTTTTATTTTGTAGTGGTCATTGTGAACAGCGACTAGCACTCCACCTCTGGTGCCTTGAGCTGGTAGATAAGCGAAATGTTGTGTGAACTTCTGTCCAAGGGTTTCTTGTAGAACGGCCTCGTCAATGTGTGCAAGCTTTGTTTCCTGTAGGCTGATGATTGTGCTCCCAGTGTCCTGCACGAAATCTCGAACTACTTTCCTTCTCGCTGTGTTGTTTAGCCCTCTAACATTCCAGTTGAAGCAAATGCATTGCTGGTCATTCATTATGCAAAAGGTAGTGTCTCGAGCCCATTATCCAGTGCCTCTTGCATAAGTAAGGTAACCAGCAGCAGTTGGACATGGGGTGGATGTATGCATCCCTCAATCTACTTCTGGGTTCTGGGCCGCCCGCTACACTCGTCATTTCCCACAGCACAAAATGGAAAAAACTTTGTAACATTAATAAATCTTGGTCTTCTTCTCCTTTCTGCATTTGGCGGCTTATTCTATTCATCTGCATGGGCTGCCAGCACGTCACGGAAATCCGGCTCATTGTTTTTTAGGCCGAAATCATCACGCAGCTCATTGACCATTTCTGTTGTCAGTGGCTGGGCGAATTGCTCCATGAGCTGTTCAGGTGTTGGGTCTTCATTCAGCAGTCCACGTCTCTTCATGACTAGTGCTACTGCCTGTGCTTCTATCGTTTTGTACTTCCTTTCCTTCATTTTGCTTGCTATTCTCCCACTTCTTCTAGGCGTGTCCATTGTACTGGTGGCCTGCTTCTTTTGCTTTGATGCCTTCTTGTTTTTCTGCTGCTCTGGTGGTCTTTGAAGTGCCGGGGACGGGAGCTCTTTGGATATGCTTCTAATGAAGTCTTGCAGTTGTTGCGTGACTTCTTCCTTTTCTTTCTGTGGGTTGATTTGGTGCTGGTCTTCTCGTGCATGCAGTTGCTCTTCTTGCCCCAACACTATATCCTCAGGCTGCAGCCTCTGTTCCATTTCAGGCAACAGATTACATACTAGATCATGTTCCTGAGGTTGCGTGAGTGGAGCAGGCTGCCTTTGAGCTTCCTTGTTGGCCTCCTCTCCAACTTGCAGGCCGCTGCTTTCCTCTGTGGGCTTTGTTGCATCTTGTACTGGCCCCTCCCCTTCACATGCTGCATGGCCCATCTCCATTAGGCTTTCACGTCGGCCAGCCGCTGGCAGCGGAGAGCGCGCCGTTTGGCTCAGCTCCAGCTGCGCTTGCGCCGCTTCTTCCTCCATGGGGTCCACCCGACGCGGTTGGGGCAGCGCGCTTGGCCGCTGCGCCTTGTATTCGAAGCTTCTCGCGCCGGGCCCACTCGGTAGTTGGCCATGAATGCTCCGCAACGGCCACACCATTGAATGCTTCTGGTGGCCCACATCGCTGGTCTCGGGCGACGCAGGCGGCGCGTGACGCCGGCGGCCGCTCCTGCTGTCACCTCGCTGCACTTGATCTCTTCTTCCTTCGTTCCGATTGGAGCCGCCAAGTTGCTGGTTATACGTTGGGACGCCTCTGATCCAGTCATGGCCGCCCCCTTGCTTGGCCGCCCTTGCTTCTTTTTCATCTTCCGGCTCGTCGTCGTCACGCCCTCGGACCCCTGGCCTGATTTGCACTGACGGCTTTGGGGCCGGACGGCAGCCATCTTTGTACCCGAGGTACCATGTGTGGTAGTGGACTTGTGGCCAAGATGGCGCCGTACCGTCGGACGGCAATCCGTTGATGTCGCTGCTGTAGCCACGACAGGGGCTCTTTGGAAGTGCCGAATAATCCCATACCTCGTCGATATGCAGCAGGACATCGTACGTGAGCAGATCAACCGGGCCACAGCGGACCGCCGGTGACCCTTCTCCGCACGGGTCTGAGTGCACCTCCAGTGGTGAGCCCACCACCGGCTCTTCAATCTCTATGGTGCCCTCCTTGGCCAGGGCATCCGGTGCTGCAGTCCACACCCAAAGTATGAAGCAGGCTGTTTCTTTGTCTTTATGCTTGAAGTAGTCGATCCCCTCGATGAAGGTGACATGGTGAAGGAGAGGTTTAACCGTCTCCACTTGCCAGCCATGGCGAGGGACGCCTTCGATGCAAATGCGAACTCTGTACAAGAGCGTCGCTGCACCGGCGTTGCTCTGCCTGGTCCATGGCAGGAACCTCACCACCGTACGCCCCACTTTAAAAGGCTCCGGCGACCGCAGCACCTGGTTGCGCTGCTGCAGGTCACCGAGGCAGACAAGGAAGGTGTTCTTGGTGAGCATGGACACCTCCACGTCCAGCTGTTGGAACTGGAACTCATGCGCTAAGCTTTCCGCCAGCCCCTTGCACGAGATGCTGAGGTTCTCCTCAATTGGGACAGCGATGAGAGCGCGGCGGCCCAAGTCTCGCTCCGCCGCCGCAATGTCTGCAGAGCGAGCAGCGCAAGCATTCACACGCTCAGGCCTTTTGTGCGGCGCACCCGGAATGAGATCTTCAATGGCTTTTGTTTCTTCTTCAACAGCGTTGGCAGATTTGGCCGGCGGTACCAGAGTTGGATTTGCTTTGCTGTTCTTGCAGGTTGTGTGTTTGCTTGTTTCTTTGGCTGGTCTGGCTCGAGCTGCTGCTGCTCTGGATCTACATTGCTTTGCTTTGTGGCCTGAGTGGGAACAAGCAAGGCATTTGGGAGGGTCCCTGCATTCTGCAATTCTGTGGTCACGCGCCAAGCAATTGTAGCATCTCCCAATGGTTCTTCTGCGAAACTCTTCTCTGAAACTTTCTGCTTGCGTACTGTGCTCCACAATCCTTCCTCCTTGCTGTTGTTCTCTGATGCCTTTACTCTTCTTTATGGTGGAGCTACCCTTGCGCCACCAATACCTACTCTTGACCTCCTTCCATCCTTCCTCTTGAAAGCTTCTGCTCTGCTTCTTGGTCCTCTCCTGCGAGTGTCTTGGGCGCAGCAGAGCTTCCTTGTAAGTAGCCTTCCTTTCAGGTTGTACCAGCACGGAATTGATCCTTGGCTTGGCCGGGGCTTCTGCTGTACGGGATTTCTCCTGTTGCTTGCAGCTGCTTTGTGGATTGTGGGGTTCCAGCGGCTCCGTTAGGCTCGGTGATGGTGGCTCTGGGCTTGAGGTGTAGTTGAGGTCAAGCTGCTCGAGGCTGTCGGCAGTTACGGGTGATGGGTCAGGCGAGGGAGGTGGGGAGCGTTGGTTGGCTGTGGCTGGGCTGGACGGTGGGGGAGAAACGGCGGCGTCGTCGCCGGCGGCTTGGTCGCAGCGGTGGAGGTTGGGGATGGGTGAGGTAGCCGTTGGAGCCTCCATCGAATTCTCCTCGGTATGGATGCGTCCCTCACGGATAAGAGATGTTCTTTTTTACTCCCAATATCTCTTTAGAAACCTCCTAAATTAGTATTTAGGGAGTGTTTTTTTACATAACTATTGGAGATGCTCTTACAGACGAGAATCTTGCTCTTCCCCAAAAAAATCTCGTCGGTAAAATTAATTTACCGAGCCAAAACGAGAATCCTGACAGTAACATGCCACATCTCGAATTCCAAAGTCTCTTCCAACGAATCATCAACTCTCTTCCAACGAGGCTGCGACTCGTGAGCCCGTGGCGCGTGACAGCGACGCATCCATTTGCATGGCAACATTCTTACAACCCTATGGCGACATCCTCGTTTCTTGCAAGTCTTATCTGGCCTCACGTTAGTCGGTGTGATGCGATTATCGCATCTTTTTTTCTTTTTATATAGGCCGTCAAATGAAATCCATTTTGCCCAGCCGTTCCGATATGTAACCATTTTTTACTATGTACAACTACCTCTGTCCAGATACATATCATACACATCAGGAGATGAGTAGATTTATAGCACCTCCTATGCACCTGGACAACGACGTTGTCCAAATACATACTATTAATCTGGATAAAAATATAGCTAGAAATATTTGCATTCTGAAACGGAAGTAGTACAAAGAAAAGAGGACATGCATATTTTCCTTTTATTTTGTTTGCTATGAGAGGTCACCCATGCATAAATTATTGTCCCAAAAGGAGTAAATAAACTACCAACTTTACCTGTCGTGCCGAATATTTCCCTGTATTTACTCGGCGCATATAGTCAGCTGCCTAACTCCTTTAAAGAAGGAAAAGAAAATGCTCATCGACTCATCTTGCATTCGTGTGACCACATCGTGCCACCTATATATAAACCTCGGATGTGCTGCATTCTGTTGTCATCGTGCGCTAACCTACTTTGAGGACCTTGAGAGTGCCACAAATACGAGGGCTCGCGCCGTTGCCTTGCTCCACACCGACAATAGCCATGGGGTCCCTGCCCGCCGCCGACGAGCCGTTGCTGCCGCACCGGTACCCTCCGGCTCGCCGTGACGAGAGCATTGTTGACGATTACCATGGCGTCCTTGTGCCGGATCCATACAGATGGTGAGTCTACATACATATGTGTTCACCTGGTTTCTTTCACCGGTTATCTTTCTTGCGATGACTGTCGGGCCTGCCAACCGTCCCCGCGACGATCAACTGTGTCCGTACTGATAATCTGTTCTGCACCGTGTTTGCTCGTTGACAGGATGGAGGAGCTGGACTCCAAGGAGGTGAAGGAGTTCGTGGACGCGCAGGCGGCCGTGGCCAACGCCGTGCTCTCCACCTGCGACCACCGGGGCCGCCTGCGCGGGCAGCTCACCGAGCTCTTCGACCACCAGCGCTTCCGCGCGCCGTTCAAGCGCCGGGGCAGCTACTTCTACTTCCACAACCCCGGCCTCCAGCCGCACAACACCCTCTTCGTCCAGGTCCTTCCCCAATCTTAAAGCTCTGTTTCCCTTTTGTTTCTTTTTTGACGGTGATGAAAACAAAGCGACAGCACCACCGAGCTGACGGCTGAGTCGGATGCACGTTTTGCAGCATGGGCTTGGCGGCGCGCCTGACGTGCTGCTGGACCCCAACACGTTCAGCGACGACGCCACGGTTTCTCTCTCCATGATCGGCGTGAGCGACGACGGCGAGAACCTGGCCTACGGCACCAGCGCCAGCGGCAGCGACTGGATCACCATCAGGGTCATGCGCGTGCGCGACAAGCAGCACCTGCCCGATGAGCTATCCTGGGTGAAGTTCTCGCGCATTGCGTGGACTCACGACGGGAAGGGGTTCTTTTACTCGCGTTTTCCGGCTCCCAGGTTAGTGTTCTTACACCACTTGTTTGACAAAATGGCAATAAGCTTAGCTGCGTTCCAAACCTCTGTTGCCAATGCTGGTGTGGGTGATGAGCAGGGACGCTGGAACGCTGGATTCGGGGATCAAGACCGCCGTCAATCTCAACCACGAAGTCTACTACCATTTCCTGGGAACAGAGCAGTCGCAGGACGTGTTGTGCTGGAGGGATCCCGAGCATCCCAAGTACATATACAGCCCTCAAGTCACTGAAGATGGCAAGGTACGCCAAGCTCTGGAATTTTAGTCACCTGTCCTGCCTTAGGCGCGTCCATTACACCCCCTCTAAATTTTAGACCTGTCACATCAAAGAGAATCTTATTATTTAAAAATATTTTTATTAATTTAATGACAAAACCTATGTCACGACCCCCCTTTAAATCGCAAGACGAATCTAATGAGCCTAATTAATCTATATTTTACTACAGTGATGCTATAGTAACTATCTTCTAATCACAACTTAATTACTCTTATTAGATTCGTCTCGCGAATTCAAGCGGAGTCCTGAAATTAGTTTTGTAATTAAACTTTATTTGTAATTAGAATACTCGTTACAAGAACCCTCTAAAGTTTAGACCTCATGCAACGAACACACCCAATTAGTATCAGAAAAAGATCGACGTTCCTAATCTGATACCTGTTGTTACTTGTGGCAGTATGTGATTCTGTCAGTTTCAGAAACTTCAGAGCCGGTGAACAAACTGTACTACTGCGACCTCTCGGCTCTGACTAACGGGCTGGAGAGCATGAAGGGCACCCATGGCAATGAAATGCTTCCGTTCGTCAAGCTCGTCGACAGATTCGAGGCGCACTACGGACTCATCGCCAACGACGGCACCAAGTTCACTTTTCTCACTAACAAAGACGCTCCAAGGTACAAACTGTCAAGGGTTGACGTCACGGAGCCAGAGTCATGGACCGATGTTCTTCCTGAGGACGAGAAGGCCGTCCTCGAGTCGGCTTGCGCGGTCCATGGCGACAAGCTCCTGGTGAACTACCTGTCGGATGTCAAGTATGTGTTGCAGATGAGGAGCTTGGCGACTGGGGAGTTGTTGCATGATATACCCATTGACATCGGCACTGTCAACTGGATTTCTGGAAGGCGAGTCGATTCCGAGGTGTTCGTCGAGTTCGCGAGCTTCCTCACCCCGGGAATCATCTACAGGTGTGATGTCAGCGCTGAGACTCCGGAGATGCATGTGTACAGAGAAATCTCTGTTCCTGGATTTGATAGGAAGGATTTTGAGGCAAAGCAGGTACGTTCCCTTCTGAACTGAAAAACACTTCACCATGCTGGTATTCTTTCACCTAAATGTCTGAAC
Source organism: Eragrostis nindensis (assembly GCA_012490785.1). NCBI lineage: Eukaryota > Viridiplantae > Streptophyta > Magnoliopsida > Poales > Poaceae > Eragrostis > Eragrostis nindensis. The sequence goes on from JAAXCT010001124.1 coordinate 34,904, forward strand.
TTGGTCTGAAGTAGCATCTGTTACTACTGTTTTACTAGGTGTTTTATCCAAGCAAGGACGGAACCAAGATCCCCATGTTCATCATATCCAAGAAGAACATCAAGCTCGACGGCTCGCACCCGGCCCTGCTCTACGCCTACGGCGGTTTCGGCATGAACATAACGCCGCACTTCAGCGTCACCCGCGTCGTCCTGATGCGGAACCTGGGGTTCGTGACGTGCATCGCCAACATCCGAGGCGGCGGCGAGTACGGCGAGGACTGGCACCGCGCCGGGTCGCTGGCGAACAAGCAGAACTGCTTCGACGACTTCGTCGCCGCCGGCGAGTTCCTCGTCTCGGCCGGGTACACGAGCCCGGCGCGGCTGTGCGTCGAGGGCAGCAGCAACGGCGGCCTCCTGGTCGCTGCCTGCATGAACCAGGTCAGTGTTTCCTGCCTCGCACTGCTATTCTCAGGTTGTGAGTTGATTGATGCTGAAAATAGAATGAGCACACTAACGCTTTGTGTGTGGTTGATTGCAGCGGCCCGATCTGTTCGGCTGCGCTCTGGCTCACGTTGGCGTGATGGACATGCTTCGGTTCCACAAGTTCACTATCGGCCGCGCGTGGACTTGCGACTTTGGGTGCTCGGAGAACGAGGAGGAGTTCCACTGGCTCATCAAGTACTCGCCTCTCCACAACGTGCGGCGGCCGTGGGAGAAGAAGAAGGGCGGCGCCGGCGCGGGGCGTGACGCCCGGCGCTGCTTCGGGTGCCAGTACCCTCCCACGATGCTGCTGACGGCGGACCACGACGACCGCGTCGTGCCGTCGCACACGCTCAAGTTCCTCGCGGTACGTACTCGTGTTTGCTCTGTTTCCCGGCACGATTTTGAGTTTTCTGACGCCTCGTCCTCCAATCCGTCCGTCAGACGCTGCAGCACGTTCTGCGCGCGGGCGAGGAGGGCAGCCCGCAGACGAACCCCATCATCGCGCGCATCGACCGCAAAAGCGGCCACGGCTGCGGCCGCTCCACGCAGAAAATCGTAAGCGCCCTCGCCTCTCTCGGTAAAACCATTCACCTGCGATGCGACGTGATTTCTGCTGCTAAAAGTGGGTGTTGCTCTGTTCTTATGTGGATCGCAGATCGACGAGGCCGCGGACCGGTACGCGTTCGCGGCGAAGATGATGGGAATCTCCTGGATCGATTGAGATGTCAGACCCACGCGAAGCTGGCACGTGTGGATCTGATGCGCTACTGTCGTGTAAAGCTGGACGGTACGCCGAAGAAGAGTCGTAGTATTGTCATAACGATATGACGTGTACATGTAGCGCGTCGGGTCAAAGCATGTACACATTCCTTGGAGAGAGAAACGAGCTAGCATTATTTGAGAGCAGGTACAATGCTATAGATAAAAAGTCTTGTAACTCGTCTCATGCAACATTATATAGGATTTTTATGAGGCGAAAGAAGGAGAGTGGTGAAAAAAAAAGTGTTTGTTTCGCGAGACAACCACCTCATGCACTAAAATTTAGGAGTATATGGACCATTGTATGTACGAATTATAGTTGCCATGCAACTCATAAATATTCATTTGCTCATCTATAAATTAAGAAACGATGCAATTTCTACAAGGCAACTAAAACAATCACTAAAACAATTACATATGGTTTCATAAGCAGTCTGAAGATTACGTGGCTTGTATGAGACGGTCTATACAATAATACCATTGTACCTGCCCTAATATCAATATTTATTTTTGCAAAGAGAGAAGCAATTAGCGGTAATACTAAATTTAGTCACGGGTGAATGAAAAATTTAGATGGTTAAATCAAAATCTAGTGACTGAAAACAGTGCTGAACCGTGTACTGTCGTACATGCGTTCCCGTGCCATCCATCTACCTGATCCGTCACCGTCTCACCGATGACCAGCACGCGTACAGAATAAGCATCCCGCACGCGTGCCCTAGGCGGACACCGCGCACTGACCGACAGCCGGCCAATTTCCCCAGCGACGAGCCCAGCCGACCCCGGAATCCCCTCAAATCTCCTTCCAGTCTGCAGAGTTCTCAGTAAATCTCGCCGCCGGCCACCATGCCGAAGAAGATGGGTGTGAACTCCAAGGCGGAGGCGGCCCGCGAGCGCCGCTCCGCCGCGGAGGCGGACCGCAAGGACCGCCAAGAGCGCGTCAAGGAGGAGCAGTACTGGCAGGAGGCCGAGGGCCCCAAGTCCCGCGCCGCGCGCCGCAAGGAGGAGGAAGCCGAGAAGCGCGCCGAGGCGGCCGCCCGCAAGGCCGAGAACCGCCGCCTCGCCGAGGCCGAGGCCGCCGCCGTCGCCGCGGCGGCCTCGGGCCCGTCCAAGGCCGCCGCGCGCAAGGCCTCCCGCGTCGGCGCCCCCGCGCCCAAGGTCACCGAGGCCGAGCTCGCGCGCCTCCGCGAGGAGGAGCGGCTCCGCCTCGAGCGCGAGGCCGAGGCCGCCAAGAAGCGCGCCGCCCGCATCGCCGAGGAGGAGGAGTACGAGCGCGTCGTCCTCGTCGCGAACACCAACAGGGACGACTCCATCATCGAGGCCAGGTCGGTCGACGAGGCAATCGCTCGGATGTCCCTGGTGGACTCCCAGGCGGCCCTGCCCGCAGATAAGCATCCTGAGCGTCGACTCAAGTCGTCCTTCAAGGTATAATCTGACCATAACGTGTCTGCTTTTTATCAAAATTAGCTTCCTAGCTATATGATTTTCAGTCTACACTGCAATTACAAAGAAAATAGATACATGCGCTACTGTAGGAACATTACACCGTGGTAGCAAAATTCTTTAATAGAATGGCCCCTAATTTTTATAATAGGATGGTCACAAATTTTGCTCATGTCAGTCAGTTATTATTAGGATGTGCGATGGTTAAAATGCTTTAATAAATTTAACAAGCATGTTAGCGTAGCTAATTATCACCAATAGAGATGCATGAGAAATCAAATTCCATTCTTTCTGAAGATAGTAGGGGAATGTGCTGTAAAATTTTCTAGCTAACTGTTGTAACATTGTACGATTCTGTCATGGTATACTTGTTCACATGCGATGGGATATAATCTGATTTTAGATATAACATGGTGCCATGATTGATCTGAGAAATATACAACAGTTGCTGACCAACGCTTTATTTGTCTGAATATATTGCTGTTGATTTAGTTCCTAAAAATTACTGATATGATGAACGGACAACATGATTGGACACAGCATTTTCAAAAGAGAAATGCAGTTACACAAGCTACATGTATTTGAAAGACACCAAATAACTATTGAGTAGCTCATGGTTCATCCCGAAAGTCACACTTATCTTCCATATTTGCTAATTGAGTTTGGAACACGACATAACCAGATTTTGTTAGATACTTTTTTTATTACTTGCCTTTCAGTAAGGCACTGTGTTCTATTCTGTTCAATCGTATCTTCAAAATCCAACCCTTGGTGTGATTGTTTGTACTTCAAGTAGGCATTTAGTTCTACGACTGTTTGATGTGACTTTTTGGTGCTTAAATGCATTTTGGACAATATTTGTGACAGGCATTTCAAGAGGCAGAACTACCTAAGCTAAAGGAGGAAAAGCCAGGCCTGACCCTGAATCAGTACAAAGACATGATATGGAAACTTTGGAAGAAGTCTCCAGACAACCCTCTTAACCAGGTTTGCTTACATAGCCATGTCTGCTAGCCATTTGCCCCCCGATGTCTTAGGTCATTTTTTTGTTATTCTGATTTATGTGGATGGATGCGTCGTCTTAAGCACTAAGATATGTAATTCGAATTAGATGCTTATATCTGTCTACATCCAAGTTTTGGTGAGCATAAATATCTTGAGCATCACGTTAAAATATTATTATGCATTGGCACGTGTATTTTATTATGTATGTTTAGAACTATGTATGTTTGATCTCTGATTGCAAAACAAATATTCGTGTGCAGGCTGCTGAGTGATGTTGCCCTCCCACTGAGCCGTTTGAGTAATTTAAGGCAAGCGTTTAATATTTATGCCTTATGTTGACACATTCTAATGTTGCCAATCATGGAAAAAAAAAAACCTGTTCTTGCAGAGCAATTCTAACAGGACTGAACTGCACTTTCTTGAGCTGGATGTGCAACAGAGCTTGAACCAGACAAATATTTGAGTTCCTCGGCTAATAATTGTCAAGTTGCTACCATGTATATGGCTAGAGATTTTGTTCAGTTTTCTTTTGTGCTTAATATAGTTGGTCATGCTGCTACTCTCGAGTATGTTTTGGCTGTGTTAGTAGTTAGTATAATTTTGAATAAATTGGTCTCATGAGCTAGACCGTGGTTGCTCTCGTTGAATAAATTGCTTTCGTTGGGAAAGACAGTACGTGTTGCCTTTGGTCCATGTCTTATTTTTTAATAGTTTGCTTCATCAGTCTTCAAAGCCACATCAACGCAGTTCACTTATTTGGAGAGTATTAGTGTATGCGATTGCACAGTTCAACAATATTACAGAGTATCGTGATGTAATTAGACAGTATGTCTTTGAATGTATATGTAATTTTGCAATACTAAGGCACATAACAATGACTCTGGAGCCGAATGGTGATTGATCGATTTCCTCGATGATACTGGCAAAAAAATTGTAGCTGCCGGAGGTGAGCTTTCTTTTCCCATGAGCTTATGGGGATCATAACAGGTCTTGGCGTCCTTTGCTCGCCATCACTTCATCTGCTTGGGTCGCGTCTTGTAGAGGTGCCTCTGAGAGCCAGTAATTCTGAAGGAGGTTGGGCAAAGCTATTGCAGGAAGTCCATCTTAACATCCGTGACATCTAGTTGCAATATCTCAGCTCTGCACCCTAACATGGAACCAATACTGAGATAGCAAGGCAAAAGGAACAAGGCCTATTAGTAACAATTACAGTACAACCAATCTTGTTAAGAAATGACTAATGAGAACCGAGTGTGCATTTAGAGTATATGTTGACAATGGAAAAGTAAATCCCGATGAGGTTACCTGGGGTGCGTGCGTCCAAGATCCCCATGCACGAATTCCTTAATGTATGTTCCAGCCTATGTACATAAAACAGTGAATTGCGGTAAAAGAGCAACATAACAAAGACTAAAGGCATGGTTACAGGGTGGGCAGGGACTCGAATATTTGGGATATAGATCAATTTTGAACTGTCATAATAATATCTAGAGAGGATGATCCAATCCTTTTTATGTATTTTCCTAGTGACATCCGCTAAGAAAACACTAGCATCTGGAACAAGTCTAATCCGTCTAGACATAAAAAATATATCATACAACCACAAAGAAGGATATACAGATAAAGATGTACTGGGCTCCGGTAGCAGCACGTACCTGAGTGCATAGAAGCAGCAAGTAATAGTTTGACCTGTCTGCAACTTTCTCAATCTCCATCCTGATTGACAAGAATGCTACACCTCAGATGTACCAAAATTTGAAATAATGGACAATGTAAAGCAGATACTCACCAATGAATGGTACGTTTCCGCTCTAATGGGCTTCTACGATGAAGTACTCTTATTGGGGTCTTCTGTATAATTTCCTACACAACAGGCAAGAAAATACCGTCACACGTTAAAACAAAAAATTTATCAAATAAACAAAACAGTATCAATATTTTTTGAAGGGAAAACAGTAGTGAGTCCCCTACTGTGTATTTTATGATAAATATACAGATTACAGAGAATATAGGAAAAACTATGCAAAGCTGTAAAAAGCACCCGGGTAGCAATGCAGTCATCAATCATAACAATCAGTTACTAACAGTTTGCAAGTTATACCATATCCTTCATAAGAGAAATACTTTGCAGGTCAGTTTCCGTCAATTCACGAGAAGTCCATATAAGGGCAGCATACTGCTTCTGCACATATAAAAATAAAATAATCCTTAATACTCAGTAAGATAATGTAAAAAAGATTCAGCCAAGGTAAAATGAAAATTAAATGACAGAAAAATAATTGAAGGAAATTAAATAACGACATCCTGATTGGATAATTACCTGTTTTTCTGCTTCTCCTTCACGCATCATTGTCCATATTTCACTGCCTACCAACTTGAGATTTCGAACTCTGACCTACAAATGATGACATCAGCAAGCAATATGAGATCAAAGTGTGTTTCATTTTCTGAGATCTCTGAAATATTCATTCAGTCCCAATATCAATTTCCTTACATATTTCTTTTCAGAGTTGTTGATCTTCTCTTCAATTTGTTGAACCTCAATTGCAGATGGGATCGATCGAACATTCAAGACTTCAACTAAAAATGGGCGACCAGATCCAAGCATCCGTACCTTCATATATGATAAATTTTAGCAGAGAAAATATCAACATGGACAGTTCCAGAATATAACATTACATCAATGTCTTCTCTTCCAGCAGCATGGAACTTGTAGCTATCACCTCTGCAGATGGCACGAACGCCCTCCCCAATTATCTCCTACAAAAGTTAAAAGTGATTTTTTCATCTCCTACAAAAGTTAAAGTTCTGTTTAGCAGTACCGCTCTATCTTTCGGAGAGCGAGGGAGGGAGGCTTACCTCAACTGATGCTTCCCCCATTCTCTCGTCATCGATTATCCAACATGACTGACTGACATTCCTTGAAAGCTGAGAATGAAGGACAGCATCGTGAGGATACTGTGGCCTACTCGAATATCTTAGTTCCTATTCAAGAAAGCAGCATTCTACGATATGTGCCTACCTTCAAGTATCTTCCACCAATATATATAGGTGATCTCAGGCATGATATCTCAAGATGGCAGGGTTTGGACACCTGAATTGATCGAATGAGTTAATGAAAAAGTTGGGGAAAAAATATTGTCATTTTCTTGAAAAATCTATAGCATGAGTAAACACCTTCTCAGGAGGCCACTGAACTAAATTACAGAATTCTTCATCTTGGATGCCCTCAAGAGTCTTGTATATGAACGAATCTGATTCACTTATTGTATTTTTATCGCTGACATCATTTGAATTCGTTTTGTGGGCCTCACTAGATGTATTTCTTGACTCTGTTAAAACATTACAAAAAAACATCAGATGGATGACAAATGTGATGCTTATAAGCAAAGTGGTCTATTCGAAGATCAGAGCTAGTATGATGAAACCTGTTTTTCTTTTACGGCCATTATCATTTGGCAATAAGCTTTGAAGCTTTTGCGAAGCATCACTATGCGTATATGTTAAGCGAATTCGGAACAAATTGTTACCATGTTTAGCATTCTGAACAAATTCAGGCACCAAGGTGCAGTAAGAGAACAAACAACTGTTAGTTTAAGAAGTATGTTGTCACCAGAACCACAGAAAGCAAATGCAGTAACAAAAAATTACCATCTGTTCCTCAAGTGAGGGTACTATCAAGAGTCGCAAGGCTTCCTTCACTGACATGGTTTGCTGTGGAAGTGTTTTGTCCTTGAACCAGTCCTCATTGCCATATTTTTGCTTCATATACAATCTGGCTCAGGCAAAGATCGATATGTTATGCAAATATTTATGCAGTATCACAAGCTTTAAAAGATATGCAACAGTCTAAACAACAAAAAATTCATGAATATACATCTTAATCATCAAAGACAGAATATGACCCCAGTTGTTCACTACTATGAAACTTATGCCGTTTAAAAAAGTTGTGACGACATTTTTAACAGCACATGAACAAGTATCCTTTTCCTGCAAAAACTACTAGATTTATGATGTTAACATTGTTATTGTTAAATCTCCATGAGTAGCCAATCAAAAATGGTGCAGAAGAAAACTGAAGCAGAGATTGTTTAGTAAGTATGATTACCTGGCCGCACGCTCATTAGATGCTATAACTGGCGGCAGTGAAATTTCCAGAGAGAAGTCATCAACTTGGTAGCTCTCTCTTTTGACTGCTTGAGATATCATTGAAGAGATGTTATCAATATGAGAAACTACATTGGTCATTTCTGTTCCATTATCTTGCTGGTAGGCTGGCAGCAATACTCCCAAGCAGACAGAGCAGTATGAATCATCTGTTGACAGACATGGACAAGACTCATTTTTTATGGAGTCATCATGCTCTTCAAGAAACGAATGCAGAACCGATGTTGTAAGCGATGCACATGAGCAAGTACTGCTATAGGCTCCAAATAAGCGAAGGATGCATCGTACACAGACCTGCAAAGCAAACATGGTACTAATAATTTTTCTCCAGTTACGTACAAAAGCATCAGCAGGTAGTGCACACTGAACAGCTGGAAAAACTTGAAGAGCCAAAAGATAAGTAAACGCTCGATATTCAATAGCTCCCAGAGCATGCTTTACTCGGGTTGAGGAAAGAGTGTTCCTCTCTTCAGAAAAAATAGCACTAAATCAGTTTCCTCGTATTACAGTTGGAATTTCATCTTGTAACCTCCTACATTCCTTTCATATGTAGCAAAACAGGATATACCACTCTATTCCTTCTTTGCTAAAATTGAAATCACGAAACAGAAACTAGTAGAGACAGACTAAAAGGAAGATGCAATTCTCTGAGTTCTGTCATGATAGAACGCAATGCACTTCACGGGATTTTACATAGAGTCGTCTGTAAGAATCGCTTACTTAAATCCAACACGCTCAGGCGGACGTGAAAGTGAAACGGAACCAGGAGGTCACAACAAGTTCTGAATGAACAAGGAACAGGACATGAGCTTAGGGAGGGGGAAGGCGTACCCCGACGGAGAGGAGGTGGTGGACGGCGTGGAGAGGCGGGAAGGAGGACGTCGCGGCGCGTTCAAGGATGCTCCTCGCCTCCGCCTCCGCCGCAGAGCCGGTGGACGCCATGGGGGATGGTGGTGTGCTGGCTTGGGACACGGGTTCGCGGCGAGTAGCTGAGCAAGCCGGTCACGCAGGTCGTGCTCAATCTCGTTTTGGTAACTGCCGGTCGCCGGGCGCGGAAGCACGGCGGGCCGAGGTGGCGGAGCACCGTGCCTGAGCGTGGCGAGTGCCGAGGAGACGGAGGGAGTGGCGCTCCTGGCGGCCGGCGGCGCGGAAACGGGGAACGGAAGCGCTGCCGTGCCACGCCGTCGAGCGTGTAGGAATGGGCTGGACCGTAAGCATGTGGCTGGGGCAACGGTGGCAAAATGACTTGGGTTGGTAGCCCACGACCAGATTCCAGGCCCGTCCCATTTCACCGGAGGTACATAACAAAGCCCAATTTAGCTTGAAAATAATCCTCCTTACAATGATCCCGGTTTGAGCGGCTGCGCTCCCAAAGCTATGAACAGACAAGTGCAGTATACAGGAGATAACAACAGTCAACAGTCAACAGAAACCCCACAAGTCTGCCGTAATTATTCTGGAGTATCAGTCTCAACAGTAGCCATGATCAGACAGCTACTATACGGTCGAAACTAGATAGTGTGATCGAGCATGTACGTCACACGAAACTAAATTATTGTTATCTGCGGTCGCGGCTCCACCAGCTGCTGCACATTGATCGGGTGGACGAAGATGCCTGGGTCGCCGAAGATCTCCTTCGCCGCGACCTCCGTCGCGGCGTTGGACGGATGGTAATCGTCCCAGAAGAGGTAGTTGTCGCGGTTCTGGCACAGCGGAGCCGAGGAGTTGCACCCGTCCGCATGAAACTGCCCCGATCCGCAGCGCGCCTTGTCCAGAACCGTGAAGTCTGCCAAGAGCAAGAAAGCAGTGAGACATGAGAATTTCCAGAACTTTCTAATTAATCAAGATCCTAGGCGAAGAATTATGGGAGAAGATAAGCTAGGCTTGTTGATTAATTACTGTAGGCAGGCGTGTGAGAGTTGTTGAAGATAAATTCAGCCATCCTGATCGAGTCGACGAGGGAGTAGTTCATGCCGGGCAGCTCCAGGCTGAGGCCGTGCAGCATGGACGCGATCATAGGGTACAGCTGGTTGGAGAGGTTGTTCGCGGCGCCGAGGCAGCCGTACTTATCAACGTCCTTGCGCTTGTGCGCGATCACCCTCTGCGACGGGCAGCAGCCCACCAGCGACGGGCTCAGCACGCTGAACTTTCTCGCCCCCGCGCCGTACAGGCCCTGCAGCCAGCATCTCACACTCAGTCTCACAGCAACAAACATGCGAGGCCAACACTGCTACTGGCACGCCATATATATACAAGTCTGAATTTTCTTGATTTGGACATGTAATGTACTCCGGTATATGGTGATACCTTCAGATGGTCCGAATAGGAGGCAACGAGGAGTTGCAAGAACTCGGTGTCGTTACGGTTTTTAGGCGCCTTGAAGTCGGTGTACTCGAACAAGTCGTTGCTGCCGGTGCTGATGAAGAAGAGAGATTCGGAGACGCGACCAGCCGCCGTCTGGTTTTCACTCTTCCATAGTCGAGCAAGGTTCGTGAAGTTCCCGACTTGTTCGGTCAGGGACAGTACTTGCCGACACTGAAGAATTAAGGCCAATTCGGCTTGTCAGCGGGATGTCGATGAATTTGTCTGTCTTCATGGCTAAAGAAATGTCTATCTTCAATGAGCAATCGACCAAGCACATCGGCGGCAAAAACATGAATTTCGCGAATCGTATGCAAGCACATGTTTGTATTCATCGGGAAAAAAATGTATGTATAATGTACCACTGGTCCATTGCCGGTGCTATCATTGAGCCCCGAGCCTCCGGATGCGAAGTTGATGCCCGTGCTCATCTGCGGGATGAGGCTTGCGTTCGGCAGGGAGAGGAACGGTGGCGGGCTCTCGGCAAAGCCAAGCAGTTGGGCTGTTTGTTCGTCAAGAGCAAACTGGGTCAGTTAGTTACATTTTTCTTTCAGATAAAGGGTCAGTTTTACACTGAAGAACAGTTTTTTCCGCCCCAGAAACCGGCCGAAAACTGCATACGCGACGTACCTAGCTGGTCCGCCAAGTTGTAGCCATTGCTGAACCTGCCGGTGGGCGCCTGGTCGGGGTAGTCGACGCCGAAGTGCGGGTAGTCTGCTCTGCAGTCGATCTTGCACTTCTCGATGTGGTTGTTGTTGCCGACGTCCACCATGGAGTCCCCGAACACGAACACCGCCGGCACGAGGGGCGCCGCAGCGCCCTGCAGCGCGAGCTCGAGCAAGCACAGGGCAACGAGCGCCAAGGCCCCAACGGCCATTGAGTCCTTGCGTCCCTTGCTCTTTTTTTCTTTTTTGATTTGACAAAAAAATTGGTGTTCCTTGCTCTTGAATGGGCTCTCTTTGCTGTGGGTCGGTTTACTGTAAAAGCGCTCTATCATATATAGACGCGCACCTTGAAGTAAAAGACAGGATTGGCTAATGGATCACTCAATGGAGCGAGCCGTATAAAATACTGAAGTAGACATGTCAGCTTCTTCGTGTCCTTCGCCCAGGAAATAATCCAACTATCCAAGGATATGCCATTTGTTCTGTACCGCATAAACTGTCAACCTTGCCACTTTGAGTTTCTCAACCACTCTGACTATATAATAAAGATACCGGTAGATGCAAAAATTTCTGCATGGAAATCATAAATATTGCTTTTATAGTAACATAAAAATTATTCAACATTTATTCTTTGAATGCAGATTTGGTAAATTGGTTTCAGCTTTGGCATTACAGATGATATTCTTAACATGTTGGTAGGGATAGGCGCCATATGTTGATCTATATTTTGTTTTTGATAAATTTTCAATCCTATCTCCTATGCAAACAGTTACTTCTAAGGGTACTTGCTCCATAAGGAAGAAGCAAGAATCTCCTTGCGCAATGTGTGCCGGTTCTTGGAACGGTGACTATATACATCTTCGTCAGACATAGGTGGAAGTTTAGCAATGTGATGTGTGTGTAAGATGAACTTTGTTGCATCCCTCAAAACAAAAACAAAAAAATGATGAACTTTGTTGCAACTTTCATATTCGTTTGCTTTTGTGTGTCCTGTAAAGTAAACGGAGTCTACACACAATGAAGAACTATAGTAATCAAATGGAATAGTCCACACAGGTTGGAGGCTCTGCTGTTCATGCTCCTCATGCTGTGGAAGCGGCGGCGGTGGCTCTTTCCTTTCCTCGGCGTTGGATGTTAGACTTAAGGACCTGACAGTAATTGTAATTTTCTTATGCCCTTTACGGCTCTTTAGACCTAGGCAAAATTGTACTTCTTGTAAAAGTCAGTTTTGTAAAAACGCTGATGTACTTGCAAAAGTAACAAAGAACTTTCGAGCGCCCCTCGTCGGCCGCTTGCCTTTAGCAAAAAGATGTTGATGCCTCTGCTTTCATTTGTTTGATGAAATTTCTCTCTTAGAACAGCTTAAATGGGCTCACCTTTGTTTTACTTTGAAGCCCATATAGTAACAGGCCGAAGGTTACTCACTTTTCAGCCTATATTCTAATTGTTCTGGCCTACTTAATGGCGAGACCAATTGCTCAAAAAAAAAACCCTTAATGGCGAGACCAGTTTAACGAAATTTTATGATATCAAAAAAAAAATGACAGTTCTCAGTCGACTGTTGTATCTCACAAAAAAAAAGTTCTCAGTCGACTGTTGTGCTTTTGCAACGTGTTGTACAGCCGACTGAAATTATTTTACAGCTTCGAAAAAAAAGGGTAAGACTGATGGTATAGTGGTATTCAACGCATAGGAAACAGAAGCGACGCATATGCAGTCATTATCACTCATACAGGCAGTGTACATCTACTCCCAAATTTTGCCAGGGACGAACATGACAAGCAACAGACATCAACACATCTAGGAATCCTCGGTGACGAACACGCGGCCGTGAGAAACTTGTCTCGACGCGCACAACAATCTCTATAGCCGTCAATCAGCTACACCAGTCCGACTTCCACACCACACCACACCACACCACACCACACGTATTATTGTCGCTATTGGACTAGCTAGCAGTAGATTATTAACACATCGATCGTAATATTCATAATAAGATATCAATGATCGAGACGAAGCATAAGCATGTACGTAATAATGCACAACCAGAGATCGTTTCTCTCTACGGGTGCGGCGGCGCCACTAGCTGCTGCACGTTGAACGGGTGGACGATGTTCGTGGTGCCGCCGAAGAGCAGGGTCGCCGTCAAGCCGGACGCGGCCTCGGTCGGATGGAACTTGTCCCAGAAGAGGAAGCTGGTGCGGTTCTGGCACAAGGGAACCGAGAGGTTGCACGCGCTCGCCGCGCCGAAAGCCCCGTCGCCGCAGCATGCCATGTCCAACGTCGCGAAGCCTCCTGGACCTGGAACAATCAAGGCGTACGTTGTTGGCATCACGATGATCTGAACACGCACGCTACTAGCTAGTGCACCAAAGTAAAGAATTCTCCGGGAGGCCATCAGTTCAAGGTTTCAGTTGTTCACCGTTTGCCGGGGTGTGCGTGCTGTTGAGGACCAATTCGGCCATGCTGATGGAGTCCCCGAGGGAGTAGTTCATGCCGGGGAGCAGCCTGCTAAGGTCGCCCATCATCGAGTCTATCATAGGGTACAACAGCTTGGAGAGGTTGTTCCCCGGGGCGAGGCACTTGTACCGGTCGAATTCCTTGGTCTTGTTCGCTATCAGCCTCTGCGACGGGCAGCACCCCACCAGCGACGGTGTCACCACGCTGAACTTCCTTGCACCGGCACTGTACAGGTCCTGCACGTACGATGCATTTCAGTTTTGCTTGGATGCAAAAACTCCTAGACAGCTGTCTAGTTAGCTATGACAGTTAAGGTGGAGATGAGTAGCTTAATTATATACCTTCAGATAACTCGAGTACGAGGAAATGAGGAGCTGCAAGAATTCGGTTCTGTTCAGGTTAGGTTCATGCACATCGACGTACTGGAACAAGTCGTTGCTGCCGGCGCTGATGAAGAAGAGCGATTTGGAGACGAGCTCAGCCACCGTCTGGTTCCCACTTTTAACGAGACTCGAGAAGTTCCCGACTTGCTGGGACATGGGCACCCACTCGTGGCACTGCACAAACAAGGCGAGCTCGATCAGAGACGCATGTAGACCCGATCGATTCCTTTGCATCAACAAATTAAACATCGATACAAGTCGTCAGCGAATACGAAGCTTACCAAATCTTTGCCGGTGTCATCGAGGAGCCCCGAGCCTCCTGACGCGAAGTTGATGCCCGTGCTCATCATCTGCGGAACGCGGCTCTCCTCCGGCAGCGACAGCAAAGGTGGCGGGCTCTCCTCGAAGCCAAGCAGTTGAGCTGTTCGTCGGCAACACGTTGGTCAGTTTTACTTACTGAATGATTTACTTACCGAAACCGTTGCAAATATCACCGACTTGACCTACCTAGCTGATCGGCCATGTTGTGGCCATTGCTGAACCGGCCGGTGGGTGCGCTGTCACGGTAGTCGACGCCGTAGCGCGGGTAGTCGGCTCTGCAGGCGTCCGTGCAGTTCTTCAGGTAATTGTTGTTGCCAACGTCCACCGTGGAGTCCCCGAACACGAACACCGCCGGCACCAGAGGCTCCGCGGCGCCCTGCGGCGCCGGCAGCGCGAGCTGCAGCAGCAAGCACAGGGCAACGAGCGCGGATGCCCCGCCGCGGCTGCTGGCCATTAATTGGAGCTGAACTTTGGACCGGGCTCTCGATCTGCCGCCTCGGCCCGATGTTTGCTTTCGTTAGCAGGTGCCATGAACGTGCGCATATATAGACATGCACACACCTTAACGTAAAGACATGATTGCGTACCGAGTGACTCAATGGGGTCGTGTAAAATACTGCATTATATGCATGTCAGTGTCTTCGGTTCTATCGTCGCACATGAAAGTAATCCAACGGATATGCGTTTTGTTCTGTGGTGTATAGAGACGGTTAGCCTTGGAGCCTTGAACTCGTCGATCACGCAGACTATTTTAAAAACGAACGCAGAACCACAAACTTGCAGTGCAGCTTTCCATTGGTGGAAAGCAATACAGACGTATGTAGCTACACTATTTGCATGATGCCAGCTCGCTACTACTACTTTGGATCGGGTGCGAGTAACACAAATTCAGAGGCTTGGATTTTCAGTCAGCTGACGGTTGCAGGCCGGTGGCTCGTGGCTTGGGGCAGGAAACGCGACGTCGCGGGGCAGCAAGCTGGCCATGTTAAAAAAAACCATATATGCCGTTTGACAGGATGGATTCCTTCCGTGTCGGTTTGGAGCATAGGGAGTGCAGCTGATGTGACAGCTTTCAGGAATTTCGGATGATGGCTGAGGCATAAACAATCAGCGATTGAATCTTTGCGCTGGTAGTAGAATACCCGCAAGAAAATAGAATACCCACAAAAAAAAGCAAGAAAACGGAATATTCAAATTGTCTCGAGCAAGAGAATTACGACCGATGCTATGCCCCGAACTGTATCTACTTCCTTCTCGAAGACGAAATGTTCTCTGGAACTTTCTGGTTTGAAACAGCTATGCTAATGAAATGTATTTTTTTCTTTTTTTAAATAAAATCGAGCGTTAGGTTTCTGGTGACGGTATCAATCCACCCGTACTATACCCATCAGCACGCCACTACAATAAGACTCGAATTTACCCTTCCCGCACTGGCTGGCTCTGGTCTCAAACACGTTATACGTACGTATGCAGGGTCGCGCTCTTTTGCTTAACCCTGAACTTTGCTTTGACTAGAAGCGGGAGCGGGGTTGGCTGCTGCTGCCGTTGGTGGCGGCGGCGCGGCCGCAGAGGAGCACGTTGTCCGGGACGGGGTTCTCGTCGCGGAACGAGGGCGTCGGCGTGTACACCCGGAGGTAGAACTGCTGGCCCAGGTACCGGCGCGCCCACACCTCGGACCTCATATTCCACATGCCCACGTTGTCCAGGGCGATCAGAACCGCCGTCCATCCCTTTGGGTACACCTGCACGAAGCAGAGAGCCGATCATCAACAGATGTGTGCACCAATGGATTAAGAAACCCAGCTCTGCGAACGCGTGCCTTACCTGAACCGTGCACCGCGAAACTGCATCCACGAGGTTGTAGCCGTCCCTGCTCTGCTCGCTCCACGTTCCCACGTCCATCCTACGCGAACCCACGGCCGGAAGCTCACAGATCAGAGTCAGAACAGAGTTTGGATGAACAAAAGGAATTCAACCGTGGCGCGTACCCGACGACGAACACGCTGTAGCCGTCCAGGTGCCAGCTCTGGACGCTGTCCTCGCCGTTCTCGAGCACGACCTCGATGAAGGCGCGGTGGTCCGAATCCATCACGCCCGTCTCGTTCCGCACCTCCGCCCCAGCGCCATCGTCCGCGGCCACGGGCGGGGCGTCGGGGATGCCGCCGAGCCGGAACACGCCGCTGATGTTGTAGTAGTCCGCCAGCTTGAGCGGCGTGTCGGCCTCCACGTACGACACGCCGTTCACCGCGTACCGCAGCTTGCCGCCGACCTGCCCCGCCGAGCTGGCCAGCCGGACGGTGCGGGTCACGTTGATGGCGCCGTAGTGGTACGAGCCCTGCGGGTTCGGGCGCGGCCCGCTCGCCGTCAGGTTCGTCCGGATGGAGCGCGCCTGGCTGAGGGAGAATTCCACCTCGTCGTTGTCGTCGCTGGGCTCGGCGAGCGGTGACCACCCGGCGAAGGCGGGGCCGGTCGAGCCGGCGTAGCGGAGGAGGGCGGTGGAGTTGAGGCTGGTGTTGGCGAAGCGGGTGGAGATGGAGATGAGGTAGTCCAGCGCCGGGCGGTCGGCGGTGACCAGCACGGAGAGCGACTGCCCGGCGTGCACGTCCAGGGAGGTGTACGAGTTCTGCACCGTGTGGGTGCCCTCCACCTCCACCAGCGTCATGTTGTGGTCTTGGATCATCACGTTCAGCGTGTTCTGCAGGCCGACGTTGGAAATGCGCAACCTGTACGTGAGTCCTGTACGGAGGAGAAACAGCGTCAGTGTGACAGAGTGAGCCGTTTTGGCAAGTAGGCAAGATTAGATCTAACGAAGCACACAAAACAACCGACGCGAAATTATTAAAAAAAATCATGTTCCATGCGCATGAAAACGAGTTGATCACCTTGCTCGACGGTGAAATTTGCAACCTCTGGGCCATTGCCGTTGATCAGAATAGCATCAGGGGAAGGCAGTTCCATTCCACTGTCCAGCACATCTTGCAGATCCTAATAAACAGAAAAAAAAACAAAATTCAAAGAAATTAGAGCCTGATAACTAGTTTAGAGTATCTCAGAAGAGCGAAACATCATGCTATACCGTGTGGCTGGGGTTGTACCAGTCGCCGATGAGCATGGTGTACTCGTCGGCCGGCGGTGGGAACGGGACGGGGATGTTTGGGCGGCTGCGGATGCGGATGGCGCCGAACCCGCCGTCGGCCTTGTGGAACCCCAGTGACGGGAAGTAGAAGAAGCTGCCGATCTGGTCCTTGGCTTGCATGATGTACGTGAAGTTCTGGCCTGGCGGGATCGGGCAGTTTGTCCCAGACACGCCATCCTGCCATGAGTTCTTGCGTTGCTGCAAACCGTTCCTGTCAATATGTGCAATGAAGCAAATCAGTTGGCATTGTTTTTAGCAAATAATTTGGCATTACAGCTGGACAAATATATAGCTTAACTGAAAAGTTAAGCAGAAATATTCTCCCCCAACTACTTTCCTTAATTTGCATTCCGTAAACTCTCATGAGATAGATATATACTGGCATTACTTTAAAGAGGAAAGAAAAAAAAAATCTAGCACAACAAACAGGATACCTGCATGCACTTCATGATGCCCCATTGCACGCCCCTAACAGAAGATAAGGCCTACGTGTTTGATACAGGGATAGGAAATGGGCAACTAAAGTTCCCAAACAACCAATACTACACGCATCCAAAAAAGGCTTCCACTATTTTATTTTATTTTTGTTCTCGACGGCATCATGGTACCTAGTTTAAGTAACCGTGATGAATATCTGAGTTTTTTGCTGCACGGCATCTACCACCAATCTACCATCTGGCGGTATTTCGTCAAGTTCGTCTTATAAAGCAGAAACTAATCGGAATTGACACAGAGCAGATCAAAGTGGAAAGCGATCGTACCATGACAGCAAGAATGGCTCCGGCAAGCTGTTGCGCACGTTGATGATCAAATTGTCATTCGTCTGGCACTCGATCTCCGGCCCCGGAAACTGCCCGTTGATCAAAATTCCCTAGAGAAACGCAAACACAGAACCGATATCAAGTGATCTGTAAATGAGAACGAAACAATATACAGATTCAACCGCGAGAAGCTTTGCACCCGTTGCGGAACTCCCAGGGGACTGATGTCGCCATAGGTGACCTCCCAATCGAAGAATCTGTACGGAGCTTCCGCCTCCGCGGAGGCGATGAACAGGCAGATGCACGCAAGAAGAACCAGAGCTCCCCTGGATCTTCCCGCCATCTGAGCCGCTCCCGCGTTTCTCTTCGCGCGCCGCAATGCGCGAGCTTTTCTCGGTGGCAAAGGCGAAGCAGGAGATGGCAATTCGTTACGTAGGTACCTGACGTATTTATAAACGAGGTCAGCTGCAGCGGATTCTCAGGGAGATGCGGCGCTCCAGTTCCCCTTTGAAAAGATTTTCTATTATAGATTGACCCAGGGCGCGAATGAGCTCGGCCTAGCATCAGGTCCAATAGATCGAAACTAGCCCTTTAATCAAACAGTTAGCCCATAGAGGGCCCAACATGGTCAACTGGCCCGAGTAACTTCTTTTTCATCTCTTTTCAACTATGACTATTTATTATTCCCTCTCAGGTCCTGGGTTCGACTCCCCGTGGGAGCGAATTTCCAAGGATTTAACGGCATTTGTGCTTTCAGTGGTAGGCGACGCTCCCGTCGACAGCGAGGCGCCAGTGGTGACTTCGTATCTCTAGATTTGCCGGCTCAGTCTTCGAAGATGCTCATAGGGGTAGGGTTTGCGTACGTGTGTTCATAGGGGTGAGTGTGCATGCGTTGTGAGTGTCTGAGTTGTACTGTGTAATCTCAAAAAAAAAATTATTATTCCCTCTATCTCCTCAAAAAAGAAAAAATCATTCCCTCTAGGCAAGTCCCTGTGATTAAGATTTAGCACAAATCTTTTTTTTTTGCGAGTGAGATTTAGTACCAATCTTTTGATGATGCAATGCTAATGTCAGTACAAATATATATGGTGTGTTGTGGAAGTGGTAATTCAACTTTGGTTTCTTGAACATTCAACGTTTCAGCATACATTTCTCAGGAGAAGAATACTAGTACTAAGATGTAACGCCATTGTTTTTCAACCAAGCGATTGACAAGCTTGCACGCTTTCACTGGAAATCCGCTGGCTTGAAGAAATGCACCTGCAAGCCTTTCTCCACAAGGCCCCACAGGTTTCCGACGACGAGCACAATGCTCAAGGCCATGCCGAAGATCCCGAGCGCCCAGTTGATGTTCCACATCGCGGATCCCTTGGCCGGCTTCTTGATGACCACCCACATGAAGCACGGGTACGCGAGCGTGACCGGCAGCGAGATGCCCCCGAGGAGGCCGGCGAGCTCGGTGAGGAACGGCAGCGCGACGGCGATGAGGAAGTTGACGGCGCCGAAGAAGACGCGGAAGCCCGAGCGCAGCCACCACGGGCAGGGGCGGTTCTTCTTGTGCACGTACCCGGCCTCCATGTTGTCGTACACGGGCATGGCGTAGATCTGGTACGTGGTCAGGCAGTTGATGATCACCAGCAGCGTGGCGATCCCCAGCACCACCTGGGACACGTCGCGGATGTGGAACTTGTACAGGGCGCTCAGCATGCCGTTGGGAGGTATCTGCGTGAAACGAATCACTACATTACAACTCGATCTATCACTGGAAACCATTTCAGGAACTACTCGAATATGACTGCGGTGCCTAATAGCATACCTGGTTGCCGTAAGCCCAGAAGCCTCCAATGGCGAGGGGGTACAAGCAGAGCGCGACGATGACGTAGGCGACCTTGACGCCCTTCCACATGGGCACATGGGAAGGATGTTTCAGAGTCGATGGCATGGTGCCCTGCAAATAAAGCAAACACATTCATTATTTGCCTTTCTTCATCGTCTCAAATGTACATAAGTAATGATCACTGGTGGGGAACGATATGTAGATATTTCTTGACTTTTTACCTGAATCTCGAGTACGAGATTGTGCCCCCTGAAAGCGAACGCAATTATTCCGAGGCCATTGAGGATCCCGAGTGCGCTGTCCACGCCGCTGGCGGCCTTGACCGGGTCGTAGGAGACGCCGGCCACCCTCCCCTTGGCCACGGACACGACCCAGATCACGGTGCAGTAGCCGACGGCGGCGGTGGCGCCGACCAGCGACACGCCGGCGATGGAGTTGAGGTTGGGCAGCTGGGACAGCAGCACGGCGGCGCAGATGAAGACGAGGTACCACTCCACGGTGGTGAGCGGGTGCGCCAGGCACGCCTTGCCGCACGCGACGTTGAACAGGATCTTCATGCTGCCGCCGCCGACGATGACGAGCGCCGTGCAGCTCCCCGCCGACAGGTACATCACCGGGAGCAGCGCCAGGATCTTCGCCCATTTCTCGCCTGATGAGGCGCCAAAACGGAAAAACCATACGCATCAGCGAAAACACGAGTGGCGTTTCCCGTGAAGTAAAAGTCGGAAAAGAAGGCTCGATCGGGCAGGGAATCAGGGGCACGCACCGAAAACGGTCGTGGCGAGGTGCATGTACCGGCTGTACCGGGTGCCGCCCGCCACGGGCTCGTGAAGCTTGACGAGCAGCCACAGCGTGTAGAGCTGCCACACGAACGCCAGGGTCAGGAAGAAGATGGCCCACGACCTGTGGGACAAAGAGCCAAAAAGACCGCCGCGGTCAAGTAAAAAACCATGCATGTCGACCCGCAACCAAAAGAAAAGGCATGCGTATACTTCGATCGATCGAGCAGCACGGCACTAGAGGTAACACACATACACACACGGCACGCACCATCCGAGGAAGGCGAAGGCGACGGGTAGCACGAGCGCCTGGAAGCCGATGCCGGAGCTGAGGTTGTGGAACGCGGCGTAGTAGGCGTTGCCGCTGCGGGACTCGGTGATGGGCAGCCAGGCGTCGCGCGGGTCGGCGAGCCGCGTGATGTTGCCCACCTCCTCCAGGCAGTCCCGCACGCTGGCCACCGCCTTCTTGATGGGGCTCGCGAGCGGGCTCGCCATCGCGCGCAGCGGCGACCGCCCGGGCGCCGGGGAGTGCATCCGCGACGGCGGCGTGGACACCGGCGGGGGCCGCGGCGTCGGCGGCGCCGACTCCACCTCGCTGATCGCCTCCTTGCCCGACGACATGGCCGTGCGCTCGCTCCGGTGACCGCTGCTGCTGCTGCTGCTGCTGCAAGCAAGCGCGCCCCGCTGCCTGTATCAGTGCCTCGCCGCTCACCAGACCAGTTAGTTCTGTTGGTTTGGTTGGTTCCTGACCTGAGACAGCGGTTTGCTACGGGGCTGGAGATATATAGGTGGTTTCACGATCATGCGCAGGGTTGGTGAAGACTGAAGACGGTGAATCATGCAGCGTAGGTGTGGACGTTTGCGCGCAGGGGGCCTGTGAGCCGTGCACCCAGTTTGACTCCGCGACGGGACGGTCACACGGGTCCTCGGGAGCCTGCGGGTCATATGATACTAGTATCTGGGTTAGCTCGGAATTGGACACTTGCTGTTACGCTGGCGTCCGTCGGCGGGACTTCGGCAGAACGGAGAACGGAAGGTTGGTGTGGTCCGCGTTCGCGTAAGCTGACACATCACACATGACAGGGGTTAGCTAGCTGCTGAGGTGTGCACCGATATCTGCCATGGGAGCACTGGACCAGTAGAGTGCCTGCGTGCAATGTCGACGACGAATCGGGCGTGATCTGGTAACTAAGCGCGGAAGTGGAACGATGGAATGCCAAGTTTCAGTGGTCCTAATGCTTCACAGGGTTCTGTCTTCGGAGCGATTCTGGCATATCCTGCGCGGTTGCGCGTTGGGCACATCCACACCTGGAACAGCAGCACTCGCAACAAGAAACCGAACGCCATGCCAAGTTGCCGAAACAGGGGGAAGTCATGTTCGACGTGTCAGATTGTCCAAACTCTGAATATGTGATACCAGTACATTGATTGTACCCAGCCGAAGAGTATAGACGATCGGAACGTCTGAAATGATCACACGGTCGAGAAAGCTATGAGATGAGCCTGCCTAGCTATAACGATAACGCACTAGTGATCAATCCACCCGTTTCCACATTTTGACACCGAAAGCGGGCGGAATCCTTGCGTGGGGGTCTCGCAACGGAAGCAGAGCCGCCTTGTATGTCCACCACTGTAAAAAAGCCACTGGCCGCATGTTACATCCATCGACGACATTAGCATTGCTGTCGACTTCCCGCGGTACGGGAAAGTCAGAATTGCCGGTACGAAGATGGCCATATGGCAGGCACGAGCGACGGAACTGAGCCTCTGCCTCTGCTGGTGTCTGCATCGGCGCTCCAACGGGTGGACACGAACGGAGCCATGCGTCCCTGGCTCTCTGGCGAGACGATTAAATCGGGGAGCCGAAGTTCAACAGCGGGGTGCAGCGATTTCTAAGCTGGTTGACTAATTGCGTGTCCTAATCGACGATCAACCGGGCACAGTGCGAGACACAAAAGCATGCCACGGCACTCCACTACTCTCTATTTCGTGTAGGATACAGTGGAAGCGTCGAGTGCCCGGACCTCTGACAGGAAGGATTAGACCTTGCGTCGTAAAGACGAGATTCGGCGTATATCGTTATTCTATCCCATATACTCAGCCTGTTCGGCTGCCCATTTCACAGCCAGCTTCTTTGCAGCAGCTACAGTATTTCAGTTATTTCTTCAGCAGCCGCTACAGTGTTCGCAGTTATTTCTTCAGCAGCCGCTACAGTGTTATCAGCCTGCCGAACAGGCCGACTATCATAAACACAGCCCTTTTGAGTACGGTCAAGGCGTACTTGCCAAATTAGTACAAGCTGAATTGTTGCTGATGCTGTGCAACATCACATGTGGTCAACTATGCACTGATGAGTCATAATCAAATGGCGAATTTGAAACCGGGAAGAAATGTGACGCATGTGTTTACTAGTCCATGAATTGCCCAAAAATCATTCGCCCAGATCATCCCACCAACTATCAAACCCTGCTTAAACGTCGTCCACGCGCGTCGAAAAATGAATGAATCCCATGATGAAAGTGCATTCTCGAAGGAAATTTCCTCCGGTGGCGTAGAGACGTTTTGAGGTTCCGGGCATTGACCAACACAAAGCTCAGGTTCTTTTTGGTACTAAAACTAGTATGCAAAACGACCAGGACAAAATGTATTTTTCTTGCTGTACAACACAGCTACCGAGCTTTCATGTTTGGTGAGCCAAAAGGGTCGGCGCGGGTCTCGCAGGGTTAGTTATGGAGCGTTTGACAATCGTTAAGCACACCAACCTACACTCAGGCGCTCCAAGCCAACGCATGTCCAAGGTGTGGACTTGTCAAAAGAGAAGAGGTGGTGGGAAAACTGCATGATGACATGGAGACTCCGGCGACAGGTGAGACGGGTCGAGTACGCCGAGGCACGCACGCCGCACAGATGGCCGCGGTGCGTGTCACTGGCTTTCCGCAAAAGACAAAGGCGGACCAAGTAGGCGAGAGGGAAAGGGTCGCGAAACGGCAGGAATAATGATGGTGGCGGACGATCGCAAGAGCTCGAAAGCCAAGTTCGTAGTAATGGGGATGGGGATCGGTTTCGTTCGTACAGGGCGTTCGAAAGCGCCGCCGGGTAGCTAGCCGGGTCCCCGCGGATGGGATATCTCCCTCTCGTACGGGACGGGGAAAGGCGGGTGCGCGGCGCACTGGCCTGTACTTCGGTTTCTCACGTCGCTGCGCCGACGCTCAGGCAAGTAGTAGCTGGGGATCACTTCAGTTTCGCAGGTGGTGCAATGAGCCCACCTGCCCGCCATGGCACAGGGCACATCCGCAGCGCCCGCAAACTGCTTCATGTGAGACGCCGGCCCGCTGCACGATCAGCAAGCGCTGCTTGACGGCGGCACGAGCTTGCTTCCACAGCCTGTCATAGCTCACGCTGCAAGGCGCGCGCGCGAGCTTGCTTCCACAGCCTGGCGTCTGCGAATTTTTCCATCGCGCACGGAGTTAACGACACGAAACAAGGTTCCATCGTACAAGAGCGCCCCCGCTTGTGATTTTCTTTCACGCGTACGGCTGCGTGAATTTTCCTTTCGATATTTTACGCAGCAGAAGACTTTTACCTCCACGTGCAAGCTGTGTAAAGACTGGAGGAGAGCGGACTGTTTTGATGTTTCACGTGTCAGGGTGTGTAGATTTTTTATAGTTCACATGCATGAATCGTTTGTTTACTATGCTTTCATGTCCAGAAATAAACAACTACTCTACACTAGATTCATCATTCGATAAAAATTAGATCAACATTTTGAAAAAACTATTTCGGTATTTTTAATATGCGATTGCAATTTTTTGGTAAAAAAATTGTAGTAGTAAAAGAAAAATGTTGAAATTATACGTTTAAAATATTGAATTTTGAAAAGTTTCCAAAAAAAATGTCCATATGAGATCAAACATTGTGAATGACTAAAGTCTACATTTTATAATAACTAATTCAACATTTTGAGTATACTATTTCGGTAAAAAAAATGTTGAAACAATACATTCAAAACATTTATTTTTAAAACATTAAAAATATAAATTTATATTCTCGTGAGATCTTGTTTGTTATATTAATTTTAAGGAACACGGTGGTTCAAAACTTCAAATGGAATTGAAAACAGAGTCACCGTTTGAAAAAAACAAAATACTTCACAGTTTAGCTTGATGGCTGATCCGTCAGAAGGCCCACATGCTCTGCCCCGTCCTCATCTGCTTTCCGAGCCCTTCAAGCTCAAAAGGCCTTATTACCAACGTGATGATAAACGAGCCCATTTTTATCTGGGCTTGTACACAAATGCTTGTTTGCAGTTCTCTCAAGAAGAATCAGGGATACGTTTCAAAGGAAGAAGAAGAAATCAGGGATATCCTTTTTCTTCGTAGATTATACAGTACATGGGTACCCAGACATCGCCCTCTGTCTTTTGCCGCGTCGGCTAGCTGTTTGCTAAACCGCTTTGCATGCCTCGTTGGTAACAACACATCGTCACAGCGTGCCACTTGCTGTCAAAAAGAATGTACTGGTATCTGATGCACCTAAACTGCACTACTTAGTTGCATGAACGCGAGCATGGTTGATGAAATTACATAAGGTGGATCTGAGTTTACTACGTAATCAGGATTACATCGATCTGACCATCTGAATTTGTCCGGGCAGATAAAAACAGTGACACTGTTCATGACAGCTATCCATGTAATTTGCAGCTCAGGCAAAAAACCAAAGGCTTCGCATAGGTTTTACTGAACAAAATTGTTTTCATCCTGGAGGCTCGCTATCTAGGACTGACCGTGGTTGCCGCCAAGAGAATAGCCGTCAAATGTTGCGAATCTTTGTCTGCGGAAACGAAATGATCGTTCTTGGCGCATTGCTTTCTGTCTCCTACCAAACGGCGATTCCTTTCGGCCTAAGCGTCGTTCGCCTTTCTCACATCTGAGTTCTAATCATGGTTATTGTTCATGCATATAGTATTGGTTTTTTAGTCTCTAATGCTTACAGAACTTGTTCGCCTTTCTCACATCTGAGTTCTAATCTTTGTCATGCATGCTACGGCGCTGGACACTGACACTTTTCATCACATTAGTTTTCAGACCCTATCAATCAAACCAAACTGACATTTTTGTTTTTTTCTCTCTGGGGAAAAATTGTTGCGACTACGTTAAGTCGCTAGCATGCAGGATTGAAGGATAAGAAAAATATATCCTTACACCATTCATGATGCTATAATCTGCATCGTGGCATTTTTGTAGCAAACAAAAATTAACCAAACCAACTCCCCAACTATTAGTTCTTGCTACAGAGGACCAATCCGTGATGTCACACAACATATCAACAAAGATATGCCTAACGTTCGTGTGCGCCAAATCTGCTAACTAGTCTTAATCAACAGCCAAAATAAAACCAAAAAATATTATGCAGATAACATATGTCAGTATATAATATATCCTCTTGGGAGAGAGAAACAGGGCCGCAAAAAAGAAATCTTGGTCTTTAGTCTTCGCCCTCAACAAATCAGAAATTTGACCGGTCTTTGGCTGCATCCGTGTTGAAACATTTAAATACTCGCTCGTGAACCAATATTAATCACAGGGTCGCAATTGACGGGGGCAAATACTCCATTTCATTTCGCTTTGGCATCTCTAATCTATAAATCACGAGGAGCTAGCGCCTGAATCTCTTAGATGATCGCTTTGATCGGCTCGCTGCTAGTCACGAGATATGGTTGTCGACCTAATTGAAAACCGTGCTTTGCTTGTGCTGTTAAGCTACTCCAAGCTTGACAACAGGCCAAAACTAGCCGTTGCCGTTCCTGATTAATTTAACATTCGGACTCCTTTGTCAATACATAATCGGCATTTGGCAATGCTGCCGTGTGCGATGGAACGACAGTGATGCTCTAAACCATAGATGCCTCATCTTCAGTAGCAGTTAGCACGACGCGGATTTGCCTCAAATCTTTCTCGGTTGATTACTTGGACTACTCCCTACTTGGGCATTTTGTCCATGTGTGTACTTTGTTTCGAGTCTCAAAATATGCATCAAATTAGGTCAACACGTAAGTTGATAATTAAGAACCGCAAGTGTCAGTCGAGAGGTGATAATTAAAAGAGCACGTTGGCGTCACGAGGAACAGCAACAGCTGGACTCACCAACTCGCTTTCAGGGTGGCTCTCGGCTTCTGAATTTTGACAACACAAGCAGCTCGAGCTAGCTGAAGCCATATTCAGTTGCAGCAAGCCATATTCAGTTGCAGCCTTGCCGAGCAGGCGAGCAGCTATAGCTGATCGGCAGTTCAAGAACCAGAGGTCCACCCAGGCGTCGCATTCCGGCCTTGCTCCGCTGGCCGATCCAAGCTCGCGTTCCATAAGTGAATTCATCAAGGCATGCAGTTGTAGTCAGTCACTAGACCCAAGAAACAAGAATTATCATGAATCACGTGTAAACTTATGTATATACAGCATACCTCGATGGCTACTGTATACTAGTAGTAGCCGTATGTGTGAACTCTGCATTTCTGCAGACAACAATTGTGTGCGAGCCCGCGACGAGGCTACTAGTTTCGTCTGATGGATCAGTAGTGGTGATTACCTGGCCAGAGCGTCTATGGCTCCCTGCTGCGAGTATCCCAGGGGACAACGGAATAAACAGCGTGCCCACCTATCCAACAAGCTACGTACTCGCAGCAAGAGAGCCAGCACCGCGCAGAATCTTTTGCTGAAATTGTAGCGTTAGTTAGTTCTCGAGGCCACTTGACGGGGCATATTCAGCGAGCGTTGTTAGGGCGGTAAGTTAGGCGACAGAATGATCGCGTTTGCACTCTGCTAGGCTGGACAAAATGATGCTCCGATGTGTTTTTCACGTCTTGGGTCTGTAACCCTCCCGTGACAGTCAATCCGTCATCCCTGGAAGGCGTGTTTAGATGAACTGAATGGATGATGGATCGTGGTCAGGAACTCAGGATACTAGCCTTTCAACCTATGCATCGCACGGGCTAGAAATTAAAAGACACATGAATAAGTATATATTTTTCGCAAAAAAAGAATATATATATATATTTTAAAAAAACTAATTTTGACTTGTATTTCTCCAACAATTTAAAAAGAATCATATTTACTTTCATATTTTTTTTGTATTGAAAGCAATTTGTACTATTCTTATTTTACTATTTTAATAATATTATTATCCATATAATTTTGATTTATAATTTAACAATACACTAAAATATATAGAGAACACAGTTTGTCCTCATCAGTAATATATTTAAATGTTAGCAATCAGGACCAAGATGCAAACTTGACTTTCATTTATTCCATTTAATTTATAGCTTATTTCCCTATAATTTCATCTGTACATCTTGATTGCAATATATACTATATTTTCTCAAGTCCAGTTAATGATTATTCCAATAAAATTTTGGCTTTGCCCACTTTCATATATCTCAATGTTTTGTCTAACTTGTTGGCGCTGTCCGTAAAATCTTCCACTCCACAGACAGTTTGGCATATTTTACCATGAAGACGAATTATGCTAGGTTGTTGTAGGCACCGATCTTATTGCAAAATATAGAGTACTTTTGCAACTGGGTCAAAAAGTCTGATTCAAACAATTGAATGTTAATTTTAACATTTTCGGATGCATACAGCAGATAGGTCGGACTTCTATCTGAAGTAATTTTAGCAAAAGGAAATGAATTACTCCATCCGTTCCAAATTATAAGTCATTTTAGCCTCATCAACTTTTCTCAAATTATAAGTTATATTCTTAATTCCCAATGCACCTTTCTCTCTTCCCCATACAACTCTATCTCTACTCTCTCCTTCCTGTTTTTTGTGCACCTACCTTTTCTACTTCTTCTTAATTTCCGTGCCCAGAGCTAAAACGTCTTATAAAATTTGAACGGAGGGAGTACTTATTAGAACTGGAATAATGAAACAATGAAGAATCCTTGTATTCTGTCATAAGAATTAGAACAGTATAGCAAGAAGATGATTTAGAAGCTAACTGAACTAAGTATTGGATAATATTAATTCATTGAGCGATATACAGATTGAACAAAATTTCATTGGATCAGTTATTTTTGGGAAAGGCGTATGAAGATGATGACATAATTTACTTTTGGATATGTTCAAGCTTCATGGACTCTGCAACAACTATATATGAAAGGGGGTCTTCAATATCGTCAAGAGAATTGGTGAAAAAAAAAACCGGTATGACATATACATAGTTAGACTATGTAAGCTTTTTTTTTTTTGCTGATGTCATGTTGAGCGTCAGTATACCCTGTGATTATCTTTTGTTTACTGGGCCCACAGTTTACGTGTAAGTTTCGAGAAAATGTGGTGGAAAGAAGAAATAAAGGAGTGAAATACCTACATCATCCTGTGGAGTCGTAGATGGTTTCCCCGGTACATGCATATGTTCTTGTACTATGATGCATCTGCAAGGAAACATGGCAGCATGTCATCAATGCCAGTGAAGATCCGCACACGATACTTCTATATGAGCAGTGTCATCAGTGGCACCTCCATATCATCGGCACCTGTTAATTGCGTCTTGATCAACTGGCTGCAGCATGATTATGTTGATCCAGTTTAGTATGATATTTTTCTTAGGAAGTTTCTCTTAATTCATACGGGAGTTTTCTAAAGAGGAAGAAAGAGAGGAAGTATTCTGATTACCTTACAATTTGAAGCGGTCGGTATGTTGATAGATCATCCTGACATCCTGTTTGCTATCTCGAAGATCTTCAGGTCCAACGCACGGCCTATGTGTTGCATCGATGCGCGGCTTGCAAGTTTGTAATCCTGCTTGGATGCTGATGCTTCTACGACGACCTGATTCTTGGCTTGACGATGTTGCCTTTTTCTCATCTTTTTTCAGTTCCACAAATTCACCTTGGTTAACAATTCTTCCCAGAAATTGACAATCGAATCTTTCTTATTCACATCCTTGCTGACCGTACGTAGATGCCCTTCATTAGATCATCATCGAAATTCACTTGAGCGATGGCAGTGTCTCCACATTCACCTGCAGCCATGTTCTCACCCTGTACCCACCATATTCGACGGATTGTCACCAGGATGCGCAGCCAGCCGCCGTTCCTCTCTTCTCTTTCGCCACACAGATTGTCCACCGTCTTGGAAAGTTAATTATCGTCTGATGCATGTACACGGCCTCTCCAGCATATGTGTATCGATACTTAATTGTTTTATTTTGGAAAGTAATCATCTCGTGTAAATACAGGAACATGGCCTTTCGTGATGGTCGATTGATGATAGGATTCCTTATGCCACAACATCAACCATTGATCTTTTTAGCTATTCCGAATTAGGGTTTTTGGCTATTTTTATAATCCCGAAATTAACTATATTTATGGACCCTGATGTCATGGTGGGTAATTTAGAATTAAGTGTTGGGGTACTTTTGACTAACTTCTTTATAATGGCGGAGGTGGGTAATTAAGATCATGTTAGATCTAAAGGTCATTATTTATCTTACTTATATTTGTACGGCCGGATGTTTTGCTTTTTTGTGAGAATTTCTTGAATTTTTCTGCGATTAACGTGGAGGCCTCAAAAGGAGCCTCCAATTAGTAAATATAAGATAAGATGCCACCAAGTTATGCCACCTTCCTTACCTGCTTTCGTGGTTTGTTGTATGCGGATGATCTGGTTGAACTGATAAACTATCAAGGGACGAAACACGTTGCAAGCTCAGGCTGATGGAAGGGTTGCTTCTAATGTTGTTTAACAGCATCGGTGATGCTGATGTGGTGAGGTTGATGTGCTTTCTGTTTTTTTTTTTTTGACGGGTTGGTACAACTGTGATGTTGAACATTGCCACATTAGTGTGCACACCTGCTGCTAATAGCAGCGTGCCAGCCTGTTGATTGTGTACGTGTGCCATCTACAAGTCTACAACGGCAAATCTTTGCTGATGTTAAGCAAATGCCAGATGACAAGCCATGTCTTGTGCCAGAGAACACTAGGCAAAAGCGCTCATTTCGAATAGGCCGGAATAAGATAATAATAGATGGTCGGCCATTGGCATCGCCGGTTTATGGCTAAGGGCCCGTCGCGTAAATTGTGTCCCGCCTCCCCGTCCCGAGCCCTAACCGAGCAACAAAGCTTCTTTTTCGATGTCGTAGGATCATCTCGTGGCTCTTCTCGCCGTGCCGCTATTCCTCCGTGGACGTTTTCGTCCTCCTCCACAACGCCCGTTACGGAATCCGCACGCCTTTCCACAGAAACCAACCCCCCGAGCCCACTGACAAGCCGGCCCCAGTACCAAGCATGAAGGGAAACGTAACAGCCGTCGCGTGACTGAAACGCCCGGGGGGCCGTCAATATGCGTGGCACAACGCAAGAGCTCGCCACTGGCTCGCTCCCGGCGCCGTCGTGGCGCCTGTACTATATAAAGCGCACGCTGCCAGTCACCTCGTCGCAGCCATCCCACACGGCGCGCACGCCTTCCTCGCGCGTTCCCCAATCCAGGTCCCCCAGCTTTTAAACCCCGCGTCCGCGGTTAACCTCCACCCGGCACGGCGGAAAGCATCGGAACACTCGCACACCCCCACCCCCACCGGCTCCGCGGACGCCGCGATGCACCGGTACCGGCGTACCATCTCGTTCCCGGCGCCCAAGCCCGGCGAGACCGACCTGGCGAGCGCGAGCGTCAAGCTGGCCGCGTACCGCATCCGCTCGGCCAGCCTCCCCTGCCGCTTCCACCCGCTGGTGCTGCAGCTCGACGACGACGTGGCCGCGCTGCGCCTCGTGATCGGCCAGTCCCCGCCCTCGTCCGCCGCCCCGCCGCCGTCCGCGTCGTCCGTCTCCGCCGCCGCGTCGCAGGTCGGCCGCGTGCTCGTCTCGCTCTCCGAGCTGCTCCACCACCCGCAGGCGCAGGAGCCGCTGCGCCGGCTGGGCCGGTACTCCCCGCTCGCGGAACGCCTCCTCGACGACTTCCTCCGCCTCGCCGACGCGCACGGCAGCTTCCGCCAGGCGCTTGTCGCGCTCGCCGCGCTCCAGGCCGAGACGCGGGCCGCGCTGCGCCGTGGGGACCCTGCGCGGCTGGCGTCCGCGTCGCGCGCGCAGCGCCGCGCCGGGCGGGACCTCCCGCGCCTCGCGGCCGCCGTGCGCGCCGTGGCCGGCAAGCCCCCCACGCCGATGCCGGAGGACCTCCCAGCCGACACGGCCGCCCTCGCCGCAGCGGTCGCCGATGCAACCGTCGCCGTTGCATCCGGCTCCGCGGCCGTCTTCTCCGGTCTCTCCTCGCTCTCCAACGCCGCCGCCGCCGCCCGCGTCGAGGTCGCGTCCACGCCGTGCTGGATCACCGTCCCGTCAAAACTCACTGCCGCCTCCTCCGACGGACCGAGAACCAAGCAACAACACCGCATATGGTGGGTGGCCGACCTCGTGCGCTGGATGTCGCGCGCGAAGCGGCGATCGGCCGAGAAGCAGAACGGCGGCGACGACAGCGAGGAATCCTCCACCACGCAGCTCCGGTCCGAGGCCCGCATGAAGCCGGAGGAGAGGGCGCGGAAGGCGGCGTTCGAGCGGCACGAGAACCTGGAACGGTGCATCGCCAGCGTCGAGGGCAGCGGCGAGAAGGTGTTTCGAGCTCTGGTGAACACGAGAGTCTCGCTGCTCAACATTCTGAGCCCGGGCTTCTGATGTCCCAAGTCCCAACCACTCGAATCAAAATTTCAGATTTCCATTTTAGTAGGAGTAGTTTGCATGTTTGGACAAATTTGTACATACTGTAAACTCTCGGTCCCGGATGCAATCTCTTTGTTGTCCTGCATGTTAGACCGGCAAAAGTCGAATTTTTTTGCCCTCTTCTTGTCAACAACAGATCAAGAAGCATCCAGACTTTGTCTTCCACAAAGTCTTCGTCCGTCCTCCGCAGGATCCAGACTTTGGTGAACCGGCACTTAGATTGAGCAGCAAGTTTGTCTCGTGGTGATTGCAAAACGAATATGCCTAGTGCTCCCTTGGCACACCCGTTGAAAGAAAAAACCTTGATCTCCCATGGCTCCAGCTCAGGTATATGCCGCGATGACAAACCCGAGACCCCTGACCACGAGTTAGAGCATCTCCAGCAGTTCCCCTAAAACTCATGCATTAAATCCTCCTTTAGGAGAAGCATCAACCATTTTCAGAATTTGATGCATGGCTGCTCCAGCAGTTCTCGTAAACCTCCATCCCCTTCTCGTGGGTCCCACCATGCCACGTCACCCTAGCACTTCCACTTCCCTTCTCTCTCCCTGGACATTTCGTCGAGCAGCAGGGGCGCGAAGGCCAGCGGTGGATGGAGGCACACGCCGGCGGCCGAGTGGGCTCCCGCTCCAAATCCGGGCCTCATGGAGGAACTGCGCCATGGCGCCGCCGCCATCCTCCATGGCGCACTGCCTGAGCTCGTTGTGCAAACACAGGAAGGGGCCGAGCTCGACGACATAGCTCGCACGCGCGCACGCCGCGTCAGCTCGTCGCCGTCGATGAGCCTATGGCGAACCTCGGCGAAGGCGGGCGGCAGGCGGCACCGCTGCCGTCTTCATACGCGACTAGCCGAGTTGCCGTCGTCCATGACGGCCATCGATTTGGGTGGGATGAACCCCAAATCGAGTCGCGGGGAGGAGGGAGACGACGAGCTTTGGGAGGCGGGTGGAGGCCAGGAGAAGATTCGTGGCAGGCCGCGGCCGGAGGGGGGAAAGTAGGGGGCGAGCTCATGTGACGGCGGCGGAACTCATGGCGCCGCCACAGTGCTCCATGGTCGTCGTCCTTGAGGGCTCAAAACTTCAAATTGATGGCATGGTGGAGGTCGGGGATGCCGGAGACGTCGATTTCCAGACACGGGGACGGTGGGTCGACGGCGCGGCGGCGAGATTTCGCGGCGCCGGCGCCGGCGGTAGAGGCGAGCGAGAGGCTAGAGACGCGCGCGGGAAGGAGGAAGGGGCTGGAAACTGTTTCGCGCGTCGGGTAGTTGGAGTAGGGGAGAGGGGAGCGATCCCCTCAATTCAGGGGATGGAAGGGAGAATTTGATGCATGGAGTAAAAGAGGGGATAGGATAAGGAAACTGCTGGAGCATGTTTTTTACTCTCCCATGCATCAAATGACAGTTTTTTGAGTTTACGGGAGAGGAAAGGGGAACTGCTGGAGTTGCTCTTACAGCTTTTTCATTCGTGAGATGCGAATGGTGCAGGTTGGTTACCGACAATGGCGTCAGCAGGTGGAACAAAACCACAAAAAGCGGATTCTGATCTTTACCCAAACCGCTAGTACGAAAATTTTTATGTCCCGTCGTACTAAAATTGGATGCTAAAACATCACGATCAACATTTCCTCAAAAAGAACATCACGATCAACCGCGGTATTATCCAATTCACTGGTGCCGGTGTGCCGCCCTGTCGCCTGAATGGTTACTGTCGTTCGCCCATTGCCGTCACAGTTGGAGGCCACATGAACGGTGGACAGTCGGTACGAAAAACAATTTACAAACTCGCACCACCAGGGCGCCCCGAGAACGAACGAGGCTTGCTCACGTGCTGCCGGGTCAGGCTCGTGTCACCCCTGCCCCTTGCCGGAGACATGCCTCACTGGTGACGGTTGTGCGCTCGCGAGGACATAGCTGGACACGCCTGCGCTGCCGCAGGGAGCACCACGGGCTCCATCCATCGATGGATGATGGATGGATCGACAGCTCCGACGCTCTGGTGTTTGCGGCGTGCGCTGCGTGCGTCCGGTGGGGCACCTCACCGGCCGGTGTGGGATGATTCCTCTACCTGCCCTGTCCACGCCGAGACGAGAGCCCCATTTCAGAAAGACTTGGAGGCGCCCGCGTTTGCACACTGGCACAGCCCGGCGGCGATGACGGGGGAGAGCGCCATGTGATACATGTGTGACATGACAGTCGTCATGTGACGAATGTCTAATTGCAACTTGCAGAATGAATCGTCTGTTTGCGTTAACCGCCTGACACAAATGGGCATCGATCTGGTCTTTTCAAACAAAAAGCGGGCATCGATCTGGGAAAAATAAAAGCAGTCGGTTACATTTCTGATTAAGCCCAGAAAAACAGCGTTGCAAGCTCTGCCTCTCATTTCGAAAGTTGAGTTGGACGAGTTTGAAACCCAATGTCGAGGAGACCGGCAAAACACGATCGATATGCCAGGAATCGGTCCGTCAAGCAAGCCATTGCCTGCACAGCTAGCGACGACCCGCTCCGTCGCCGCGACGCGGCTTCGCACGACGCGCTGGTGCGTCGCGCACGTTGCGCTCTGAGCTTGTCCAGCCAGGCGCGCCGCGCCACGCACCGATCGACGCCCCCGGCCTCATGTAATGTAACGGAAACAGATCGGAAATTCGCAATGTCCGCGACGTCACATGCGCGAGGCGACCGGATGCTCATTGTTTATGTCTAACCGGAGGATAAAACGAAGCTAAGGTTAGATCCGTGGCCGCACTGGCAGCGTCGAATATGAAACAGGTATCGCAGCGTTTGGCTGGTGGTTGCCCGACAGGCTGCTCCCCTTGAGTCCCCTCGGGTCTCCCTCCTCTCGGCACGGATGTGGACTTGTTGAGTTCCACGTTGATCTGCACTGCAGCGCGCTCGTTTGCTAGCTCGGCTTTGTTGGCTTCCTCTATGGTTTCTGTGGCGCTTGCGTCCTGCCTCTGCCTGTCGGGGCCGTGCCGTGTCGGCCGCGTGCGGTTTGGACGGATCCAACCGCAGCATGTCCCTCACGCACTCCTGGAGTTTTTGTGCAGTCGATTCGTCGTCGGTCATGGATGTTGCAGCTCCGATCTGGGCTTTAAATTTCGTTCATATCAGCCTGGACTTGTAGAGAAAGGCCAGACCAGTTTTGTTTTTTTTTTGAGATTACACAGTACAACTCAGACACTCACAACACACGCACACTCACCCTTATGAACACACGTACGCAAACCCTACCGCTATGAGCATCTTCGAAGCCTGAGCCGGCAAATCCAGAGATACGAAGTCACCACTTGGCGCCTCGCTGTCGACGGGAGCGTCGCCTACCACTGAAAGCACAAATGCCGTTAAATCCTTGAAAATTCGCTCCCACGAGGAGTCGAACCTAGGACCTGAGAGGTGTTACTCGGATGCCTTAACCACTAGGCTAAGACCCCTTTCACGCCAGACCAGTTTTGTTGTATCGGCCGCCGCCGGCCGGCTTGGTAAGGATTTGTTATTCCTTCTGAAGCCCAATTGTGGCCCAGTCATTGCTACACTAGTACACTTCGCCAAATGCCGAATTAGCGGCTGTACCAAATGGTCAATGCCTCTGGGGTTCCCGCGTTGCCCAGTTTGGGCTGCTCGCGTTTTCTAATAAATCAACTTATTACCCCCGCACTTTCTATCTCTCCTATTCCTTTCAATAGGGATCTTTTCTCAGAGAGTTCACTCTTTTGTCAAATTTCTTCAACAAAATATGCCTGCATTAAGATTTAAAACGTGTCGTCTACTTCCAGGAAATGTTGGTATTGTCAGATCCGAACATAGGGCTACTTTATTTGTTTGCCATATCTTCGCTGGGCCCCCTTCATCTTCAGATTTTCCAGGTTTTTCGGGGTTACCCCCATCCGACAGCTATGAAATCTCCGTTGTCCATTGATGTGTGAGCTTGGCTATCCGAGGAAAGATGTCTTACAAGGTGGGTTGGACAACGTACGTAGTGAGCTGGCCCCGCTTTGCATTCATAAATGTCACTATACGTCGAGTGCTTCTGACACGATCCATTTTTCTAAATGGACTGAAGAGCACTAAGTTGGCCCGTTGGACACGATCCAAGTTCCGGCCGATTACAAACCTCAACAACATGATCTTTGAGTTCTTGATTCTTCAGTACACGGATGGCCGGATGCGGCAAAAGACATCCAGATGCTTCGTTTCGTCTGTTCTGCTAATCTGCTATAGCCTGTGCGCGCAAGTGAACGGAGAAAAAGAACGAAATTCTAGTGGTACTGAATGGCCGTAACCCAATGTAGCGGTAAAGCAGATTCAAGAACGGGCGAGCTGAAGTTTTAAAGCAATCATTCTCCAAATGAGATGCAAGCAGTGGAGAACAGAGTTGGCTCTATCACATTCTCATACGGCCCTTGAACAGAGTTAGTAGTGCCAGTTCACTAGAGAGCTCCATCAACAGGGTTATACAGAGCTGCAAAATTCATGATTATCAGTGCCCCGCAACGCAGCCCATGGAGACAGACAGGCTCTAATAAGGCAGGTAGATCTTGATAAGATGGTGGTTGGAGATTCTTTAATATTTTTTTGAAAAAGGGAGATTCTTTAATATGTCTAAGGGTATCCGATGCTTTGCTCCATGGCTGCAGCAAAACCATTCAACTTCTCCACGATCCCGATGGTTATCCTGATTATGCACTGGTCCAACTCCAGCATCATGGCTTCCCATCATTCCTTTTCTGGTCCAAAATCTTTTTTTGGTTGTACTCCAGTGTCTTGCTTTGGCTTCAGAGAATCTCTGAAAGTCTGTTCAGCCAGCACACCACGCTTGCAAGAAAGATGAGCCTGTCGCTACAGTGTTTCAGTTATTTCTTCAGCAGCCGTTACAGTGTTCGCAGCAGCCGCTACAGTGCTCGCATTTATTTCTTCAGCAGCCGCAGCTGCAGTGCAGCCTGCCGAACAAGCTGGATAACTGACCATCCGAGAAGACGCCCATTAGACAAAACAGCATGTCCTGCGTAGTAGCAGGTATAATTCTGGGAGTAAAACCTTGGCTTCTGGATATGGCAGGTATTAGAAAACAACAAAGTAGCAGATAAAAATTGTAAAATCTAATCTTCCTGGATCTACTCAAACGTCTGCTCTTAAAATGCTTTGGGTGCGACCCTACGACAGCCTTGCATAAACTTTAAGTCTATAATCTAAACTTTTTATCCCATGTTGCATCATTCTCGTGCTCAATGTTTGCACAGGTTAGACAGATTGTGTGTTGGACTTTTGTTTATCAGTTTCACAAGTTTGTCTACTGATGTCATTTTTGCTTCTCTGTGGGGCTCTTATATGTACTTCATGTCTCTCAGACTAGATTGCTTTGAATACCAAACTGCTGATGCATCTAATCTCGGTAAAGATTTGAGCAGCATGGCCCTAGCAAGGGGAGATGTTCAACTCTGACACCTCTTTTGCAGAATTCGAAAGATAGGCTCTAAAACGGAAGGAAGGAAAGAAAGAGGGCATGGCGAGTCGAGCTAAAGCGACGATATCTACAGTGAAAGCTGGCATAGGATTCAAGAGAGACGATCAGAGCTTCGGGCATGCATTTTTTGAGAAAATAAAAATAGTTTCCCGCCACAGATTTCGGACTTATTATACTTCTTCTAGCTCCCTAGCTGAGATTAAGAGAAAATTAAAGACAAAGTTTATTATTAATTTTCCATCCATTCTTGCGAGGCCCCATGGCAACAATCTCTTTCGGGCATGCATGTGGTATGCAAATAGAGACTTTAAATCGGAACAGATTTCACCGACTATAGTTTGCAACTGGTATCGCACACGAAGCACGTTAAGAGCACTAGTTTGATTCGGATCAGATTTCAACGTCTGTGCTCTGAATAAGAGAGCCCTCGTTGAGCCAAACATAAAGTTCATTTTGCCCACACTTTCAAAGATAGTGCAAGGACCATCATAGGTAGTATGAAGTAGTAGTAGTATGTTTCTGCTGGTCACAGCTTGACTATTTTGTATGCTATGCATTCCTTCCTTCATGAAAATATAGGATCAGGATTGAGATTTGTTATTGCCGGTTAACTGTGTTGTTGGTGTTCCTGTACTTTCAGTTAGTATCAACAAGTACAAGCATGACTTATTTATGAAGTAGTAGTATGATCTTGAATTAGCAGGCGTATCGTCGTACTAGTATCTCCATCGGCTGACTATCCGCACGAATGCGAGATTAGCATATACTCTGCTCCATCTGCCAGCCACTAACCAGCAAAGCTATTTTTCATTGAGAATTGACTTAGTTTCAGCGAGGACATAGGACATTTTTATATACCAGCCAATTTGATAGCGCTCGTGCACCGAGCATGACTTCTTGCAACTTTGCAAGGTTGAGAAAATGGCCACAGCCAAATAGAGCGTGGTGATTAGTGAGTAATTGTTTAAGCCACTACAGTTATTAGAGCAGGTCAAACACTGACAGGGTGAATTTCAAAGCAGAGAAGTTCGTTTTGTATAGTACCATGTGGATTACAACCACGAAACTTGCTGCGTTAAGGGCCATTTGCATTGACAGTTCGTTGAGCCCATGTGTTTTCGAATTTGGTGATCTGAAATAATCACGGTGCCATCATGGTAGGGTCTTCGGCCACATGACTGAGAACTCACCCCTGAATAGAGTAATCATCAGACACTGACGTGAATTTGGTGGTGATGGCCTCATGGGGCCTCTAATTCTGCGAGTGGGAGTAATAATTGGGACGTTACCTTGCGGCTTCAGATCGAAATCGATCGTCAGCATTGTTAAAAAAACATGGTGAAGCATGCGTGTATTACCGTTCAGGTCAGAGTGATGTCTTCAGTGGTAGATACTCTGTTAAGGAGACAGACATGGTTTCAGAAATCGTTAAAAAAATGCGAGGCGTTGCCACATCTCGAAGACTATCTTGCGATTGAATATACTACTAACTCAGTTAAGACTTTGGGAACGTGAGTTTATTATGATGCCTCCCTCACCAACAAAATAATGGCACCATTCTGCATGTATACCTTGGTACTGTACTATGCTCGTTGCCACCATGCCAGCTGCTCAATTCGCATGACAGAATGACATTAGGACAAAGAAATTATGACCAGCAAACCGGATCTCATTGAGAAACCGTTGCTGTCTTCTCAAGTCTCAACAGAAGCCAAACGTCAAAGGTTCAGTGCAATGGACAAAACGATATTGATCCTACCAGGACTACGTTGCCTGTTGCCTCAGTCGTGGCCTTTCTTGTCCAGTCGTGAACAAAGGATCGTAGATGAATGACATGCAAGCATTTCTGTCACTCATGCTCCACATCTAGGCCGGATGGAGCCAATGCTGCTGAGCTGCGTAACATGATGGGTTCTTCAAATGTTCCCTAAGCTACGAGCTAACCTGTAATGGAGTGCAGAGAAATAGTAGTAATCAGATTTCTAAACTGAATACTGCAAGTGTCTGCTAATTGTGAGGATGGAGTGATGCGTGGAGCTCCTGCGCCTGTCTGAGTCTTTACAGAGACCTGAAATGAACAGCGGAGGTATACGTGGAATTGATGATTTGAAGCAGATGTCCAGAAAAAGTGTCATGGGGACGGGATAGAGCCGCTGGGTAGTGGTTGCATGGAGTTAAGGGATGGCAGATGTCACTGGCTCCATCTGTGAGACATGCCCACAACCAGAGCCCAGAGGTGAAGGAAGCTGCACGGACACGAACAGGTAGGTGCAAGAGGTGATGGATGCAGCTCGGGCACCCGTTGTGTAAAAATCATCTCTGCTGCACGATCGCTTCTCATTGTTGCAAACTTTTCATGTGGTGGAGTAGCATTGAGATCTTGTCGCCGAGCCCGTGCTTGCTCAACTTTTCTGTTCTTGTGTTCTCTGACACAGTGAAACATGCGTGGCGAGATGAAAGAAGAAAATTAAATGGCGACGGGAATCAAGGGATGCAACAGAGAGCTGACGCCCGAAACATGAATCTCTTGCTTACGATCGAGGTGTCAATTTCGGTGACGTTCTTGGCGAAATGTAGATTTCCGCGGAAATTTCATCGTCTGAGATGCATCAAAGTCGAGTTTATTGATGCGGAATGGCTTTTGAGTCACTTGCATTTCAAGACAGAAACACTACCGAGTACTGACAGGCAGTAAACGGTCGGTGCCGTGTTACCTAGGGAACTCTTTGTACGAGTAGCGAGCACATACTAGATCCTTGACAAAAGCACGTCTGCCCTCGTGCTTGTACAGGTAGTACTACTATCATGTCTCAAGTTCTATGATTGCACGAGTAGCCGGCCGCGCGGCCATGGTCGATCGTGCGACAATCACAGCAAAAATTCGTGGCGACACGGCCCATGCCCTAGTTGACAGCACAGAATCAATGCCTCCATTGGGAAGAGAAGAGACCACGAACGACCATCAATGCTGACAGTCTTCAAACCTTGCTTTCACTGTGCCTCAAGAGGTCACGGTCGCCGTGCACGGACCAGCAGACAGGTGGGCGAGCGGCGGGGGAGGGAGGACGTGCTTGGCCATGGCCATGGCATCGCTACAGCGGGCGGTGCGCCCCAACCAGCAGGCACGCACCAGCACCTGGTTGATCTACTAGAGCGCCAGGCCCCGGGCGGGCGGGCGAACAGGACAGGCGTCAATGCGCCGCAGTGCACAGCTATATGGTCCGCACGGCGCGCGGCGAACGAACACCAAGAAACCCACACAACTCTCCGGTCGGGCGACCCCGCCGCACCCACTCATCCGGCGTCAAGGGTCCCCCGCTCGCATCGTGCGGCCTGCTTGCCTGTCCGTCCTTCCGGTCCCCGCGGGGCTTGGACCTTGGATTTTCTTTTCTGTTCTGTTTGGCCACTTCCAGTCCGCGCGCCGCACGTTCTGGTGCTAGGCAACAAAAAACTGTGCGCTGCCACGACACGGTCCGCGAAAGAAAAGCGCAAGCAAATAAAACAGAAGATTCTGACCTCCCCGATCTCCCCGCCTCCGCCGTCGTAGGTCTTGCCCTCCCAGGCTCCCACCCAAGCTCCCGTTTACCCTCTCCGCCCACCCAAGCTCCCGTTTACCCTCTCCGTCGGCGCGCGTGCCCGCATCATTTCGCCATCAGTCCTCGCGCCCGACCGACGACCATACAACGCCACCACCGAACGCCATAATGCGAGCCGAGTAGAGTATAGGAGTTGGAGTAGCAGCTCTCACTCTGCCTGCTCCACTCCAGTCCAGAGCAGCAGTGCAAGACTACTGCCTACCCGTGCGCGTGTGCTCCGTTCGCGCCGGCAAGGCAGGCAGCAGTTCTCCCGTGCGCGCGCGCGCGAGAGAGATGGGGTGCAAGGGGTCCAAGCTCGACGACCAGGAGGCCGTCGCGCTGTGCCGCGCCCGCGCCGAGCTGCTCGCCGCCGCGGTGCGCCACCGCTACGCGCTCGCCGACGCGCACGCGGCGCTCGCGGACTCCGTCGACGCCGTGGCCGCGCCGCTGCACCGCCTCCTCCGCCTGGCTCACGACGCGCAGCGCCTCGCGCTGCCCTCCGAGCGCAAGGGTGGCGCGAGGCGGTCCTTTGACCCGTCGTCGCAGCTGCCTCCGCACGGCGGCCATTCTTCGTCGCACCTCCAGTACGGGTCGTCGTCCGGATCCGAGCCGTCCTCGCCGGCCGACTCGCCTCCCCGCCACATCCCCCAGCCTCAGGCGCAACCGCATTACGCGTACGGGTACGGGTACGCGCCCCAGCCAGCGTTCGCGTACCCGGCGCCGGCGGCGGGCTCGCTGCAGTTCTACTACGCGCGCAGCCGCCCGCCCCCGGCGTCGGTCGCCGTGGCGCAACGCCCGCCGCGGCCGCCGGAGCGCGTGCACCTCGGCTCGTTCGACGCGGCCAGCGGCTACGCGCAGTACCACGCCTACGGCGCCCAGGCCCAGCCAGCCCCGGCCGCAGCTCCGCCGCAGCGGGCGGCGACGGCTCCGCCTTCGCCGCCGAAGGCGAGCTCGTGGGACTTCCTGAACGTGTTCGAGAACTACGACTCGTACGGCGTCGACAACTACTACTACGACACCGCGGCCGCTGCGGCTGCGGCCACGCCGTACACGCCGAGCCGGAGCTCGGGGGAGGTGCGCGAGGCGGAAGGCATCCCGGACCTGGAGGATGACGAGGAGGACGATGTGGTCGTGAAGGAGGTTTCCGGCGAGTACTCGGGGCACGGGAGCGGCGGCGCACGCAGCCGGCGGAGCTCAGTTGGTGGTGCGAGTGGCATCGCCGAGTTCGACGAGCCCGAGAGTGTTATCGCGCAGCGGGACGTCATGGGCGAAGCGCGACGAAGGTCCTCGGCACACCGTCATGTGTCCGTTCCCGCGCCAGCACCTCCCGCGCAGATGGCCGTCCGCAGCGCCGATGCCGATGTTGCCGGTGAAATCAAGGCACAGCTTGTCCGCACGGCAGACGCGGTAAGGCAGCTCGCGCCCTTGCTCGAAGTTGGGAGGCCAAGCTACCAAGGACGCAGCTCAGGCTACCATTGTGAGCACACTTTGTCCTGACTAGCTCGGTTTATGGGCAACGATTTGTCACTGACGGATTCGTTCTCTGAACAGCTTCATCAAGGGTGATGTCGGCTATCTCCGTATCTCATTTGGGTTGCAAAGATGCGGACTTGTTGGACGTCGGATTAGTGGGGAAGGTGGCGGACTCCAGGAGCCTATCCTCAGCGCTGGAGAAGCTCTATTTCTGGGAGAGGAAGCTCTATGGTGAGGTCAAGGTATGCATTATTCGTTTTTGACAAAATATTTCCTTTTATGGAGTATACATAGAATTGGTTTCTGATCTGGAGCTATGATATTGCTAATTCGCGGAAATGTACAATGGAAATTGATTCATAATCATTTATTCGAGGAACTATGATATATGCTTCACGCACAACCCATTTGTCCGATTTTATTCCGACCAAGTGTTTCAGTCCCTTTGATTGATATATGGACCACCACTCAAGTGATTTTAGCCATTTGCTCGTAAAAAAGTCTAACAAATGAGTCATACCTATAGCAACACTCTAATATTAATATGTATTAAACAGTTTACTAAATAAAATAAGGAAGCTTGATCTTGTTTTGATGTATCAAGATTTTTTTTTTAACCTTGCAGTTCAAAAAACGAAAAAAAAAATTACCTTCTACTTACAAGAATGCCAAAAGGCTGTTCAATCTCATTTGCAACTTTGATGAATTTTGATATATTTCTATTTAAAAGTGCTAATCACTTGGTTTTGCTACAAGATAGCGTGTTAGTTCTTTTCCCCCTTCTGTGTGTATACTTTAGGTTGTCTGGGCATGATAAGCCAGGGCTCATTAGAAAGCGACTTTCTGGAAACCAAAAGACCAGAGTTGGAAGAACATGTCTCATTGACGTTTTGAAACATCCTTCTTTCTGTAGTATTAGAGTTTTATTAAGGCCACCTGGTGGAACATGGGAGAACAAATGAATATGTTTCGAGATTCCACTTGCTTTTAGTCATATGCATAACAGAAAATACAACCAAATTTTGTTATTGTTTAAGACAACACCCATATCCAGACTTCAGTGGATGTGGATCGGATATGCTTCATTGTTGGAAGTTGGAACTATTTGTTAGGAGTGATTTTGATTATTTTATGTATCCTTCTGTTTAGCTTGGTAGACTGTTTATGCATATGAACCCAAGATATGCTGTTTGAACAATACCTTATTTTCCTCTTGGTTCTACTCACGCAGGCTGAGGAGAAAATGCGCTTACTGATTGCAAAGAACTCTAAGCGACTGAAATTATTGGATCAAAGGGGCGGAGAA
Organism: Eragrostis nindensis; assembly: GCA_012490785.1. Lineage (NCBI taxonomy): Eukaryota > Viridiplantae > Streptophyta > Magnoliopsida > Poales > Poaceae > Eragrostis > Eragrostis nindensis. The sequence continues at coordinate 78,966 of JAAXCT010001124.1, forward strand.
CCTCAAAAGATAGATGCAACTCGAAATTTGCTGAGGAAGCTTTCAACAAAGATAAGAATATCCGTGCGTGTCATTGCCAAGATTTCTAGGAAGATAAATAAACTAAGGGATGAAGAATTATGGCCGCAAGTTAATGCCTTGATCCTAGGGTATGCACCTTCTTTAACTCAAAGAAATTCGCTTAATATGCTTATTGGTTCTTGTACCTTGCTCTTAAATTGGTTTTATAGTCAGATAATAGTTGCAGGCAGCTCAAATGAATCGTTGGCATAACCCACTGAGAGATAAACAATGCTATTACATATTAAAAATGGATTGGGGAAACCAGAAAATATATAGACATGTTTGAATGATCTGGTGTAAAATTGAAAGATTGTTCTATTAATTGTCACTTTTCTATTTCCCAACTTATTCAGTGATGATCTTTCATGAAACAAAGTGATCTCTTTTCCAGGTTTGTCAAAATGTGGCAAGACAAATTAGACTCCTACCAAACTCAATGTCAAGTGATATCAGAAATAAAAAGCATGACTTCAGTTGAGTTTAGTGGAAGTAGCCAAGATTTGGCAATAGAGCTTGAACTTGAGCTGATTAAATGGATCATCAACTTTTCCTCTTGGGTGAATGCACAAAGGAATTTTGTAAAGTCTCTGAATGGATGGCTAGCACTCTGTCTTAACCACGAGCCTGAGGAGGCATGTAATGGAGTGTCTTCTTACTCACCTGGAAGGATAGGTGCTCCATTGGTTTTTGTTATCTGTAACAAATGGTCTCAAGCTATGGATCAGATATCTGAGAAAGATGTGGTTAGTGCAATGCAAGCCCTTGTGTCTAGTGTTCGGCACCTATGGGAGCAGCAGCATCTTGAACAAAGCGAGCAAATCATTGCAATTCGAGAAAGGGAAAAATGGACCAAGATTTTGGAAAGGAAGATACATGAGATTAACAAGGAAGCTGATGAATTAAACAAGAAATTGGCACTGGTACCAAGTCGGCATAGTCTGCATGTGCCTCGGACCGTACAAACATACGAGGCCCATTGTGTTGAGGCAAGTAACTTGCATATAAATTTGAGTCTAGTTCTCCAAGCTTTAGAGAGCTTTGCTGCCAGTTCGCTGCAAGCTTTCCAGGAGACACTGAGATGTGCTGAAGGGGCACGGGTGCCAAGAGATAATTCGAGAAGGAGAAAACAACAGCATGGATATTTGAAACCGTGAACACATCTCGATTTCAACTTCTTGCTAGGTGGAAGAGGAAGAGCTAGTGGGACGAAAAAAATATGGTGTAGGTCAACGCAGCATGGTGACTCATACAGGTACCATGGCCTCTAGGGTCAGAACAAACTTGAATGGGCTTTTGTGCCGCAGATAAAAGAACTCAGAATGGGATTTTGTGCCATTGAAAATCTGTCATCCAAGCTGTTTAGACAGACTGTCACGAAGGATATATTTCGGGGAAAAAGGATCTCACGTTCTAGCAGATGGACCATTTCACCTTCATGTACATTGGCACCTTTGGTTCAGGGAAGTGCCTATATCCCTTCGCCGAACTCGAACATCACTAAGGATACAAAATGTCGAAGGTTGAGCAGCAGGCTGCCCCAGTACAAGACTCCGATGTACATCTTGACTTACGTAACATGCTGGTACATTCAGGTTCTTCCTAAAACTAATCAGTTTACTTTTGGTGGAAGTGTATGTAAAGTGACTGAAAAAGCGTAGAATCAATGGAGTGTGCACTATGGGAACAATCTTTTGGTGTATAAAACTGTATATATGTTATGGTTTCTTTGCCATGATCTCTGCTTATTTGCCCACCTACACCAGAGCATAAACCATGGAAAAGAAAATCAAATTTTGATGTATTGCAATCTTCTTTAAGGCGGATTTACAATCTAGAGTTGTAATAGTGCTACTTCATGATGTTAAGTGAGTAGTAGCAGTAGTATAGGATTCTAATTCTAGAGTTCTTTGTTTAGGATTGAGTCATGTAATCTCTATATAATGCCTTTTGAGGCACCTAATAGGTTCTGTTCACAGCTTATTGTGGAGGACAAGGACTAGCTAGAATTAGAGTCCTATACTACTGCTACTGCTCCTTTAACACATGACAGATGACAGTACATGTATCCCTGTATTCTATTTTAGGCACGAGATCTTCGGATAAATGTACCCGGCTGTGTCCCCCTGCGCGTTTAGGCAGCGAGCGACGGCTTTCCGGCCACCTGGTCCGGTGATCTTCATGGAACGGACATGGATCTCGGTGCAGCTGCCGCTCCTGCTGCAATCAAACGCCACGGCGGTTGACCGGCTTGAGGTCCCTCTCAGATTGGTGTATGTTATGTTCCTGATCGCCACTGCACCCTGCAAGCCCAGAAGATGCGTACACACATCAGTAGCATCGATAGTAGTAGTACTAGTGTTTCTCGCATGGAATAAACCAGCCATCAGTTCGCGAGTAATAGATCTTACCTTGACTCGGAAGTCTTTGTCTTCATAGAACTGGTTGATGACTACGGGGTTGTCCACGTTGGTGAACTCTATGTTGGTGAAGGAGATGGACTTTGCGTACCCTTGTCCACCCTGTGGCAAGCAAGAAGCAGACACCACAATTATAATCCTTGCATATTTAGGTTTGGTCTTCAGCAAATGTTCGCAGTTAGTATTGTTTGTTGCTTTACCTCCCACGTCTTGATCCTTGCACCGTTCATTGTATTGATGAAATGGACATTTCTGACGTCAACGTGCTCCACGGCTGCCTTTGCTCCATGCTTGCCCAGGCTCCCCACACTATTGTTCCGAAGAAAAGATTTGATTTCAATAAGATAGCAACTAGCAACAACCAATTTTTAATCTTTTCATCATAAAAAGGCCAGAAATACGGGCAAGATATATAGGTTTGCCGTTGTTACCTTACACCGTGTCCAGGCCCGCACGTGATGCCTTGGACGGTGACGAAGCGGCTGCCGGAGGCTATGGAGACGCAGTCGTCGCCGGTGGCGATCCTCGAATCGGTGATCCGCACGTCCTCGCTCTGGCCGACGTGGATGCCGTCCGTGTTGGGGCTGTCCCCCGGCGCGACGATGGTGAGATCCTGCACCCTGACGGACCTGCTCGAGATGACGACGATGTGCATCTGCGGGCTGTTCTCGCTGCGAAAGTGGCTCAGCTCCAGGTGGTTGCAATTCACCAGTTTCAATGCCTGTTACATCTCGGAATGCAAGGTTGGTTTCGTCGAGATAGCGGGGGAAATGTGAATACAAAGTTACGTACCGTCGGTGCAGCTTTAACGCAATCCTGTGGAAGGGAAGAGCAGAACGGGAAAGAATTAGGTACTTGAGTCAACAGTACGAGTGATTGACTGAGATTTCTTATGGAAAAGCATGTAAAAATTAGAGATATGTAGTGCTGATGGACTCACGAGATCGGTGCATCTCCTGACCCACCAACTCGCTCCGTTGCCGTCGAGCATGCCCTTGCCGGTCACCGTGAGCCCGTTCACCTGATAGAACATGAGCCAGTAGTCGACCTTTGTCCCCCCTTTCCATGCGCTCGCCGGCGGCGCCGTAATCTTGCCCATGACCTATGCAAAGTATACGTGCATACTCGTCTAGCACCACAGTAGGCAACTGATCGCGAATCGATCTCTGTTCTTGTTCAGTGTTTTTCGACAGCGCGTCGATCGAGATGAGCGGTACGTACCTTCACGGTGATGCGTCGGGAAGCGCAGGGCCCCTGGAACGCGACGGGGCCGACGAGGAAGTTCCTCCGCGCCGGCACGTGGATGGACGCCGACGGCGCGTGGGCGCCGCACGCTGCGGCCCACGCCGCCGCGAACGCCTTCGCGGAGAAACCGGAAACACGTAACCCGGAAACGTGAGCGCTGCCTGCGTTCGACGAAGACGTCGAAACCATTTCGATCATCAGCGCAAGCGTACGTACCTTGGTGTCGTCCGTCCGGCCGTCGCCTCTCGCTCCGTAGCACACGACGTTGAAGTCGAACGCGCGATCCTTACCGGCGGCGGCGACCGCGCCGCACGCGAGGGCGACGAGCAGGATGCCCGCGCAAATGATTCCGGCGGCGGCGCCCTGCAAGATCCATCGCATGAGCATGCAAGGAGACAGTCGCATCACGAATTACTTACTTGGTGCTGACAGAAAATCGGGGATTTTATCAGGTTTTTGATCGGCCTTACCATCACTGTGTGTAGATCGTATCGCCTAGGATTTGCGAACGGAGGCGCGCGAATGCTCGGCGGCTGCTTCTTTATATTTTTTTCCCACCTTCTGTTTTGAGAACGCAAAGGACCGGCTTAACTCCACCAGTGTTTGTTAGTAATCCTACGTACTGAAGCAGCGGATTTTTTTTCGCTGACCGGTTCCGGATTACAAGGCTAGAGGCTCGTCATTTACAGGTCCATGGGGAAATGAGACGGAGCGACGCATCGCGCGAAGACCCTGCTACGGTGTGTGGCGCGCCCCACAAGAGTCGCGGGCCTGGGCGTGTTGCCGCTGCTCGCGTCGATCAAAGTTTCCGTGAAATCACAAATCTTCCTGGCTGGCGTCCCGCGACCGCGCGGCTCGCGCGCGGTTGTTTTGCCCGTTGCCGTTGGCATCTGCGGTGCTTCCACGGGCGGCTATGCTACCGCAGCGGTAACTCGGCCGTGAGTTCAGCAACTTTCTCCGTCGCGGTTGGGTGGTCCTGCCTCGTGTTTTGTTTGTCCCAGAACATACGAAGTCTAACCATTCATCCAAAGTTTGGCCGATTACAACTTACAAACAACCTACATGAGTAACTAGGCTTACTCCATGGCAGTACATGTAACCCCTGCATACTATCGGAGGCATGGGATCACTGGGTAAACGTATCCGGAGGTGTCCCCCTGCACGTTCTGGCAGCGAGCGACGGTTTCCCCGGCACTTGTTGGCCCAGTGATCCTCATGGTGTTGACATGGATGTCGGTGCAGCTGCCCGCCGTGCTGCACTCGAAGGCCACGGCCGTTGCCTGGCTCGAGGTCCCTCTGAGGTTGGTGTACGTGATGTTGCTGATGGACACTGCCCCCTGCGCGCCCACGCCGACGAGGCCTCGGTAGAACTGGGTGATGAGAACGGGGTTCTCCACGTTGGTGAACTCTATGTCCGTGAAGGAGATGGATTTTGCGTACCCTTCTCCACCCTGCAGTGGCAGTAAGCGAAAAGCAAGCGCGCATTAGAACGACCATTGCATTTGGGCCGCGTGAGTTTGCCTGTGCTCACGGTGTAATTTGCTTTACCTCCCACGTCTTGATCCTCGCTCCGTACTTTGTGTTCATGAACTGGACGTTACGGACCTCGATGTACTCCACGGCTGCCTCTGCTCCATTCTTGCCCAGACTCCCAATACTGGTTAAGCAAGCATATATATTAACTTGTCGTCAGGACTTCAACAAATGTTAACGAGAACTCGTACGCAGAAAACATATAGTCCTCTTAGCTAGTCGTGCACATTGTTTACCTTACTCCATGACCAGGCCCGCAGGTGATGCCGTGGACGGTGACGAAGCGGCTGCCGGAGCCTATGGAGACGCAGTCGTCGCCTGTGCCGATGTTTGAATCGGTGATCCGCACGTCGTTGCAGTTGCTGATGTGGATGCCGTCCGTGTTCCGGCTGTTCACCGGAGCGGTGATGGTGAGGTGCTCCACATTGACGGATCCGCTCTCGATGATGTTGATGTGCATCTGGGGGCTGTTCTGGCTGCTGAACTGGCTCAGCTCCAGGTTGTTGCACTGCACCAGCTTCAACGCCTGATACAGTAGTGACAATCTCAGGATGCAAGTTTCGTACAAGAGCGGAAAACATAAGCATAGGAAGTTACTAGATACATACCGTTGGTGCAGATTCAACACAATCCTGTTGAAGGAAAAGAAATGGTAAAAGCTTAGGTGTCTGAATTGACAAATGCTTCCCACAGACGGTAGGAGTGAATGACCGAGATTTTTTGAGTTTACAGTGGACTCATGTCACACCAAGAATTTCTCTTTTATTTTTTTTTAAAGCAGGTAAAACCTACTCCGTAATGAGTAGTATTAATATGCTTCAAAAAGTAATGAGTAGTATTAATGGACTCACACGATCGCTGCATCTGATGTCCCACCAACTCCGTCCGTTGCCGTCGAACATCCCGTTGCCGGTCACCGTCAGCCGGTCCACCCGATTGAACATGAGCCAGTGGTCCGCTCTCCCCCCGCTCCATGCGCTCGCCGGCGGCGCCACGATCGTGCCCATGACCTAATATATGCCAAGTAAACATGCGTGTTCGTAACAACATCGATCGTAGGCAACCTCTGCACGGTGCTTGTCCACTTCGTTTTGTCAGGTGCTCATCATTCATGAGCTCCTCCACGCACGTACCTGCACGGTGATGTTCCGGGGAGCGCAGGGCCCCTGGAACTCGACGGAGCCGACGAGGAAGGTCTTCCACGCCGGCACGAGCACGGACGCGCGCGGCGCCTCGGCGCCGCACGCCGCGGCCCACGCCGCCTCGAACGCCTGCAGAGAGAAACCAGGAACATCCCGACCGAAACGTGAGCACATCGAACTTCTACCACAGCGCACGGAATGTCACGAGCTCGCGCGGACATGCATACCTTGGTGTCGTCGGTGCGGCCGTCGCCTACTGCTCCGTAGCCCACGACATCGAACACGGGCTCTCCTCCCGCGACGACCGCGCTGCACGCGAGGAAGCTGAAAACCAGGATGGCGCTAGTGCAGATGATCCCGGCGGCGCCCTGCAAGTACGTGCTAGTTGCATCACTTTGATCGATGGCAGTGGCGAGAACTAGAGATTTCTCAGGTCTTTTGATCCTTACCATCTGTGTAGGCTGGAAGATCGGCGTACTACCTAGGATTTGAGAATGGAGACGATTGCTCCGCCGCCGCTGCTATTCTCTTTTGACAGCGGAAGGCTGGCTTTGCATCAGCGTTAGCTAGCTATATGTATCCCACCGAAGCAGCAGATATGCTGACATAGTCCGCTCCGCCCATGTAGCGTTAAATCAGGACGATGAGTAGTCCCGTCATGTAATGTACACACTGTATATATGTTCTTGAACTCTTCTTAATGAAATGGGCAGAACACCTGCCGTTTACCGTTCAAAAAAAAAAGTCCGCTCCGCCCACCGGTTTCAGAGCGCAAGGAAGGATTTTCAGAGCGAAAGGAAGGATATCCATCGATGGATACTCGTCATTCATACCTCCATGAGAAACGAGAGGGAGCCGCGTCAGTCGTACAAATGCATGTATATCCACGTGGCATATGTATACAGTCCCTGACTATAAACGTTTTGTTGTAAAGATACGATTATTGGGAAATTTATTCAATCCTGGGCCAGACCCCTACATCTTGATTACTTGCCATGCATCTTCTGTCTGATACACGAAACGACGCGAGGGATATCTTCCCATTCATTTTCGGCGAAGTGCTGACGAACGGCCTGCATGCATCTTAAAGACACTTCTTTTTGTTTGTTTCTGGAGGGAAGCCTGTAGGTAGTGAGGGCCACTGAAGAGCAGACCTAACCAGATATTCGGCCTGGCCCAAACAAAACCTGACTTCGGACCACTGATGAGTGGCTTTTTATGGGCCCAACCAAATCAGGGTGTAATTTGTATCCTACTTACGTGGGCCCGGTTCTCAAAAAAAAAAAAAACACTTACGTGGGCACAAACAAATAAGAATTTGGAAAGCTGATACAAGCAATTTCTGCTTTCTATTCTGCTGAGGAATCCTGATGTTGACACCCTGGTCAGGCTGTAAGCTGATACAAGCAATGCTGGTCAAAGGTGGAGTGGTGGGCAGATCTGAGTGTCGATGTATAAATTGCTGGGAAGAAAATACACCATTTTCCATCTATTTCATAAACATATCAAGACAGTTTGGAGGACCCGAGTTTGGCATGTTCAATTCTGTATCCATGTGCCGTGGAAAACCAAACAACTAGAAATAGGTAGGTACTCAAACCAACAAAACTGAGAGAATACGAGCCTGTGAAGGAACATTCGGCAGGCTGAATGCTGACAGGCCAAGCCAAACGGAACGTGTAACAAGGAAACCAGCAGGATGGGCGAGCACCGATGTTCTTTGAAAGAGTCACTTCACCCTGCACGTTATTGTCTCCCCACCCCCCCATTCAAACAGTAAGGCAATTCGGTATTAGGTTAAAATGACGATGTGTACTTGGTACAAATTTCAATTTCCTTCTGAAGTTCAAGTTATATACAAATTCCAATGGAGGCTCGCAAAATTGGTGAACAGTTTCTTGTGAAACAAAAATAAGGTATAATGACTAAAAACCAGCATACTCTAATTATACCATTTACGGTACAAGCTATATCAAAAAAGTCCTTGAGAGATATATCTTCTAGCTGTCTTAATCAGCATTACTTGAGAACCAATCAAACACTGTACAATTGTCTTGCCCAAACTGAAGGATTTTGATTCTGCATTCACAAGAAAAAAATCATTAGGGAGCTGGAAGTCCGAGTCAAAAATATAAAGTGAGGCCATATTGCCTGCTTTGATTTGATGCATCTTATTTAGAGATTATAAGATAAGATACAAGTTGAACATCAAGCATGTCGGTTGCAACGAGCATAGCTTTCAGTTTTCGACGAATCAAATGCATGAAGTGATTAAGATCAAACTGCATCAGAGAAATGAAAGGATTTTGTATTTACCTGTCTCTCCTACAGGCTCTTCCAGATCTTTCTTCGTAGACGGCCAAAAATCGTCTTGTTTTCTATATGTATCCAACAAATAAACAGGTAGGATAACAAACTGTGCAGCAGCTTTTGTCCAAAACTGTCACCAAGCCTTCAAGAAAGAAAAACAAACCTATTCTTAATATTTCTATTCTAAGTAGCTAGTCTGAGATCATGTCTTCCAATTCAGGAATGTCTGATCCACCAATACGATTATCATCTGATTCGGTTTCATTAGATGAGTCCTTTCCCAATGGTGTATGCTCTCCATAGTCCAGATCCCTCCAGTCGAGGTCCCCATCACTAGAATGGTTCTCCACAACTTCTCCAGGACGTTTAATCGAGTGAGGTCTGCTACGTCCAGTTTTTCCCTTTGTTTTTGCACAGATGCAATCCATTGGATGCTCGTGGAATTCGCCTCTTCCAGGTTTAACCTCATTGGGTTCCCCCATAAATCCCTTTTGGGAAGTCTGAACTCTGGAGGCAAATGAGTCCCAACTCATGGTGGTTCGATTCAGAAAGAGTGAGTAAAGTTTCTTAGCATTGGGCCTAATGGTCCTCCTGTGCCCAAAATACCTCCTGAAACCCACATTATATCAGTCAGTCATCACTGCCTTGAACATAACTAAGGCATAACAGCATTTTTTCTTTGTTCAACCAATTGACATAGAATTATTGTAGGTCTAGAGAAAAAAGGGTAAAAATACCTTCGACCGGCCAACATTCTGGCCATGTTGCCATTGTTGTTTGTCACAAAAACATCGCTCCCATCACAAACGATAAAATCAAGGGCAGCCATGCGAGATGAATATGGCAAGAATGGTGCCAACTCCTCCTTGCTTGCTAGAGTCTCCTTTGAGTGGAAGTTTGGGAAGAGTGCTTTCAGAGGCGCCAACGTCTCTTCGCCTCCATACACATCTCCTGATGCAACATAAAGGTGCACATCCTTCCCAAATCCCAATGCCCTGAGCATGAGGCCGACTTCCTCTGGTGTTAGAGGGCACTTACCGTGTCGCCGTTCTCTGTCAGGGTTGCTTGCCTGTAAATTTTTGCAAATGTGTTAAACCGTAAAAACCTTAAGTCATCATGCTTTAAGAAGCTTGCTAATGAAAGTCGAAATACTCTCTTACACGCAGGGTATTCCACCTCTTACGAATCTCACCAAGTTCTCTTATTTCAATGTCTCCACCCCCATAGTAGCAACCAGAGAAAGCAAGCATGTCAGCCTCAAATCTGTCAATATGTCGGGCAATAGAGTTAGCATACACTAAACATGCAACAAAAATGTTAGATACAAAAATCATGCCACCTTAGGTGAAGAGCAATGAAGCGCCCACTTTTCGCCCTCATTCTTTGAACAAGCATTTCACCCATTTTGAGAATTGGGTCTGTGAACTGTAGTGCATGATAATTGACTCTACATCTGAGCTTTTGAAGATCAGTTTCTAGCCTATTAGACAGTCGGTAATCAAACTTTGTTAGCTGAACAACCTGTGCGTGGAAATTCACAATGATGTCAGAATTGAGCAGCTTGTCTAGGATGTCAAACCAAATTAAGCAAGTCAGGTTCATAAATACTAATAATTCTTACATGTTTTTTAAGAAGAGCGGGTAGAACTCGATTCTCGTAGCATTTTGGGGTACACTTCCTAGGTACACGCATCTTATACGGAGACAGAGTTTTCCCATTCCTATCAGGTACTTGCCGTATGATCTTTACATCATTTGAGAGCGAGGATATGAATGATTCGACATCAAATATCTCTGCGAAATCACTGCAATGCAGGACTCAACATTAGGAGAAGGTACTTTGCTACAACAAACAAGAGAGGGTAATGACAGTGACCTTGCGTCTTTCCAGAAGGATTTCTGATCCAGCGTTGGAATGACAAGTGTTGCATTCAGAATGCGAGCTGCCACAACAGCATCTATGATCTGAAAATCAGATAAATAGCAGAACTTCCCCGTTATGCAAGAAAGGAGAAAAACAGAGGATTCAACCAAAATGGACGATGGAAAAACAAAAGGGCAAATCATCTTTTTAAAACACACGGCCTCCAATGTTATTGTACTTTCACTAAATTTAGCATACCTAGTGAGTAAGAAGCAGCAAAATAAGGGTACTGGAGGCTGACTTTATCTAATGATTACCAGAAAAAAACACAAGTATAGTAGGGTGCCAAATACTAGGAAATACAGAACAGGAAGGAGTATGCTTGCCGCCAATGAAACACTTGGGAGTAAATGGTGCCCACATGTGACACTTGTTAATGATTATTCATTAACTGAATTGGCGAGTAAGCATTTTTTTTTTCTTTTGATAGAAACTAGTTGTACCAGCTAATACTAGCAACCGGCAAGAAATGAAAGAAATGCAGACATGGAGTCACTAAAGGACGTCCAAAAGTAGTTGGAGCATACCAACAAAGACAGAAATGCACGGATGGAGTCATCTGGGGGATCACCAAACTAGTGGTTGGAGTATAGGAGTGGCTAGCTGATAGCCCAACGTATCTCAGAGTAGTTGGAGTACATGACTAGTAACTAGTACGCACTGGACGCGTACATTTTAAGGAATGGGATTTGAAGCTACAATACTAGCATGTTCTTATTTGTACTGACACTGATCACCAACATAAAGCCTACCTATGCTAATTTGCCTGAACATAACTGCAGCGCAATGTAGTCACTGAATTGTTTAACCAAACAAAGACTGAATATCCTGAAGGTAGAAGCACACAATTCAATCGGCAGTTAGTATCTATCCTCTTACCCCTGTTCGCTGCTGGTTCAGTCCGCCGCTCGTCGCAATCATCAGATAGCGATCCGACTTCGTCACGGCCTTGGCATCTAACGAACCAAACAGAAAAAAAAAAGAAGCTTTATTGCAACCCAGCACACGCGCAGCGTCAATTCTTCACCCAAGCAAAAACGTCGCGCAAACGAATAGAAATTAATGCGTACCGGCGAATTGCTTCGTCGCGTTGCTGCAGCCGAAGAAGTTGCTCGCCGCCTTGGACTCCCAGAGCGCGTCCCCCAGCTTGCTCCCGCCGCTCTGCAAGCCAAGAATTCGACGAATTCCCCGCTCAATCCATATGATAAAAATGAGGAACTAACGCACCGACACAGAACTATGCACTCACAGGAACGGCGAAGTCCTCGGCGCCAATTACATTCCTGCGCAGCTCCGCCGGCTTGTTCAACTGCTCGGAGAAACAAACGTGGGGAGAAGAACAAGAACCGCGTCAAGGAGGGAAGGAGCAGGACGAAACCGGAGACCAACCCGTTTGACCCGTTTCATGATGAACCGACGACTCCCAAGATCACAGGAAGCGTACCAGGAACGGCGGGTTCGGGCGCCGTACGCCGCCGCCGTCGCCGAGCGGCGGCGACAGGAAGCAGTGGAACGCGACGACGACGAGCAGCAGCCCGGCCGCCGCGAACGCGGCCGCGGCCGGCGCCACGGAGGGTACCACCCACCGGACGTGGCTGTGGTGGCGCCGCCGCTTCGAGCCCATGTGCTCCTCCTACAACTCCTCCTCCTCCCCCCTCTTCCACTAGCGTACGTACGTGTTCCAGCACGCGCGCGCGCGCCGTGCACGCAGCAGACGCCTCTGCTTCCGGCGGCGCGACTGCTCGGCGGCGGCCTGTTTCCAGAAGCCTCCTCCGCCTCGTGCAACGCCCTCTCTTTCGGCCTTTCGGCCGCGCGTCCGTGCGTTCGCCGGAGGGAGGCGGAAGCTCTAGCCGGGTGGCGGCATTCAGAACGGAAAGCGAGTGAAGCGAGAAGAACACGAGGACTGCCAACCCGGGGGAGGCGGCGAGCGAAGGGGGAACCCAAGATATCACGAGAGTCCAGGGGCTGAAGTGCAACAAGAAATGGCACGGTAACTCAAAGAAGCGAGAGAGATCAGAGCGAATCTTCAACCGTTATTTAAAATTTAAAAATTCGTTCGCCTGTTGGTTTCACAGTAAAGCGGAGATTTTTTTTTTGCGATTAATATTTTATTTTGTTTTTCTTTCTTGCGTGGATCGATCGATCTGGCTCGTTCCGCGGGTGTCTCTTGCGGAGTTGGTGGGGGGAGTGAGGAACATGATGGTGTCCACTAGCGGAGGATTAGTCACGCTGCGTAATGGCGAAAATATGAAATTCAACCGTTGGAAAATCTCTAATGATTTCACTGGCGCCGTGAATATACTTAATTATTACGAGCACAATCTATTCAGCGCTTGCCGATTTGCTGGATGAGAGAGCGTATCATTTTTTTTATTATTTCTGTTCTTCGCTAATCAACTTGTTGATTTTTTTCGTCAGGTAGATACAGTATAAAAAGGAAATTGATTTTTCTTCGTCTGAAGCTGTCAAGGCGCTTACGCTTCACGACAATCACGCTTGCAGTGGGCGACTCTGTTTAGCGTGGCAAGTGTCAATCATGTCGTGTCTCATCAATCCATAGGATAAATGAACAAAGTTATCTGAAAATTAAATCGAACAGCTTGGAGAAAATGCACCAACAGTCCACGTGATGTTCGGGCGTACTTGGATCGCTCCAGCAAGCAACGGATCGGTGTCGTGCCTGACTCACCTTTCCGTGTGCCACGTAAAAGGTGTGCTCCAAAACAGTTCTCGAGTTTGATGCGGAACTGACCGCTAGATCCTTCCAACACAAAAGAGGAAATTTGACATTTTTTTTAGATAATGGAACAACGTTCCCGCTTCTACACCCCCGAGAAGGTGTACACGGCGCTGATGAAACAATACAAGAGTGAGAGCCCTTAGGCTTACAGATCGCTCATTAGAGCAGCAAATGGGAACGCACGAAGTTCAAATGGGAATAAAACAGCATCTAGGCTGAAATCCTATTAGAGAACTTCCAACCAAATCTTGCGAACACCTCCATGATGACAGTTTCCAAAAGACGGCAAGCGTTCTTCAGGTTCTCTTGCGCCTCTTTGTCCTTATGTAGCAACGACCAAGTGCGCGTCCAATATGTAGCCCTGAAAATTACCTGCATGAAGGTGTTATTGTTAGTACGATTGAACACCATATCGTTTCTATTCAACCATATAGCCCAACATATAGCCGTCAAACCCACACAAATTTGGTCTCTTAGTTTGGGTTGAATGCCATTAAGCCAAGCACCAAACATATTGGCAATGCTAGACGGAGGTTGAATTCCAAAGGTGATATGGATTATATTCCAAATGAAACGAGCAAAGTGGCAATCGATGAAAAGGTGCTCAATAGTCTCTAGCGAAGAGCAAGAGCAACAACTCAAGTTTCCTTTCCATTTTCGTTTTGCAAGGTTGTCTTTAGTGAGGATGACCCCATTTTTAAGATACCACAAAAAAATTTTAATTTTAAGGGGTATTTTCAGTTTCCAAATGGGGCATTTACGTGGAATGATATCTTTTTTGAGAATGGCCATGTACATGGAGTGAGTCGTAAAGACACCACTTTTATGTAGGTCCCAAACAAAGACGTCTCTATGGCTAGATAGATTAGTCTTGAAGACTTTTGCCACTAAATCATACCACGCTTTTAAGTTGTCTCCCACTAAACCTCTTCGGAAGGACACATTCAATGGTACGGTGCTTAGCACCTCCGCCACCGTGGCTGCCCTTTTCCTCACTATATGATAAAGGCCGGGGTAAACCGACTTGAATGGTCGGTGTCCTATCCACGTGTCTTCCCAAAATCTAGTCTCGGTACCACTATGGATTTTGAAGTGACCATGTTCCATGAATTGGTCTTTAACTTTCATAAGTCCCGACCAAAAGTGGGAGTCCCCCGGTTGTTTTGTAACTTGTGTTAGCGTCCTGTTTGACAAATATTTCCTCCTTAGGAGTGTTTGCCAAACACCGTCCTCATTAATTAGTTTGAAAAGCCACTTGCTCAATAAACATGAATTTTGAATTTCCAAGTTTTGAATGCCCAATCCCCCACAGTCCTTTGGCCGGCACAAGATGCTCCACTTAGAGAGCCTATATTTCTTCTTGTGTTCATCACATTGCCAATAAAATCTAGAACGGTAATAATCCAGTTTTTTGAGAACCCCTTTAGGGACTTCAAAAAAGGATAGCATATACATCGCTAAACTTGTGAGGACTGAGTTTATCAATACTAATCTACCTCCCACCGATAGTAATTTTCCTTTCCAACTACTTAGTTTTTTCTGAAATTTTTCTTCAATTACTATCCAATCACTATTTGATAATTTCCTGTGATGCATAGGGATCCCAAGGTATTTAAAAGGAGTGGAACCCGTATTACAGCCAAAAAGGCGTGCATACTCGGGTTCGCATTCCTTCGCCTTTCCATAGCAATACAATTCACTTTTGTGGAAATTTATTTTTAACCCCGACAATTGCTCAAAAGTACTTAACACTAGTTTAAGATTTTTGGCATGGTTAAAATCATGTTCCATAAAGAGTATTGTATCGTCCGCATATTGAAGAATGGAGAGACCGCCATCCACTAAGTGTGGTACGACCCCTCGGAAGTCCCCGTTATTTTTTGCTCTTTCGATGAGGATAGCTAACATATCGGCCACTAAATTGAAAAGAAGTGGGGACAAAGGATCTCCTTGTCTAAGTCCCTTCTTAGTCTGAAAATAGTGACCGACTTCTTCATTTACTTTAATTCCCACACTTCCTCCTTTAACCATTTGGTCAATCCACATACACCACGTAGGGGAAAAGCCCTTCATCCGTAGTGTTTGTTGGAGGAAAGTCCAGTTCACCTTATCGTATGCTTTCTCAAAGTCTAGTTTTAGGACAACGCCATCTAGCTTTTTCCTATGCATTTCATGAATGGTTTCATGTAGAATCACCACCCCTTCCATGATATTCCTTCCGGACATGAAAGCTGTTTGTGAAGGTCTAATGATCTTCTGGGCTACTAGAGCCACCCTATTTGTCATCACCTTCGTAAAGATCTTGAAGCTTACATTAAGTAAGCAAATAGGCCTAAATTGTTGTATTTGTTTGGCCTCTTTTTGCTTAGGAATTAATGTAATAATTCCAAAGTTGAGGCTGAACAAAGGAAGGTGGCCCGCGTGGAATTCATGGAAAAGGAGCATTAGGTCAGTTTTGATGAGATCCCAAAATGCTTGATAGAACTCTGCCGGGAAGCCATCCGGCCCCGGGGCTTTGTTATGTTCCATCTGAAAAATAGCTTTCTTAACTTCTTCTTCGGCAAAAGTTGAAGTAAGAATTTCATTTTCCTCAGCCGTTACTTGTGGGATGTCATCTCTCATAGATTCTAGCATGGTGAAACTATTTTTGTCGGATGCTCCAAAGAGGCCTTTATAGTAATTTGTGATGTATCGTTTAAGATTTTCATCACCTTCTATTAGGCCCTCTTCTTGCTCTAGCTGAAAAATTCTTGTCTTTCTATGTTTTCCATTTGCTACAAGTTGGAAGTATTTAGTATTGCAATCACCTTGTAACAACTTAGTTGTCTTGGCTCTTTGATACCATCTTATTTCTTCCTCCCGTAGTAATTGTGTTAGACGGTTTTTCAGGCATTGCTTTAAATCAAGCTCTTGTGAACTAAGAAGCTGAGATTCAGCTTTTTTGTCTAGTTCGTCTGCCTTTTTGATTATTTCCTCCTTTTCTTTTTTGTATGCACCACTGGTATTCTTGGCCCAACCCCTTAGGAATTGTCGAAGCCTTTGAATTTTGAATTGCCATTTTTGCAATGGTGTTTTCCCACGTGATTCTTTTTTCCAAACCTGTGCGACCATATCGGCGAAGCCATCTCTCAATAACCAACCAAGTTCAAATCTGAAAAGTGGTTGTTTTTTGGAGTGGGTACCATTCCCCGTGCTTAAGAGTAAAGGGGTGTGGTCCGAAATGTCCCTATTTAACGCTTGCACCGTGGATAACGGAAACTTAGCTTCCCATTCGGTGGTTACCAAAATACGGTCAAGCGTTTCATAAGTAGGAACCGGTCTAGAATTTGCCCAAGTGAACTTTCTATTAGATAATTCCAGTTCCCTTAAATCCAAGCTGTCAATGACTGCGTTGAAAAGGAACGGCCATCTATCATTGTATTTATCATTGTTTTTCTCTTGAGGCTTTCTGATGATATTAAAATCACCGCCTACAAGCAAAGGCAAATCCTCCTTAGCACATGTTTGGACTAGCTCAGCCAAGAAGGCTTCCTTGAATTCATCTTGGGCAGCCCCATAAACCGCCACTAGAACCCATCGGAAACCGTCGGTTTTATTCCGAAGGTGGAATTTTACGTAAAAATCACCTTCGTCAATGCTTCCGATATCAAAGACTTCTAAATTTATTCCTAAAAGGATCCCACCGGACCGGCCATGA
Source organism: Eragrostis nindensis (assembly GCA_012490785.1). Taxonomy (NCBI): domain Eukaryota; kingdom Viridiplantae; phylum Streptophyta; class Magnoliopsida; order Poales; family Poaceae; genus Eragrostis; species Eragrostis nindensis. Next base: position 96,037 of record JAAXCT010001124.1, read on the forward strand.
GGCTCGGACCAGTGCCATATAAAGTCTTGGCCGGCACAAATGTTATTTAAGGTGCTTTGTGGGAAGTCTTTTTTTCCCGTTTCAAGTAGAGCGATGAAGTCTAGCTTCTCTTCTCTACATGTGTCCGAAAGAAATCTGAATTTAGCCAAGTCACTAAGACCTCTGCTATTCCAAAAGATTCCTTTCATTTTGCACCATTTTTATGTTTTTTGACTATCCTCATTTTGGCATTATTTTTCTTTCTGGAGGAACTCTTTGATTTATTTTTTTTGAAGACAGTTTGAAAATCACAACTTAGGTGATCACTGTCATCATCCATAACCTCCTCCATTAAATCACCACATAAGTGATCGAGAGTGAGATTTTCGAAATCAAAGTCCTCATCCTCTTCATTCTCAATTCTATCAAAATCATACTCTGAATTATCCGAGACAGGTTGTATTTGTGATTGAAAACGATGATATTCAAGAGATTTTAAATGATGGACAGAATCAGAAATTTGTTTAGGAGTTGAACCTAGTGCTACTCCTATGCTACTGACATTAGCTGAAATTAAACGATCAGAAAAAGAACAAAACGACAATGAATTACCTTCAGTGTCGAGGTTCTTCCATGCTGTCCTTTTCTTTGCTTTGTCCATCATGTGTACGTCCATTGCACCAGCCAGCCGCGGGCTCGAGCGCTGTGGTTTGATCAGCACCTCCTGGATGCCAGCAGCAGCCGCTAGGGTGGCCAACGCTCTGGCATCGCACCCCGGCCGCTGCCGGTTGTCGCGCTGCCGGCCCAGGCCCCGTCCCAGGCATGGGGGAGCCGAGCCAGCCGCGCGCTTCCTGCTTGCCACCTGGTCCGTAGAAATTGTGTTCCTCCCTGTGCGATGGGGTGAGGATTGCCCGACGACGGCTGCCGCGAAGCTCGGACGCACCGAGCCTCCCGCGTTAGCAGCAGTCGCGACAACCCGTATGGCCGGGCCTGTCCCCGGCAGGTTGCGCTCGACAGCCCGTGTGTCAAGCGGGACCGTGTCGAGCCCAACCTCTTCGCTCCTATGCACGTTGCGCTCTGTAGTCTGCACCTTGCTTCCTGCTGTCTGCGCGACGGGAAAAGAGACGACATCCGGCACAGCCGCCGCGCGCCCCATGTCGCTCGCCACAGCCTGTGCAACGTCTGTACTGCCACCATTCGCCAACATAACATTTTCATGCTCAAAACCATCAGTACCCCCAACTTCTTTGTCAAGCATCTCGGTCAGTGTTTCCTCCATACCGCCATCAGTATCATTGTTGCCCAAAACATCATTCATCTCCTCGCCCGCAGCCTTGCCATGTTCTGAGCCATGGACCGAATCAGCTTCACCCAAGGTAGAGAATTCATCACTGCCATGATATGTGTCCTCGTTGCCATTCTCCGACGAGAGAAGATCATCGTAGTCATCGTCATCCTCGTCGGTGAGAACATCGTCAACCATCCCTTCCTCGGATTCATTCAAAACTTTATCCGCACACGCCTCCAAAGTTGTGTTGACTGCCATATCAAGAATCTCCTCTGCCATACGCTGTACTTTTGCCTCCAAATCCACATCAAAACCCGATGCAGCCTGCTTCGGAGTGCTTTCATCAACCCGATTTGCCTCTTCCATGTTAGTGTCATCACTCCTTGATCTCTTGGATTCTCTATTGATGTCATCCTTGTCTTTTGGATTCTCTTTTGGTTTATCAGTCGGCTTCTCTTTGTTCCCTTTATCTTCGCTGTCCATGAAGTCCATAGTCACTTCATCCCCATTCTCATCAAAGCCCACACGTTCTACTTCAAACTTGAGCTCAAAGTAGTGATCACCAATGACCACGTCTAGCTCGGTTGGGATAAATTTGGGGTCAAGGACAGCCACAAAAATTCTCCCAAAGTCATTCTTCCTTGTCATTTTCATGTCTACCGTTTGTGTGGATCCGATTAGGAACCCAACAGCCCATAGGTTGAGGTACTCGCGAAGTTTTTTGCGAAGACCACGAACCCGAACCCACACTTTTGGTAGCAAGAACCCCTCCTCCTTATCATGCCATTCCTCAAACTCCATCCTCACACCTGTGGATGCACCATTTTCACGAACATCCGTACCACCATAAGCGATTGAACGCTGCAGCTCAGACTTAGAAGGAAATGCAACAATAAAAGAACCGTCCTCCCTTAGTTCCGGTTCCCATTTCCATCTACCTGGTACCAAACGCTGAAGCTGAGTTGTAACCTGTTCAAGACTCAGATTGCCGCCCACCACTTTGATACGAGCTATTTTAGAGTCCTTCTTCCTCGATAAGGGAGGGTGTGCAATGTGGTAGAAGCCGAGTCCAGAAACCGAGTAGCCCACCGCATGAGCAACGGGGCGTTCCTGCTTCAGCACCGGACAGCGGTGGTTTACGTGATCATTGCCATCACAGATATCACAGTAAACATCCACCGCACAATCGGCAGTTGCGTGCCCTTTCTGCCCACATCGCGAGCATGCCTTCACCTTGGCCCCATTGCGGCCTACTTCCTTCTCCGCCTCCGCAGCCCCGTCATCTACCTCCATGGAGGCTGGCACATCCTCCTCGCCTTGTTCCTTACGCCCTCCACCTGACGAAGCCTGAGACCCGGCGCCGACCTTGACAGTCTTAGCTGTCACAGTCGGCCCCCGGTTACTTGCCGGAGGAGCATTCGGCCCCGCAGCTTGATGGGGTCCCGAGGGCCACCGCGGCACAGGCGCACGCCCCCCACGGTCAGGGCGCCCAGCAAACCCTCCTCGGCGGGAGCCGAAGCCTCTCGTCCCCCGGGGACGGAAACCACGGCGTGGTGCACCCCGTGCACGCCGGCCACCGAAGTCTCCATGGCCAGGATTGAACTGGCCAGTTCCCACGAACTCACCGCCACCATACTCCTCCTCTTCCTCCTGGTACACGCCCTCCTCCGCCGCATGACCGTGACCCCATCCGTATCGACGGCCTTGGTGGGCACCGAACGCGGCGCGCTCCATACCGCCGGCAGCGTCGCGAGCCTCTTGTCCCGCCCCACTGTTTTGCAGTGCCGGACCTGCTAGCTCACTCGGAGATGGGGGAGATGAGCAGGCACCGACCACGCTTGACTCAGTGGCACTCGAAACGACAGGGAATTTAACCCTAGTCCGCAGCTTTCCGGCTCTGGAAAAGAGGCGTCCGAGGGCAGTCGAACAGTTGAAGCGGGCTGTTTTGCCATTATTCGACAGCAAAATGCATCGGAACGGCCCAGGTTCGGCCCCCGGCCCAGGAACCGACTTATCTGCCCAATCGCCTGCCCCGGGATCTCGCGCTGGTTGTCGGGCACGGTCAACTCCAAAATTTGAATTCGGGAGTGGGGACCGCCCAGGATTTGCCGCTTTGCCGGTTTGAATTCCAGGCGCGGTGGTCTTCTCCGGCGACGGTCGTCGAGCTTTGCCTCTTGCCGCCTTCTGTAGAGCATCCCCCAGCGTTAAGCTGGGTGACACACGCTTCTGCGGCAGAGGCCCTCGCCACGGCTTCGGAGCCTCCCTCTGACGTGCTTGCCCAGCATCGTCCGGCGTCTTCCTCTGTTTAGCCCTGTGACCTGCAACACCAGACAACGGACATACCTTACGATTATCATGAGGCACCCTGGTGTGGTCTGTTGCGTCCACCTGCACAACATCCACAGGATGTTCCGTCGCTCTGCTTGTGACAGGCTTTCGGCCGCCGTCGTCGACGACAACGGCATGGCCTCCATCTTCTGACTCCTCGTCCGAGCTTAGCTCGTCCGTCAAGGCCCAGAATCTGGACCCGTATAGCCTGCTGCGGAATCCCGCTACCGGGTCGGCACTCGCCTTCCTCCCTGATGAACTGGGGGAGCATTCCCCATCTTCCAACGGCGTCTGGTCGCCGGCGTTTGCCGGTAGCGGCGCCAGCGTAAGCCGGCGCGCCGGCGGCCGGCGTTCGTCGGACATCGTCGCCCTCACTCCCTCCGCTTGTCCCGGCCCCCCTCCACTCGTATGATAACTGTTTCACTTCATTGGGGAAATTTGACATGGATAAATGCCATCATTGGCTACAAAAGGTTGACACAAGCAGTCTATCTCTTGGTAAAAGAAAAAAGGTTCTTGTTGGGATTCAGTTAATGCAAGCTTGCAGTAGAAACACAGTCACAGCTCGGGCTCAGAAAGTCGGAAACACCAGCCCCAATATAAGATGGTTAACAATCTCTGTTCACTGTACCATTTCCCTCCAAAATATTATTAGTTGTTTTCTTAAAGACAAATGTTTCCCCAGACTCGGTAAATACTTTTGCGCAGAAATCTTTCCAGCTTGTCACCTGTATAGGAGTAGAGAGATTAGACAATTGACAGTGCCTTTTCAATTGTGGTTGTGAGTGTAATTATGAATCCTCCCTTTACCATTGAGAATAACCTAGAGTGAAGGTTGGTCGTGAGGGATCTGCATGTGATGGGCATGGATTGCCACACAGAAACGTCAGTAGCACAAGTGGAGCGGAGCCTATGGTGGGGCGAGGCATGATCGTCTCTATATCAAATCGAGCACACAAAAGGCAAGAAATGATGTGTTGATAGGCTGGATTAGAAGAAAGGTCACCATCAATTATCAGCCTGATTTCAACTACTGGTCCCGGCAAGCCCATCTCTCGAGTCGTGATGGTTTCTCGTTTCTTTGTTTGGCTTGGGAAAAAAAAATCTCTGCTGATATACTATCTTCAATGGTGTTTCAGTTGCTCTCGGTGTGATATGATCCAGTATGATGGAGACCGTGTCCTGTGGCAAAGACTTTCATGTTTAATAAATGTACTTTTCAATTTGCCTTTTCTTTCATCTAGATGGAATAGCACTTAAATTTAGACCATGAAATTGGTCCCAAAGCGCTGATCTTACTATTGAAAATGACAGTCATCGAATATTCATGTGGAAAAGAGATGCTCACCAGTGCCGTCCCCAATCCCCATATATGGTCAGCACTCTGCACTATCTGTGACTAATCAACTCCGCACATTATAATATGTTCCTCCAAAATCAACACGAAAAAAGTGGCAACCGGAAATTCAGCCCAACATGAGCAATGATGAAGTGCCAAGTGGACGATCAAAACAGAGCATATGGCGAGCACATATCCGTGGCCAACTTTTGTATATTAATTTTCTTGCTAACTTTTGTGAGTAGAAAGTGAGATGCTAACAACTCAACTGATACCGACTTGGGTGTCGCCCGTGAAGCTGGTCAAATGGTCATGTGCTGTCTCGAACTTGACATGTAAACTCCATTTCATTGGGAGATTTGGAAGAACCATCTAGCTGCGATTTCCCATGGCGACGCAGGTGCAGAGGTCGGTGACTAAACGACTACTGAACCGCTTCTTGTTCTTTTAATGACACGAGAGAGAATGAGGGGATATTTCGGGAGCAACAGTTAAACAGATCCATCTCTGTGTCCGTCCGCATCAGTACGCTCACAACTGTCTGTCTACAGGTACCAAGCAGCTATCAGAAAGATTTGCACCGCTTCTCTAAAATACCACAAGTTTCGGTTCTACTATCTCCGTTCATAAATAGATATCGTTTTTGACTTTTCGACATCTCTGACCGCTCGTCTTATTTAAATTTTTTTGTAAATCTTATTTACTTTTTTATAACTTGTTTTATTATTAAAATATTTTAATCGTTACATATTTATTTTAATATTTACATAAATTTTTTAAATAAGACGAACGGTCAAACGCGATGTCTAAAAGTCAATAGCGATATCTATTTATGAACGGAGGAAATATTCTACTTGACCTCCTTCGGCAACGGAGTTTTTTATTTATTTATTTTGTACTAACTCGTGCCATACGTGTATCATCTTCCCAACAAAAGACGAACATGAAGAATCCTGCACGGCGGCAGCAGTGGCACTGCGTGTGGAGTGTGGACTGAACATGGCTGCACAGCACAGGGACACAACAGCTGAAACCGGATCCCGCTCTCGGCAGCCGAATCGGAGGATCAGGGCTAGCCTGTCAGGCATCCCCCCAGTTACGTGCAACTAGGATAAAGTTGACAACCCGCACACATGCATTGCTGCTGCACCCACACAAAACCAAAGGAACAAAAAGAACAATCTACTAGTGGTAATTAAGCAGCAGCTCTGCACTGTGAGGAATTGTTTGGTGTGCGTGTGCTGCCGAGATCCCCAAGGATCGATCGTGCTTGCTTTACCCCCGGTCGATTGGCGCCATTTTTCTAAGACCTCCACAGCCGCTCCGCAGCTAACACCTCCGCCAGCTTTTCACTAGTTTTGTGAGCTATTATAACATCTCCCTCGAATTTTCCGAGAGCAAGCTGCCAAGCTCCATCCTGCCAATACCTTAGCATGCCTGATGGCCAGACCTGTCCATGGACTCATGCTACTACTAGCAGTAGGAATAGTAAACAAGGAGAGAGATCAAGCACTAGGGATATGCTTAACTAAACATAGGTTTTGCTTTAGGTAACCATGCATCTTTAAGACGTGCGGCCGTTGCTTTCCTCCCCTTTTTTTCTTTCGTCGTGGCCGTAGCTTTCGTTCATCAGAGTGGGCGTCACGTAACCCATGGCGGGCTGAAAGCTGCCTACCAACTCCATTTTACTAGTAGTCCAAATTTCCTGTAACAACGAGGTGATCTATCAGGCTCGGGGCTCCAGGGCCATGTTGAAAGCAAGTTACGCACCAACCACTGTACTGATCCAAGATAACAAGTACTCCTACAGATAAGAACTGTCCAGAGGATCGCAACTGAGCGGCGAGGCGATCTGAGTTCTGGAGCTGGATTTGCGCGCTCTTATTGATGAGTGTGCTTCAATAATTCAGGGCGCCGCCGCAGAAGCAATTTCTTCTCCCGCACTAGACGCACTACTGACTGACTGACGCTTGTCCAAGTGCACAGGGGTCCAGTGTCCTGTCATGGCTTCATTGCTGTGCTGAGCAGATCAGTAAACAACCCATTAATCGTTTCGATCTCGATCGTCGGTCAGGGGGAGGCGAGGGGAAGATGAGATGATGAAGCGATCGAACCAGGTGAGGTGAGGTGGTGTGGTGAGTTACCTGTCAGGAGCATACGGAATTCAGACAGCTACTGTTAATTTATGCAGGAGATTAGGAGCACACGGTACAGTTTGCATGGGGCGGGCCATTTGGCGAGCCTTCGAGCCTTGGCATAGAGATGGATCCACGTTTGCTGAAGCAGATAGGGAGTGTGCGGTTCATTAACGAGTTGCTGCTGTCCACTTGTCTGTGCCGTGCCTTTGCTTGGGATGGCGTCAACAAACGGCCCGGCCATAATGATTCTGTTGGGGACGATCACGCACTGCGTAGCACAGTACTTATGCGTCGAAAGAGATTGGGAGGTGGAGAGGAAATCAGAGGTGTTCCGTTCCCCCCTGTTCGGTCCTGATGCCAGGGCCTGGCGTACAACCAACCGCACCCTTTGCTCAAAGCTTGTAACAACACGCTAAAGGATGTGTTGATTAAAAGATCGTTCTTTCCGGGGGGAAAATAAGGTCCGCAGCATAGCTGCATAAGGATTGGGCTCATAGTATATTTTTTTTCCTTTTTAGATTCAGTAGCAACCGGGCTCACCGAAGTTTGTAATTGGCCAGCGAAAACTGCATTGCTTTGCTGAACAAGTACTGACGGGAGTAAACAACTTCAGATTCTCCGTGGGCACGATGTGAATAAACTGTGCGTCCGGCAAGCGACAGAGCAGCGGTGGTGGAACGTGGACTGACAGATCGGCATTCGGCGGGCCCGGGGCAGCACTCCCCGCAGTCATCGCCGGCACCCAAATGGAGAGTTCGCAGGGAGGCATTGGGTAGGCCGGCCGTATGCCAGGGAGTGGGGATGTGGCGAGCAGCCAGCCAATTGGGAGGACGGGAAGGGAAGATTCTTTCACTCCCTCCCTCCGGTTCCCTGGTCTCTGCTGGTATTTGCAGATTTGCTTGTGCGCTTGGAGTTTTCTACGGCACGAGTCGTCCGTCCCTAGTGTACCCCGTGATCGTTGGGAGTTGAGCAGATCCGCGCCCGTATTGGCTGGTCCAAGAGACCAAGAATATTTTTACGTAAGCTAATGTGCGCGGTGGAGTATGCAGAGCAGCTATACGTACCTTACCGCCCATGTAAAAAGACCAGACAGGCTACAGCTACAGACAGGATGACCACGGCTACAGCTAGCCTGATCTTAAAAAACCAGCCAAGCATTATGTGTACGTTTATTTCACAACGAAAAATATTTATATATTCCACAACGAAAAATGTGCAGCGGATACATTTCGAAAGAAAAATATGCAGCAGAGATAACATGTTCTCCTTGTACAGTTGCGCAGTTATAACAATGTTAGTCCGATACATTCATGCCGCGACATGATTCCAGTTATGTAGGGGTATCAATGTGAACTTATGTCACGAAACCATTCCAGCGTGTCAAAATGTACACAAGGGCCTCAAGGTACCTTCTCAATGGACAATTTTTGCAATCCACCAGTATTTGTTGACAAGAAAATATCCAAAAAAAGGGATATGCACATAGACTACCTATCAGGGGGTCAGCTATCTGCACAGGACAACTGAACTTGCGTAGGCTCAAAAACGGCCAGCATTGCAGGAACTATTGCCAGAAAAAAAAGTGTCGCTGTTTTTCACCTGGTATGATTCGATGTTTACAAGTCCAGCAAAGGAGTAGAACTTTACTTAGTTCTTTACTGCCCAGCGACGACCCCTGATCTCATAGCCATCAGACGACTTATCGCTACCTCCGCAGCTGTCCACAGCAACAGCTGAGCTCACAACTCTGCGATGTTTTTTGCTCTTTGTCACCCCACTGTCGCTTGCGCTCCCAGATAATAATGGATCATCAATCCCACGAACTGGTCTCTCTGATGTTGCTGCACTCACCCAGTTGTCGTCCTGGCTTTTCTTATGCTTATCATTCTTTTTCATCAATTTATCAAAGCGCCTCTCCACTGGTCTTACTGCTTGGTTAACAGTGAACTTGAAATCCTTGATCACCTATGGTAAAGGGGAGAGAAAATGAAGAAAAGGCATGAGAATATACTCACAATTCACAAACATATGCAATTTGTATAACCCATGAAGTACATATAAATATTTGACTGTGTCAGGGAGGGTAAGATTTGTTCCACCAGTCCAATATATTTAAAGCCGAACCTATCCTATAAAGAAAGGAAATCATAGGTACTACTCAGGAAGAGATAAGATTTGTTCCTAGAACTCACATATTCTCCACTGCCGACAACAAAGTCCCGAACACTCTCTTTTATGTTTGTTGCAGTTCTCTCATCTGAATCCAACTGTGGAAGCTTCAATTTGGCAGGGCGGTTGCTTTCCTTAATTTCATAAGGGTCCACAGGGTCAGAGGATACATAATCCCCAAGTACAGAAATGTTTCCTGGTGACTGATCAGCTAATAGTTCATAGGGCTTGGCTGGAAACACATAGAGGTGAACAACTGAAGCAATGCCCATCTGTCCTGGAGAAAGGCATTGACTATCATAATCCACAACAGGTAGCCCATAGCCAAACAAAAATAAGGACATACTCTCTCCAAACTTCTTATCTTGACGTTAGGACAGGTGTCGTGGTTCATCCTAGCATCAAGAAAACAATTTTGGAGGGAGTACTAAAACTTAGATAGTTCAGACTAGAAGGATAAATACCTCTATGCAAATAATGAAATCTTGGATACTAGATTTCAACTCCAGGCTCTGGGCTAAAGGACTTCTAAGCAGGCCCAAAGCATACATTATTGCAATTACCACACCTTGCCACCAAGTCAAGAATACTATAGATTTGAAAGAAAGAAACTTAGCCAGGGGCTTTATATGTGCCAGTTCATCCTTGGTAGCTGTGTACCATGCTACTAGACAGTATAGGGCCCAATACTGACTAAAGTTCAGTACAGCAGCGAAGTAAGGGTACCTGAATCACAAAGGAAGTCTCAGAACTTCAGTAAGAAAAATAAAACAACTGAACATAGGAGAAGAAACTGACTGATTTAGCTATCTCAGTTTAGGTTTTTTCCTGGTGAAAAAGTTGAAATAATCTTAAAACACTTCAAATGTATGGAAGGTATATATTTCAAATGTGATGCTAAACAAGCAGAAACCAAAGGACTGTCTTACCCACATCGTAAATTGAATTCTCCATCACAATACACACCAAAAGGTTCTAGTAGAAGAGATAAGCTAGCTGTGAGGGTCTTTATGATCACCTGTAGGTGCAAATCACTTAATTAGGTTTTATTTTCCGCTTCTCATGTTTAATAACTGGCAAGATGAGCTAGTGCAATACATATTGGAAGATTCCGAATTTGATTATAAAGTAAAACCGTGTCCCAACTCTCCATGGTTTTATTATAAAATTCATGGGAAAATGATGGTGTATGATTCCCTTCTCAGAAGCATGATGCAAAAGGGGTTGCCCAGAACCAGAGCCACCTTCCTTCTTCAAAAAGGCTATTGTTTTCTCTTCCCCGCCTACAGTTGGTCAGACATAGTAAGCAAACGAAAATGATGAGAAAGAAATACGGAAACTGTACCCACCAAAACACCATGTACGACGAACAAGTGAATGATATGTAAACAGATACAGAAAGCATACCATTGTACAATATATTTACCAATCTGTCAACAGCATGGTTGACTCTGAATCAGTGGCTACATAATGATAGTGTTACTTAAGCCTTATGAAGGAACTGGTAAGCTTAGCATATGGTGGTAACATATAGGATAAGAATTACATTTTTCAAACAATTTTTTGGAAGAATGTACTAACATAAGGCATGAGAAAGGACACTAGTTCTGGGATGCACAATGGCAGAGTCACTGAGGTAGATACACGAATGAAGTCATAAGTAAATCAGGCCAAAATGTTGCACTGTTCAAAAGCATGTTCATACACTCTGAAGTCAGAAAACAAATTCCCATATCAAACATAGCAACAATTTAAAGGGCACCATTAACCAGCCTCGTAACTAAATGTAGGTCCACAGGTAAAAAAAAGGCTGCTGCGTGTAAAAAAAGGTTGCCACAGTACCAGTAGTTTTTGAGAAGGTGCAACTTACCCAAACATGCAGTAATATATCTTCCAAAGCAGTACATGGCGAATGCTTCATAAGCATCGCGCAGGATGCCACAGTAAACACTTGTATTTGGATTTATCAAGGAAACATACTGTTCCAAAGGAGAGCAAGAACATCAGACATGTTGCTGGAACAATTTAGCAGATACATACAATGTTTAAAAGGGCTTACCGACTCAATTGCATAGCAAGGGACCATCAGGATAACACCCAACACAAATTTTTGTTCCTATACAAGGAGATCAAAAACCAAAACAGCATAAAAATTATGGTTGCCACAATAATAATGGTAATAGAACTATGTTGAAAAAATATGATAGGATGCAAGAACTGGAAACCTCCGGATTGTTGTATGCCGAGAGATGGTCAAATATCAGGTACAAAGAGAGGGACAGCGAAAGCAGCACGAAGAATCCAGCAACTAATGTTGCCCATGTAGGCGCGGAATATTGCGCCATTATGGGCATGAGAAGTCCAAGATTGACCTTCATGGTTGTGAACAACACTTCTTCGAACCCGTACCCTCTCACAATGTTTCAGCATCATCCAACATCTCTTTCTCCAGAATGGCAGAACCAACACAAAAAAATTGTTTGCGAACTAGCTGCCCAATTGAATTGCCTTATGGCAAACAGGCCTCGAGATCAATCAATCAACCTTTAGAACACACACCTCAGCCCTATTATCTGCAATTAACGAAAATGTATGAAGTTATGAGCCTGTGAAATCAACACTGATAAATAATTCATAGATAAAAAATAGAAACCATCACTAAGAATTTGGACAGTCTCATGGAGTAAATGTAAACAAAATACAGATGCGCACAGCACTACAGCTACAAACGAGAACACCACAACCAACCTCTACCAATAGCCTAGCCAAAGAGGGGTGAAACTGATACCGTGATTTCTACCATCTCGATTCAGATCACGCAATCTCCTACCGCTAGAACACAGAAGGAAGCGGTGGAGGGGAATTCCTCTACGCGGAGCTTGAGCCTAACCGAACTCGATTCGACGGAACTCCGCGTGGTCATGGATTAGGACGAAACGGAGGTGCGGGGACGAACCTGAGCAGGCAAGTCGTGCGGACGGGCGGCGCGAACGGGTCGGGGCGGCCGCAGCAGTCGGATCGCGGCGATCCCGGCGTCGTGGTGGGAGGGCGCTCCGCGTGAGATTTCCCGCGACACGGCCGGGCAGGAGGCGGAGGGGCGAGGCGAGGCGAGGTCGCGATGCCCCCTCACGCAGCACGCTTCCTCTGACCAGTGGGCCGGCGGCTTTCGGAAAGTGATGACGTAGCGCTGGCGTGGCGCAGTTGTGAATTGTGGTGCGGGGAGTGCGGGCCGGGCCTGGATACTCAACGTGGGCCTCTTTGATGTCAACAAGGCCTGCGGTTTCGTTTATTGCATGCTGCGGAGCCTCTGTCCCGGAGTTAACGCCAGAGACGGGGTGGACCATCATCCATCGATCCCCTCCTCATGTGGTAGCTGCCGGAGCGACCACGGCGACCCCTCGACCGGCCGGCGGCCGCCGCCTGAGCCCTCGACTAAGAACCTTTGCCGGGCCTCCGCCGCAGCCCACATCTCCATCAGGTTTCTCAGATCCCATCCGAGAGGTTTTTTCCTCTTGCTCGTCCTTTCCCTTTTTTCCTTTATTGGCATGAGCAGTTTGGAAGGGAACCCTCCAGCTTCTCCCTCTGGATCCGATTCCTCATGTGATGATGAGTTATCCAGCGCCGCCGCCGTTGGTAAGTTTGGCTTAGCTTTGTTTTCAAATTATAGAGATATATAACGTTTTGAACGGAGATGTCAATCCTGCGACACGAGTATTTATTTCTTCTTCTTTTTTCGCGGTAAAGATGCAATTTTTGCGTACTGTATCTATTTCTGCAATTTTGAGGCTTTCTCTGTACTATAGGAACTTTAATTAAGCCGACGCTTATTTCATTTGGCCGATGGATATCTGAAACTTCCGGGTGTTATCTTGTTTTTGCTTTTGAACTTAGGTGGTGTTTGGATCCCTATCGGCTTCCTATCTTTTTGATAGGCGGTGGCAGTAGTCATTATCCCGATTTTCTCGGGGGCAGTGGGTCTTTTAGTAGTTAAAATCACCTAATTTCTGCCCTGTTTGGATCCCCTATAGCTTTTAAAATCTGTCCAAACTGGCTCTTAATAAGATGTGATGCCTTTCGAGTTTCGAAGTTGTCTTTGGTTCGGCTGCAGTATTTAATTCAGACAAAGTTACTACTCGGAGTTGGATTAGATTTATTTAGATTTACCAATTATTTTCCCAGTTTTTTTAAGAAAGGTGCATAAGATGGATTTATTGTCCAAAACAGGGATGGATTCGTTTGCTCTTTTATATATATGTATATATAAACAAGTATTCAAACATGTACTGTGCCTTCAGATTATAACCCACAATTCTTGCAATGGCAGGAACTTATACAGGACCCATCTGGGCTGACCTGCCGATTGATGTCCTCCTTGGCATCCTGCAATACCTTGAGGTTCCCCAAAGAGTCGCCTTTGCATCAGTCTGCACCACATGGCGGCTCGCTGCTGCGGTCAATGGTGTCCCTCGTTCCAGCATCCCGTGGTTAATGTCTTGGGCCGACCATATGAAGGAAAAGAAGGCGGTGCATGGTGGACGCACTATAACCTGCCGCTTTCACCATCTCCTTGATGTCAACAGGGCTTATGGTGTCAGTTTCCCACGTGGCTGCTTTGTTGCATGTTGCGGAGCTTCTCATGGGTGGCTGGTTTTGGTGAATGAACTCTGCAACCTTGTGCTCTACAACCCCTTCACCATGGCCATGATCGATCTCCCACCAGTGACCGATTTTTCATGCGTGGAGGCGGTCTATGGTGACAATGGGACTTTGGGACATTACATTCTCTCAAAGAAGAGAGTTCATGAAACAAGTTATCTAGGAAAATGGTTCTACCAGAAGGCGGTGTTATCTTGCAGTCCATCTAAACATCGTGCCTATGACGTGATGATCATTCATCGTGATAGCGATTGGCTTTCTTTTGTCAAGGCAGGACAAAGCAAGTGGCAAGTAGCTTCAACCCTACCTGTAAGGGGGAGAGACAGGTATGCTGATTGTGCGTACCATGGCGGGAGGTTTTACAGTGTAACCTTGCATGGAATGGTGGAAGAATGGGATCTTGATGAACTGAATGGACCAACAAGGAAGATTATAGTTGCAGCAGGGCACCCTGGACGTACACTTACTAGGCATCTGGTGTCAACAGCATGGGGTGATCTCTTGCGTGTTCGTTTAATTTTTGAACCTGAATGCCCAGATGGTGTCAGAGTCCAAATCCACAGAGTTGATTATGATGGATGCAAGAAGGTCATGTACACAGATTTGATGGATCATGCTATATTCCTTGGACTGAATCACTCGTCGTGTTTACCCACCAAGAGTTTTACTGGGCTACAGCCTCACCGTATTTATTTCTCTGCTCCCTGGATGACGCAAACCTTGGATTGGCCCTGTCGAGTATCTCGTGGTTGGGGAAGTGTAGGTACGTACGACCTGAAAAGTACCAGGTTCGAGCGTGCTTTTCCCTTGTCTGATGATCGCAAAGGATGGATCAGCCCTTCCGATGTCTGGATCACACCGAATTTGTGATAATTGATATTTTTAGTAGCCTGTGATTATGAACTTGTGATAGTTTTTGAACTTGTACTAATATGTCTACGATAGTTTGGTTTCTTTGTGATGTTCACAATACCGTTCGTATGAGGTTGGTATTACTTACATGGGTCCAGGATGGCAATGAGGTCCATCACATTTTTTTTTTCCATCAAACTTTTTTTGTTGGGGGGGGGGGGGGGGGGGGGGGGGGGGGGGTGTTCCCCACCTATTCATGTTATTGTCGAAAAGTGCTCAAGTTCTAGCTTACAATGTACAGCTCGGCATTCCAGGCGGAGATTACATGAGTGAGAAGGACATGACAGTGAAAGAACAAGGCAAGCAAATTACATCCCGTAATTGGGTAATACAATCAGATAATAACATGACAACTTGAGATAAAGCTGCGCCATTCATCAATGCAAGTTCGTGTCGCTGACCGACGCGCGTAGAGCATCATCCGTCCTGTCATCCCTGCTTTCAAAGATCAACTTATTTCTAGAGTTCCATATTCGCCAAAGGAGAACCATAAGGATGTCGTGCCAAGTATCTTGAGGGAGGTGGGAGGGGTACGTTGCGTTCCAAAGCTCATCTAGGGCGTGTTCGGAAAGGGGGAGGTCAGTGAATAAAAATCCTAGGCGAGACCATACAGCCGAAGCCGTTGGACAGGTTACAAAGATGTGATGGTCCGTCTCAAGAACAGAATGGCAGCGCTCACAGAACGACTCCTCTGGTTTTCTGATGTTTTTGTGGAGAAGATTGGACCTAGAATTTAGACGGCCGCTGAACAGAAGCCAAGAAAAGAACTTGATTTTGGTAGGTAACTTGGTGTTCCAGATGTTGGCAGAATTGGCGTTAATGATGCCAGTGTGGCATTGCATCTTGTATGCCGCTGCAGAGTTGTAACGAGGGGAGCCGCTGCAGTCAAGGTAGCGTTCATCAGGTTCGTCGGTGAGCGTCACATTCAGAAGCATGTCTGTTAAGGCAGAGAGCTCGTCACGAGCTGCGTGAGTGAGACGAGGCCGGAGCGAGAGATTAATAAGAGTTTCTCCAAAGACAGTACTGACAGAGGCATGAGGCTTAGTTGTATGGGTGAAGAGAGCAGGGAATTTCAGGAAGAGGGGGCCGTCAGGTTGCCAGTCGTCAAGCCAAAAGGCAGTCGAGCGCCCCATTGCGAACTGAAACCTTTAGTCAATGATCGATACCGTTGAAGTTCAGTTTGGACTATGCGACCAAGAAAGGTGTCAGAATCGCGTTCTCCGAGCTCACCGCGCAGGTTATCAAGAAGCCTGGTCTTCCAAGGGAGGGACAGGACCATTGTTGTGCAGCTTGTCGATGAACTTCATGAGGAGGCAGTGATTTTGTGTTTCAAGATCCTTGACCCCTAGGCCGCCTTCAATTTTCGGGAGACAGACACGGTCCCAGGCAACAAGACATTGGCAGCCGGAGCACTTCTCCTCGCCGGTCCAAAGGAATGCGCGGCGTCGCCGGGTGATCGCTTCAAACAACAGTTTTGGGAAGGATAGTGCAGGACATGAAGTAAACCGGCAGGACGCTCGGCACAGCGTTATTTAGCACAATGCGGCCTCCTGGGCTGAGGAGACGAGCCCGCCACCCGAAGAGGTATCTATCAAAAGCGGTGTACAGGGGGTGAAAATCGAGGTCCATCACATTCAACAGCATATTTTCCCGACTTCCGGCAACTTTTAGGTACCAAAGTGCACCGAGAAATCTGATTCCTGCATAATAACATTATCAAATCACACGTGCATATGAAAGTGCGATGCGATCGGCAGGCCGGCCGATGCGACCTCATCAGCCTGGAATTTTATTTTTACAAGAATCCTATTAGTACGACCTTTTTTTAGGTCCTCCTACGTCCCCTGCCAGCAAGCCCCGTCCCCGGCTCCACTAACAATAGGGGTCGAATATCACTCAATTTATTATTTTTACGGGTGCTCTTTGGACCGAGTCAACTGTAAAACGATTTTAAGTTATCCCAACTTAGGTTTTGGAAACGCTCAGCGCTGCTAACTCATATCAGTGCCAGCAAAATGCCAGAATATCGCCGGTGGACGCAGTCCTCTGAATCTATGTGCAACTCTCCCAAGGACTGCTTGATATTTGTGCAATTAGTAGGAGAGCAGAGCAACTAAGAGCAAGCTGCATCACACACATGAATTTGAGATAAGGCGCGACATTTGTTCACACGCATTCCCAAACCCAGAAGAGGGGAAACTAAGCGATATTTCAATAAAAACAAGCCTTACAGGTCTGTTACCGCAATTTGTTTTCAACACAGAAGGTCAGCAACGTTGGCTGGCATCTCCTCAATGACCACGTTACAGAGCTTCTGGATGTCAATGAGCAAACCCTCGTCGTCAAAGGTCACAAGGCTTATTGCGACACCCTTTCTACCAAAACGACTACTACAACCAATGCGATGCAGGTAGTTATCTGGCTGGGCGGGCAGGTCATAGTTGATGACCAGGGACACCTGCTGCACATCTATGCTGCTCACAAGCAGGTCCGTGGTGACGAGCACCCGGGAGGAACCTGATCGAAACTCACTCATGATGATGTCCCTAGTGTTCTGGTCCATATCACTGTGAGTAGCAGAAACTGTGTGATCCTTGGCCCTCAACTTTTCAGTAAGCCAGTCCACTTTGAAACGGGTGCTGACAAAGATGACACTCTGTGTGATATCCATTGTCTCGTAGAGTTCGCTTAGTGTGTCCAGCTTCCAATCTTCCTTCTCCACATTCACATAGAACTGCTTGATACCCTTGAGGGTAAGCTCATCCCCCTTCACAAGGATTCTCACAGGTTTGTTCATGAACTTGCGGGTAATCTCAAGGGCCTCATGTGGCATAGTCATCGAGAAGACTCCAACCTGAATTTTTGCTGGGAGGAGATGAAAGATGTCATAGATCTGCAATAAACAAAACAAAAGGGATCACAACATGATTTTATTATGTTCACTGATAAGCTTTCAACTGGACTCTGGCACAAAATTTCCTAACAGCATCATATCAATAACTCACCCCCCCCCCCCCCCCCCCCCCCAACCCCCCCTCCCGTAGCCTACAACATCGAAAGATACTATTATAAATATGATACTAAAAAATTAAATGCTATCAATGGTAGAAAACTGAGTTTTAATATACATGAATCTTGAAGAACTTAGAATTCTTTCCCTTTCTTCAATGAACCAATCGAGTGACAGTTCATATAAACTTATACATGCTCCATGATAACCCACATGCAGTCATAATGCAGCACACGGATCGCAAAATGATTAACAACAAATACAGTACAATCAAGTAGAATACAAGCTCCATTCAAAAAAAAAAAGTAGAATACAAGCTTGTGAAGTAAAACAGAATAGCGAGCATACCTCATCTTTGAATCCGAGAGAAAGCATATTATCAGCTTCATCAAGAACTAACACCTTGACGTTATCAGGAAGGAGGGACTTCATTTGCAACATGCCAAATACACAGCTAGGAGTGCCAACAACAACGTGGAGACCACTTGCAAGAATCCTTTGATACTCACAAACAGAAGTTCCTCCCACACATGCGTGAACCTTCACACTAAGGTAGTCACCAAGGGCACACATGACTTTCTCGGTTTGTCGGGCAAGCTCATGGGTTGGGACAATAACCAAGGCCTGGCACTCAACCAAGCTGTAGTCCAATTGCTGCAAGATACCGAAGCAGAAAATTGCTGTCCTTCCTATTCCAGATTGCGCTTGCTGGATGACATCTAGACCCTTGCAGAAAGGAACAACCCCTCTTTGCTGAATTCCTGAGGGTTTCTCAAAACCTATAAAACAAATAACGGCCTTGTGTCAGAAGAATACTGCTTTGAAAGGTAAACACCATAAAACAAAACAAAATAGCAACCCACCATAAGCATAAATGCCTCTCAGTAGGTTCTCTTGGAGGCCCATGTCATCAAAACTCTCAAATACTTCATCATATGAAGTGAAAAAAATCCTCAGTCTCACAAATGCTCCTGCATTATATAAACATATAAAGATAATAATAAAGGGCAAGCAGGCAAGGAAAAAAAATCTGCTCTGTATTGCTTACACCAGCTTCTGTCTTTTAGAATCATAGTGCATAGCATTGAACTGGGAACCCTCTGGTGCCATTCCCGCCATGGCTGTAGCAAACAAGGTAGCAGGTTAGCAAAAAGAAGTGTGGTGTATGCGACAAATATGACAAAACAGATATTTCTAATCATCAATTTGAAACAGGCAACAATGTGCAGAACATAATGAATGACGTAATTTAAGGACAACCAAAGTGTACAGATTACAGCAGGCAAAAATGTATTTCTGCAGAAAAGAAAATATAAAAGCACGAGATAATAACATGCTGGTAAACAAATGATAGCCAAAGAGGCTTGCAATCATAAACAGAAACAAGTGGTACAAAGCCATAGTCTGGTGCCTTTTAGGCCCCCAGGAAAAGAACATAAACACATAAGTTGCCGAGTTTCTATCACCCAAATAGGAAAAGAATTTAAGTGGTGTGATCATACATAAACTCTAAACATGGATGAGCACGCGCATGTTAGGGACTGGATGTCAATCTCAGAATGACCAAATAGGTTGACACCGCACCAGCTTGAAGTGCGCATGCAAATCTGTTTCTTTATCCCAACTTGTCAAACTCCAACCACAAAATAATGACTTAAGCAAGTTGTCACTACTGTAGGGATTTGCCGACTAGTGGTTGACAGTCACTAGGCCCCCAAAAGGTATCCCAAGATACCCACGACAATGTGGTATTGGTTCAACGGCCAAGTATATATTTCCAACAAATCTGGATAGATTTGCTATTTTCATATTATAGATGTGTATTAAGCTTCGACTAAACTACAGAAATGGCCTTTATGAATCCGGCATTAATTTGGAAACTGCAAGTATATATCTGGCTCTGTTAATAATTTTTCATGTAGTTTGTTTTAGAATACTCCCTCCGTTCTTAAAATGATGTCGCCGTTGACTTACGTACTTTGACTGTCTCTTATTCAAGTTTTTATCAAATTGTTATAATTTGAGAGAAATTTGCATAACTTGTAATTTTGCATTTGAGCTAATATTTGAATCTCAAACGTACGACATCAATTAAAGGAGTACTTAGTAATTTCGTACTCTTGCAACAACTTTTTCTTGACATGCTGCTTGATTGTTCAGAATGTTCCAGCTCGACAAATAGAATTAAGGTCATTGAAACCACATAGAATCTTGATTGGGATGCAAGATAAGTTGCCCATATATAAGCAAACATGACATTTAAAATGTTACCAGACATTCTGAACAAATTTCTGGCGCAAAAGAATTGTACAAGTTCCCCAAGAAAGAAAAGTTAGTAACGATCATGTATGGTTCTTAATCCGATAATTTCCATCCGGAGAAATTCAGGACCAAACGGATTCAGCAAACTTTGGATAATTAGCAAGCAAATGTACAGAGTGATACCTTTTTTATATATATAAAAAGGGATGGCCATATTAAGCATATGTCATGACCCTAGGAGCAGGTAGGAGAGGAACGGGTAGTATTTCATGAATGTAAATAGGATAAGGCAGGACAGAACATGAACAGCAGGTTGCATCAGATTAGCCTCCTCTTGTAGGTTGGCCCAGAATCAAGAGACCACCCAAACATGACTGATCATTTGTGAAATACTGGTAAAAGGGTTTGAGGATTGTCCTCACCTTAAAAAGTGGGCACTTAAAGATCACATTATCCTCGTTTTGGAAACAACATGTTCAACAAAGCATAGTCGTGACATTGCTGTCACTATTAGGAAAGGCCAAATAATTCACCCGAAAAGCAATGTTGTGCCATTGCTGTCTAAAAGGGGCACAGAAAATTATTTGTACTAACAACAATGTATTGCATCGTTGTCTTATAGCAAGCGAAAAGAGCAGAGCTCACCAGCTGTATGCATGGTGCTGCTGGCTGACATAGCGTTGCAATGTGATCCTGGACGTGCCAAATCGTTCCCCCTTAGAGTTGCACGCTTACTAATTATGTACTCCTGAAAGCAATAGAATAACAGATATCAGATGCTCAATATTGAAGGGAGAATCCTAAAAAGAATTGCTTAAGCAAATAGTCACCACGACGTCAGTTGCTGATGGGCGATCTGTTGGGGACAGAGCAGTGAGTTTAATGAGTAGGTCAGGATCACCCTCCCAATCTCCGGGGAGTATACCTTCTCTCAGATTATGCAAAGTATTTACTCGTTTCATATCAGTATCAAAAGGGAGAAATGTCTCCAGAAATATCACACCGATACTATAGATATCAACCTAAAATAAGGACAACACTGAGTTATATCTGACAAAAACTGTGTTATAATTCCAGCAAATTATCAGTATGGCAGAGGCATACCTTTTCAGAAACATGTCCATCCTTACTTTCAGGTGCTGCATATATAGGAGTTCCACAATCTGGAGTCCCTGCTTGACAATTGATGTAGTCTTTTGCCCAACATGCATCACCAAAGTCCCCAATCTTAATTGCTCCGTTTGATCCAACAAAAAGATTGCCTGGCTTCAGGTCCCGATGTATAATGCCCTTGACGTGAATATGTCTAACAACCTCAGCGATCTTTTGGAAAAGTTCCCATGACTGTTCCATAGTTAATTGTCGTTCTTCATCATACAAAATACTCCCAACAGTGCTGCACATTAATTTTAAACTTTTGATGTCATTTGTTTTGAGAAACACATGCATTCTATATCATTATTAATATTTCCATGAATATATGGTACGAATCAAAAGGCAAAAAAAAAAAAAGAATGCTCGACAATTTATTGGATTCCAAGAAGCAAATAAAATGAGATTTGCATATCAGAGGGGTACCTAGGACAATACTCCATTTGAATAAAAAGTAGATTATCCAGAGTTTCATCAAAATCTTCTTCTTCACTCAATACATTCTTATAGTCACTGAAGTAACCTGCTGAAACCCAAGCCTGACACAAATTACAGATTAGATCAAACATGTTTTATCAACAAAAAAGAGATTGAGTAGGGAAATTACCTGGTAAAATGTAGGAACATTTGAATCTTTAAAAGATGACAAAATTGCAACCTCCCTAGGCTCATCCATTAGTGGAATGGTATGTTCAGCCAGCTTGACAACTTTTATTGCACATTGAGCATCCTTACCATAGGAATCTCGATAAAAACAGTGTTGTACACCGCATGAACCTCCATCAGCTGCCATAAGTTTACTAATAAGTTACAAAATTTCCAAAATCAAACATAACAATATCCTGCCCACTAAGAAATTGCATTGTATTCTAGGACCAAAATCAAGATTATTACCTATGGGCACTCCACCAAAGTCACTAATTCTAGGACTCAATTCTGAGATGACATCATTCTCAAGATCCTGCCCATCAATTAGAGGGAAAAAACGAAAGATAAGAGAGAAGCATTTGACCATTAGCATTTTAATAATTGTGTAAAGTGTGTACCAGCTTCCCCTCAAAATTAAGCTGACCACACATGGTTCTCATTATAGCAGGACATCCAGTATGATCGATATCTTCCATTATCTTTGATATGAACTCTTTCTTTTCATGTTCTCTTGGCCAGGACAGATTGTATGATCTGGTCAATACCCAGTTGTCTTCATCTGAAATGCAAAGAGAATAAATGGTGAAACTTTGGACAAAATTTGTTCGCTAAGCAATACGACTAAACTAGTGCAATGCTACTGTGAATTGGGCAAAACTTGTTCGCTAAGCAATCCAAATAAACTAGACCTAGGACTGACGGAAAGAATGTGTCAAAAACAAATATAACTATTCTGCAGAAATGTTTCTAAACTACCACAAACCCATTTCCCCCATTTTCCCAATGTTTTGAAGCAAATAAACTATTCAGCATACACAAGTAAGAGGAAGTGGCTGGGAATCATTATTATCACTTATCAGAACCTTGTTTTTCATTAGCAATTTGTGTAAACTATGTGTGTATTGCTGTGTGACTCTGTGAGCCTGTGATGGTGTCCTGTTTGTGAACTATTTCTCTGTCTAATTGTGTTGATGAAGGCACTGATGTTTGTGCAGTTTGATACTTTGATTCATGCTGGTAGTAACTTACAAATTCTGATGTCTGTGCAGCTCAAATGTGAAGTGTCGGCCACATTCGAACTTGAACCTTGTACAGGTACCAACAATCTAATAATCTAAAAAGTATGCAGACTAAGTACCCATATTTTCTAAATCAGCATTCACAGGAACTTACCAAAGAGAACAAACACAACGTGTGACTGTATTGGCCAGATTCGGACTTGAACCTTGTACATGTCCTCCTCCTCCTCATCCCCTTCCTCTTCTTCCTCCTCTTCGTCGTCCTCCCCTTCATCTTCTTCCTCCTCCTCTTCGTCCTCCTCCCCTTCCTCTTCTTCCTCCTCCTCTTCTTCCTCCTCCTCTTCGTCCTCCTCCCCTTCCCCTTCTTCCTGCGCTTCCTTCTCCACCTCATCGGATTCGGACGTCTCTGCTGTCCCCTGTGACCCACCTTGTGCCGAGCCTTCGGCCTCGTCCACGGGTTGCCCCTCAAGGGAGGAGAGGCGTGCGACATCCTTGGGCAGGCCCCCTTGGAATAACACCACGTACATACCGTCCACCAGATGAAGATGCTGGACCTCTCCGTTGTCCATGAGCGTGGACTCCGCGTCCACATCGGCTTTGGGAAGTGGAGGCGGCATCGGACCTCGAAGCTCAAGCACGCCCATGAGTTTGACGCCTTCGTTGAGAAGGCGGTAGAATCGGAGCTCGACGGGCCCCACAGCAGCGCCTGCCCCCTGCGGCGGCGGCATCTCCTCATCTCCAACGCCCGACATGGTGGCATCTGCGGAGGGGACGCGACGGAAAGGATGCTGCGAGAAGCGAAGCCCAAATGCGGTGATCGGGTCGGGGAAGGGGACCGGGAGGTGGATGGTTGCGGAGGCGAACCAGGAAGCAGCGATCGGGATCAGGGAGGCGAACTGGGAGGCGGCGTCGAGGAGGGGAGTCGGTCGGAGGAGGAAGAGGAACCCTAGCTCGGGAGGACTCCGGTTGGGGAATGTTTCGCACAGAGACGAGCGCGCGGCGAGGCGAGGCGGCGGCGGCGGTGAGTGATTTGGATTTTGGAGGGAGACGGGCCTTTGGCTACTAGGCATTGGTGGGGACACCGGTTCAGCCGCTGAGGGTCACCGGCTCCAATTCGATAGCAAAGGCCAACTATTCCACCACCCCCCCCCCCCCCCCCCCCCCCCCCCCCCTTTTTTTTTTAAAAAAACTCTTTTCCGGTTGCCATGGTGTCTGTCATTTCCGCATAAGTTGTATCGCATTATCACCTTCATTCATCAAATTCTTGCACATACAGCTCGGATGAAGACAGGAAAATACCGCCCGGTAATTTCAGCAAATCGCATGGCCAGACATGCCCTGCCTTCGTACCCAAGGACTGGTATGGCGATCGATGGTTTGCTTACCTTGCTGGCGTTCTACTGCTTCAGCGGCATACTGCAATTGGATAGACACCAAGTGCCACTCACGGCCTGATCAGTTGTGATTGACTGTTCCTTTGCTGGTTACCGTGGTGTCTGTCATTCCACATAATATGTATCGCTCAATCACCTTCATTTGTCAAATTCATGCACAGAAGGCTAGGAAAAATGCCCAGCAATACCAGCAAATTGTGTGGTCGGAGTCCAAGCATGCACAGCAACTGTTAGTTGCAACACAATCGCCATCACAAGGCGTAGATAAATCAGAAAACATGGTGGTCAAAATTACCGATCCATTTGATTCAGAACAATTTCCTTTATAGGGTTCTAACAGGGAAAAACACCAATTCATTATTAACAGCAGTATTGCTGACTGGCAAGATAAACCACGTTACTTGATCACACGCATAAATACAAGTCACGTTACTTGATCACAAACAATGCTGTGAGAAATCTGCTGCACTTTTGTGCAACACGATGTTTGTTTCTGCATCCTGTTTCCAGAGTAGGTTAAAATCTAACATCTATCCAGGGGAATAGACTACTAGATTGCGGTTCAAGTTGATGCCCCTCCTGATTCCAGTAGGAACAGCGCCGGCTCTACTTTGGCGGCGCAGCCAAACTTGTAGGTACTGTACTTCCTGTGGACGCCTGTAAGCCTCCCAGTTCCAGCCTTCTGGTGGAAATCTACCATCATCTTGGAGCACTCACTGAGAAGGAGGGCAGCAAAAGGAACAAATTTAGTCAAGACACAGATGCTTCTCAACCCAGTCAAAAGGTTAACTGAACAGAAACTTACAGGAGTTGGTCACACGAGTATCTGCTATGAAACTCGCAAGTCTTTGTCCAGTTCTGGCAGCGATTGATAGCACATTGCGCAGTATAGACCGCAGATGCAGCCAGAAGAGAAGGGCTGTACTTCAGCATTTGGTACTCAACCAGGCAGAGCTCCAGCATGAAAAAAGATACAAGTTCCAGCTGTAAAATAACACACATGTGGCACTGTGTCAATTATAAAGATCAACATGACTATTGGGGGCTCGCACTTTTGAATTTCAATTGTTAGTAACACAGTTGAGAAGGTTGTGATTCTTCACCTGTTTATCAGAGTCTGCTGCCTTCAGAAATCTCCTCATAAAGACGTACGGAGTGGGAACGGACATGTTAAACTGTAGGACGTTCAGAATCAATGTTTCCTGCTCAATCAGAAGATTCAACTCTTAGTATAGAAAGAATCAATAAGTCATGGACACTAAAAAAAATCATTCAAAATATTGCATTTGACCAATTTTGTCATGGCACAATGATGGTGTAATTAAAAAAATAGCATTATAGTAAAAAAAATGTTTGGTGTAACTAAGTGTAATTTATTTGTTAAGGTAGTATATATGGATCTGATCTGTGATCAAATACGCCTCGATATAGTACTAAGTATGAATTATACGAAAGTAGGATTACCATTTCTAGAATCTGCCCTTTTGTATATGCCCGATCAGAAATCAGCACTAGGTCTTCAACAACTGGAACGGAGACCTCCTCGTATTTACAAGCAAGAAGCATAGCTGTTACTCCAACCAGTTGCAGCTTCTTCCTTGGAATCACCTGCCTTTCCAAGAATCTATCTATTATGTTTACTGTAAGGAACAGTGTCTCGTCCAATAGCTCGAACTTATAATGCACCTGGCAAGGAACCAACACAAATATTAAAGCTCTATGATGTGTCAAATCCGAACAAGTTATAAGGTCCAGCTTCAGGATGCTTTGGTACCTCGATGAGCCAATCAACTAATATT
The DNA here is from genome assembly GCA_012490785.1 of Eragrostis nindensis. NCBI lineage: Eukaryota > Viridiplantae > Streptophyta > Magnoliopsida > Poales > Poaceae > Eragrostis > Eragrostis nindensis. The sequence continues at coordinate 122,130 of JAAXCT010001124.1, forward strand.
GCTCTCATCTTTGCATTTATATCTTCTTGTCTGGACATGTAATCATGCTTGACACAACTTTTGGCCTGCATAAAGCACCGTATTAGCAATACACAAATTTAGGAGTATTGTTGCCAACAACTTCAATTCCAGTAGTGCACGGACAATATGTTTGATCTGAAGAACAATTATGGGAACTATGAAAGAAAATTGCTCCCTTTTAGAATATGGGAATTGGAATGTTCAAATGTAGTGTATAGCTTCACAGTTGTAGTTAAGAGCATAGATAAAGCATTTTCAGTCATACATGTGTAATGATTGCCAGACCAAAACAAAGGTTCGATGTACCGAGTTCCAGTGTGCCCATTAACAAAAATACTATAACTCAATGTGTGACAGTGCTTCAAATATTTCATAAGAAATCATATATGCAGCAAGCGCAAATGGTTAAGTAAACATGCAAAACATTGGTTTTCAAATTCATCATCGATATTGGAATTCAAAAACCATGAGTGGTGCAGTTAGTACATGATGAACAAAGACAGTTTGATCTTGTCGGGTTTATCTCCTGATCTCTACAGTGAATTGCTAAATTATTTGCTTATAACTTTATTATGTGTGATGTATACATGACTTTAGGATGAATTTTGTAAACAACAGAACACGATGAACTTATTAATGAGGACATGAGAAGTTGAGAACCCCTGGACACAAAATCCCTGTCCGTATTAGAATAGTTTGCAGGCACCATAACATTCCCATGTATTACACAGGACAAGTAACATAATTAACTAAAGTAGTCGTGGCTGTGAAGTGACTGAAAGTTTGACATCAGAATCAGTCGAATCAAACCTATTGACATTTTTTTATTTCAGTTTAGTTTCTTTAAGTGCTAAGAGATACCAATCCATGTCAGGAATGCACCACATTAATGCATATTGCAGTTTCTTGCGTGAAGTGGATGCTGATTACAGTTTAATTTGTTCAATTTTGCAGAGACATTGGTTCACTTGAACAGTATGCAATCTGTAGCTAGAGCATCTATCATTCATATATAAAGGAAAAAGAATCAGCAATCAGTTGTTGTCCTGACAAACTACGACTCAATTCAAGAATGACAAGCATCGTCTGTAACTAAGAGACAGGAGATCACCTCATTTTCTCTGTAAAACTTGTAAAGCTCTTCAACATATTCTGATGCTGCAAGTGGATTCTTCGAGTCAGCGCTGTCAATATCCATGACTGATTCATCATTCACACTGACCTTGTCCTCATCCTACAGTGTCAAATGTATCAGTAAGCCATATGTCCCACCATAAAACTCCCAAAAAAAGTCCACCCCTCGAGAAAAACAGTAAATCATCACAGTGCAAATACCATGTCAATAACATCGGCCGACTCATACAGGTCCTCGTCGAGGTCAATGATGCAGTCATAGTTTGGTTCCTTGGGGGGATCTAGATCAATTACTGGTACTGCATCGGTTGCTGTCCCTTGATGTTCTGATTGCTTTTTGCTCGCTAAGGAGGCAGCCAGTTGCCTGAACCATCGAAGCAACACCAGGTTAAATCAACCTCCACGAAAACGTCAGCGCGCAAGAAAAGGGCGTGTCCTAACCTGGTCATGGGCCGGCAGCTAGCTAACGCCGATTTCTGCTCACCCCGCCCGACCTTCCTGAAGAGACGAAAGGAACGCAAGGATTAATCAAGATCTCGATCCAAGAATCATTAAAAAGACTCGATCTTGGCGAGGAGATTACTGCAGCACGGGCTTCTTGGCGATGGCGCAGGGGTACGGGTGAGCCCCGACGAGGTTGTTGATGTCCCGGAGCGCCCGCCGGTTCCCCATCTCTGCAGCAGCAAAGCCCAAAGCGAGATCAGAACCAAGAACCGCCGCGGCTAAACCATCTAAACATCGAAGAGCAAGATCGATCGGCTTCTTGGTGCCGCGCCCACCAACCTCGGACGCTTGGCAGGGGCTTCCCAGCAGCCGCCACCGGCCTCCGGTTCTCGTCGGCCATCCTCCCCTGCATCATCGTCGGAAGAAGATTGGGGGGGAGAAGGCGTCGAGGCGTCACGCGCGAGAAAGGAGGGGGGGCTTGTCTGGGGGCTGAGCTAGATGCAGATTGCGGTGCGAGGCGAGGGGTAGGATTTGAAAGGAGGGGAAGGCCCAACGGCTAGTGGGGATCGGAATCGGAACAGCTAGAAAGGCCCCGTGGTCGTGTAACGGTCGCCTAGCCAAGCTGCGAGGCACGTGCCCGCTCGGACTTTCCGGGGATAGGACGCTCCCCGTCCTGCACTGCTGACCTTTGGGCCAGAATTTCTTTTGGTTCCGCTTCTCAGTGCAAGCAATTCGTCCCAGGAGTAGGAGGCGAGCGAGCCTACACAGACGCATTAGAGTTTTTGGCCGTAGAGATCCGATCGGACGGACGGATGGGATGGCGTGGTCCAGGGAGAAGCCACGAGAAAAGGGAGGAGCGGTGGCGGAGGAGCGCCTAGTCCGTAGAGCTGTTGAACGTTAGTGATGGATTACAGAATTATTAGTATTTAAATATTTTTTCTTCTTCGTGGGAGCCTGATGGATTAGTGATATCTCTAGACTGCTAATGATTTTAGTGTACGGATGAATTGCTAATACAGTACGGAGTAAAACTCCAGTAAAAAAAACGGTTTGTTTTGGAAGCTTGTATGGACTCAGAGATTTTCGTCAGTAAATTATTGATGGGTGAGCAGATACTGCCGCGCTGTCGTTGTCGGGATTGACTCATTGCCATGCATGGACTGGTTGATTTGAAACCTCGCTCCAGAGATGCTCCTAGGCGAATAGCTGCACGCATCTGACATACTACTACATTCCGCGGTATGGTCAGAGGCTCCAATTTCAGAGAATACTCGTGTCAAACGAAGAACCAAGCGATATTCACTTCAATCCTTAGCTGAACAGGATGCTCTCAATCCTCTTCTCATAGTTTGAACTTAGCATATTCTCAAATCTCAATTCTTTAGAAACGTCTTGGAGAACGCAATTTGAATTGCTTAACCAGTACTTCAGGATTTCCCTGACGACTAAATTTAAGGCCTCCTTTGGATTGTAGGATTTTCATAGGAATTTTAGAGGATTTCAATCCTTAGGAATTTTTCCTACAAGAGCCCTTTGGAACAAAGGAATGGACATGGTAGATTCCTATGAAATTCCTATGGAATGGCATTTTTGATAGGGATTTTGGAGGATTCTAAACATGAGGTCCAACCTCATGGAAATTTTCCTTTGTGTCTATCTCTCTCATCTGATTCCTGCGTTTTTCCTGTGTGTCATCCAAACGACTATTCCTGTGATTTTCCTGTGTTTTTCATTCCATAGGATTTGAGGAGCATGCATACTCTAATCCTGTGTTTTGATAATCCTGCGTTCCAAAGGAGACCTAAAATCTACTACTGGACTATCCACCACGCCCCCCCCCCCCCCCCCCCCCCCCCCCCCCCCCCCCACACACACACACACGCAAAAAAAAAAAAAAAAAAAAAAACAACAACCCAATTTCGGCCTCCGTTAAGCATTGCAATGGCTTTCCAAGAAAATACTTATTTATTCTATTTTGATGTGCTACTGTTGGTTGGGTGCATTTTCGTTTTAAACTGGTAAGCAGCCGCAGATAGAGCCTGAAAGAGTCATATGCCATAGCAAGTATGAAGAACTGGAGGAAAGTAAATTATTTTACTCAAACAAGCGCTAATCACTCGCGATCAGCTTAAGCTAGGAGGGGGCACATGACGCTGCAGAGCAGACCGCCACCTTCGGTATGATGGCGACGGCCAGAGTCCACAACGGACAGTGAGTCACGTGAAACCACAGATACCTGAAGCCAGGTGTTTAACTCGCGAACTGTAAGAAATCCCACCAAATCCATTGCCTATTAATAAACAAAGTCACATGTGTTCCGACAGAGATAAGTTTAATAAACATCCCCCATTAATAAACAAGGATAATTTGATTTGAGTTTTAATGATTATACTCAGTAGTACATTTACAAATTACAGCCATTTTGTTGACTAAGCACAAACATCAGTTGTTGTTTTCATGTGGTTCATCGCACACGCAGGCAGATTCAGGCTAAAACGCAAATCTGGCATGTCTCAACAAAATGGCCTTTCACTAACATACGGGACGAACACGTGAACGGACGAAACAAGCTCAATCAACGACACCAATACATGGGCGCTTAGAACATTAGTCTCGCTTGAAACAATATACGAACCACCAGTCGACTGCAGTGCACAAAGCAGCCAAAGCTCCACAGCTGGCCTAAATACACCTCTCACTTTCTCCGCTATGTAGAAGCACCGGCTAATCTAGTTCTGCAAACTGAGCCTAACTACTAACTGTTACGCACGATCTTTTTCTACGGACCTGTAAGACTGCTTTCACCTTCACGAAATGCTGTACAACGCGCTGTTACTCTTGCGCTGGGCGAGATGGGTATTTACGGGAGTCAAAGTGACCTAATTCAATCTTCAACAAGTATCTCTTTGCTGACTTCAGTTAAACCCTGATCCTGTCAAGTCTGCTCTGTTGAAACTGAAGGTGGCTGGCTTTGTTCAATAGGTCTCATGGGTTTTGGGGGAGGGCCACATAAACTCAAAACAACCTGAAAGTTCCAGCAATGTATTTGTGAATGTTCCTTATGGGAGTGTGTTGGGGGAACAAAAAGACGACATATGCTTACCGGTAGGAAGATAAGCCCGTGCAGGAAACCAATGAGTACCAGAGCCAAATACATTTGGAAGTAATAGACCTGAAGTCATATGGGTGTTAATAAGGTTTCTCAAGCTAAGTTCGAACAAGATTTTTGGGTGCTAAATCCAGATCCAGAAGCACGTACCACAAAAACTTCAGATTTTGCAAAACGTAAGACAATAACTCCCACAAGTTTTGTCAAGGTGATTCCGCTGAAAACCAAGAAGTGTGTCAGGACAAGACAATAGCCGTACTGCTCTGATAAATACTCAAAACATCTAAGGGCATATGTGGTATTTTCATTTACAAGAGTGAGAACTTTTTTTTTAACCCGAAAGTGAGAACTTTTGAAGAAATGTATATTCAACTCCAAACATCTAGGGGCATATGTACACATAACTTGCTTACGCATAAATTCAATCAATAAAACATAATATGGAAAAAAATCCCGCATTCAAGTAATTGAGCTTAAATGTTCTTCCTGTTTCTTATTTGTCAGGGGTACCTAAAAACTGTAAGCAACAATGAGATCTCTATTCCCCCAAAACAATAAAAAATAATGAGAACTCTAACCTGAATACAGAAGCACCCATTGTGGATAGAGCCTGCCTTGCTCGAGTTTCTCTGTCCCCAATGCCAATCTAAGATCAAGGAAGATAAATCGGATGTTAAGTCATGGTTCGGACTGGAAAGAACATCCAAGACGAGCATGAAAATTGGATATTTTTTTCTTAGATTTAGAAGTATGTTAACATCAGAAATATACACACACACCCCTCCGTTTTAGAATTGTAAACGTCTCAGACAAGGCAAATGAACTAAAAACACACTACTAATGACTAATCCTTGTCTGAACGTCCACAATTAAAAACGGAGGGAGTATGCAGTTTTATCGTTGGGTGACCATGGAATTTATCATGTTTGAATTTATGCAGACTGTACGCAAGTATGTTCAACTAAAATACCTTCACTTCAAATTCTGAACCATACTGACGAGATAATGGACGTACATGTTTAAAAAAAAATCCTACTGCTGAAGACGAAATAATGAAATGTTTTCTTGTTCAAGTGTGTGCCACATAGTTTTGTAGATTTTTTTTTGAGGGAATAAGTTTTGTAGAAGTGATCAGAATCACATGTCATTTCTTCATGAATATCAGAGCAATTAGCTATATTTACGGATTTTCAAAACATAAAGAGCTCAGCAAAAATTAACAGGCTGAGAACCGATATTTCCAAATCTACAATACACCTACCATGAAGGCATGTGTGATATGTACACAGAACTCAACAGCAATTCCTATTGACATAACCAAGTTTACAACAGAAATTGCATTGAGCTGAATCCCAAGGATGGCCATGACTCCCTGCAAATAATTTAACAGAAAAAAGGAAAATTAGTGCCAACAAAATGTAACATTGTTGAAGATAGATTAAACCAGAATAATCATCACTGCTAGTTACCTAAAACTGTGTTGTGACTCACTCATCATACATTAGAGATACATATACAAATACCAAGGAGTGACTCGCTGCCAGTAATGAGGAGCGGCAATGTGGAATTTCGTTAGGTTTATTTGTCAATGCTTCCTTTTTTTCAGTATTTTAGCATGCTTCCTACACATTGTAGCAGTAGCAGAAGATAATTTACCCACAGGCTTCACCAACGGCTGACGAGTACTACAGTTTTTTAATGCTTAGTTCAGCTAATTGTTACAAACAGTATGTGCACTGAAAATAGGGGCAGTTATTTATTTATTGTTTTGACGGAAAGTGGCAGGTGCTCTGCCTATACATTAAGATAGAGGTTGAAAAATATAAGTTCAGGTAAATACAATCCAGGCAGTCAATTCATTTTAGTTACAAGGAGTATTTAATCTTACAAGAGGATCAAACATACCATCAAATCCAGGACAATCATGGCTAGTACAATTAAAATGATTGATGAAGCCCATAAGCTGAAAATCGAAGATATGGAAGATTAAAATCTAGTGAACTGAAATAGCAATTGAAATAGTTCGCACTGAGATATGGAATGGGCTCGCTGACCTGCTGGTGACTATGAAGCAAACAACAAATACTGTACCTGTATTATTATTTTTTGCACAACAATGAACTTGATAAGAATAAAGTCACTAATGATCTTATGACATCATCATGATTGATAGTTCATTTGAAATCAAGAAAAACAATTAAGAAAATATGTGGCATAAAGTATTTTCCTTTTTTAATTGATCGATTGCTACAAACAGAATAGAACCACGGCATATTTTTTTGGGAAGAAAATTCAGCATTCGACCGTACTAACAAGTAATAATGAAGTCAAGCATATGCTTAACAGTGACAGTCTGTTACTGACAACATTGTGAACACAGTTCATAACCTGGATGGGATGGGACTCAAGATTCAAGTAAAATTGCCCATTCCTCAAAAAAAAAAAGTAAAACTGCCCGTAAATTTAATAAATACAGTACGACTAACTTGTATATAAAAATTCATAATTCCATCTAGTTGTCGTACACAACAAGTTCTGAAATGCAATTTGATGAACTAATTCCTAGAGAAATAATCAAAACGGCACAGAAGAATAACTATATGTTGTGTCTGTATATTTATATTAGGACACTAACTGAAGATAATATGAGTTCTATTTGAGATCAAGAGTTATAATTGAAGAAAATTTCACACAGAGAGATTTCGGTAACAAATACTCCCCCTGATTGCATATAAAAAACTGGAGCAAGCATGTCATAAGACAACACTAAACAAAACTAAAAAATTGTGAATCTAGTAACTAACCAAGGCAGACGCAAATGTTCATGATAGCTGTCTTCCATACACCTAGGTATTGTTCAAAGAATATATAGAACACGGAATATGGGAAAATTTGCATCTGCACAAACAAGACACAATTAGTCTTTGTCAGAAATGGTAGTCTAAAACAAAATCTAAGAATAATCCATGTGAAGTATCAAACATTTACGTCAAAAAAGTATCAAACAGTTATTACTTCGTGCACCTCAGCTGAAAATATAAATCTTGCGCAACAAGCTGTTCTCTATTCAATTAGGTCACAACTGATAAAACTAAACCTAAGATCTTAAGGTAGTCTGACCTAGTCAAAAGTCTACAGAAACATGTCTCTCGATGTTTGATGTAATTGCTAAGAGAGACAAGTGCACGATCTATTTTTTTCAGATAGCAGGAGTGAGTGCATCAAGACATCAAACAGTACTTATTCACATTATCTAGTCACAGATCTATTGTTTATTACCCCTTAAAAATGTTACGAAGGTTTATGTCGGCAAGCAGTACTTTTTATACTTTCACTAATCTTGTCCTGGCTAGGGAAAAAAATCATAGTGGAAGTACCTGTAAATCTTCAGACATTCTAGAACTGAATTGCCGGGCAGCTCTCATTGAGTTAACATAATCACTCTAGAATACCAAAGAAAGAATATTCAACACTAGTTAAATTAGGCATATTGAAAAGAAAGGAAGAGGAGAATCATAATGGGTTGCATGCACAACCTGCTTATTAAGGGGAGTATGGTATGTTCGGAATGCTGAAGCTTGTATAATGCCACTTTCGTATCCTGAAAAAGAAAGAGGCTTGTCAAGTACTAGTTCACAACCTGCTTAATAGAAGATTACAAGTCACACGTGATTTCAGATCCTAAAGAAGATACAAAGTAGTGTACATAATCATAATGTGCTATACACACCACTCAGGTCCAAACTTGTAGAATACGCTCCTTTTCCCCCTTTAGAACAATCACTCGATGGTAATGCATCAAGAAACCATGGGAGTTTGTCTTTGAATTGTGTTGTGGATGGACGTCCATTATGCAAGTCTGAGTGTAGAAAGCACTGAGATAATAGCATGCCAAATAGATCAGACACATTCTGCTTACAATAGATATGTGCGGACTGTGATTGAATCATTCAATTTAAGTCGTTGTCTATTACTATGGCACAATAGCACTAATACAAGTATCAAAAAATGACTGACAAAAGAGAATGGAGATCACAGATATACCGTTGTACAATTATTGCAGGACCCACTTGCACTGCATGGAGGCTGTAAAGTAGAATTTAAAATGTTATTTACCATCCATTAGATCCAAAAAAAGCATAATTACAAATAATGGACCTAATATGCAAACAGTTGCCACTTAAATATCCAACATATCTTATGCTAGTTCTTCAGCAAAGGTCCACATGTATCTTGAAGTAATGAGGCAGATACATTTTTTATTTGTGGTGCTTGCCTGGCAGTTTGTCCCTTAAATAGCAATACCTTTCTAGGTCAGAAATGCCATGGAGTGACTACTGACCAGATAATCTTTTATTGGCTAATTCTATCGCAATTTTTCTTCCTCTGGAGAATAAATTTTCACTAATCCAGATTAGAATTCATCTTTGCGTTAACAAATACAAATATAGTATGCCAAGTACGGAAAAGTCTATATAACCTGATCATCTGGAGGGCAGTAACTTCCATTAACGAATTTTCTACAGCACCCAAATGCTTCAGGAGACATCCATATTAGGAAGTCATCAAGCCATGAAGCAGCAGGTTTAGCAATGTAACTGGACTCAGGGGATAACGATTGTCTTGCGATCTGCATGGTTACAGCAATTGCATTACATGGAATCAATATTTTAACAAATGAATACATGAACATGATGCTCAATTTCGTCCACGGGATAACCATATAGCAAAGAAGTTCACCTCTTAAATATGTTGTGCTACTAAATTGGGATTTTGGAATATCAATAATCATTTTTACTTAATATTTCAGGACATAACTTTGTTAAAACAGATAAATAATAATATACCTCATTCAACAGAGAGTTTGAATTGCACTGGTTGATTGAACATATCTGATTGGTATGCTCCGATGCAGAGCTGGAAAACAAAATATAACAGATTAGAAATCAAAGTTATGACTATCTTTGTTAAGAATCCGAATCAAATAAGCTCAACTAAACTGCCGCATCTCAAAAGGTAACAATAACAACTTATCCGGCTAAGAAAAATCCAAAGAAAATCGCAATTATTATGGCATGGTATTTATTTTCCACAGAAGGAAAGCATATATGCAACACTGGCCACAAAAAAATCATACAAGATGGAAACTTGACCAGACTTGAAGAAATAAAGAAGTTTGAATGATGTAAAAAATGATAACTTATGGGTCTATTTGCATGTAATGTGATTCTCTTCTGAGTACCATGAATACCTGTAATTGAAGTCCTTTACAACAAAATATAGCGGTGGTCCAACTTTCATGTACTTTGCAAGGTCATCAAAGTAATCCTAGAATTATTACAATCAGCATAGTCTTAAAAGGGAAAATGATAGTGACTAAAGAAGCACTAAAAAGGACATTTGTAATCACAAACCTGTAAATAAGAATTTTGTGGCAGAACAATTTGCTGCTCCAATCCTGGTTGCAGTCTAGTAGACAATGCCTGGTTACAAAAGAGGAAACACCACAGGTGAGTGATAACATAGGAACAGTTTTTTTTAAAAAAAAAATACAGAAGATGTGCATATGGTTTGCATAATTACGAAGAGGAGAAATGTTCCCGATGTTCGGTTGCAATGAACAAAGCCTAGACCAACGACAGAGCAGTAAATGCATGAAGGCACAAACATAAATTCCAGATATGTTGTAATGTGATTGCTGGTTTCCTCTAAGAAATTGACTCTTGCACTTAGAAATTGGGTAATGGTAGTAACGTATATACTATAATATCTATAGTAAGCTACATGTAAAATATACTAGAGAGCTGTTAGCACATACTTTTTTCTTCTCAAACTTATGAAAACTATCAGTGAAGCAGTACGTATAATAAGCCCATATTTTTTTTCTAGAATACGAAGGAGAACTGCGTATAATGAGCCCATAAAAAGATAATATCATGAAGCAGAAGTACACTCACACCACATTCAGTCTAATAAGCAAGCGAACATGTCTCTCGAGAATACAACAGGAAGAAACTTACTATGCTTGCAAATGCAAATCCTACAAACACAGTGATTACAACAAACTTCACTGCCCGATAACCGAGAACTGGTCCATGGACATCCTACAAGTAGAGGGAGAGAGATATTGAGAACCTAAAACATAAAAAACTGAAGTAGAAAAAACATCAGAAACAACCAAATATCTACCTTCATATATCTCGCAAGCAAGTGGAGCCTCTGCCGGTCACCACCTTAAAGTTGTAAGGCATTAATTAAAAGAAACCGTTAGAGAAGAGCCAAAACGACCTCACATGAACTACTGCAGATTCTAGCTTGTCCTAAGGAAATCCAAAGTCCTACTTGGCACCTACCATCACCAGCAGCCGTACTCGATGAAATTCTCACACAAGGGACACAATCAATCCTGCCATCCTGAGCCCTTCTCAAGTCAAATATAATAAGGGCTACAAAGGCGGTCACTTGAAGAAGGAAATCTATAAGGACCGCCAGTGCTGCACAAGACAGATGTTAGAAACTCCTAGAAGTGATGCAGGGGTGTTCAAGCAAGCTAATCTAGAAAAACTAACCAGCAAACATGGCAAAGACTCTGGTCGCAGGCATCGGATTGATTGCACTCACAGCAAACGCCAATACTTCAGCCAAACTAGCTAATGTAATGGATGGTCCAACTTCCACTAGTGCATCACTTATCCGTTTTTCCAAGACCGATTCGTCTGGTTGTCGTTTGACAGCATGGACAAGGATACACATGTTGTCTACACCGACCTGAGCACAATAACAGCTGTAAGTTTCTTTATAGCAATTGACAATCTAGAATCTTACTACCATCCATTCCCAAACTTTGTACGCGTATAAGTGACTGTTTATCTAGTTGCAGCATGATCAGAATTCAGAAGACCTATTTCTAGAGTCCAAACAAAGTAGCATCAATCAACTTCATCCCATTAAGGGAAAAGTAAAAGGACCTGATGTAGTCAAAGCATAGAAATGTAAATAAACGACGGAAGGAATTTCAACATAGCCAACAATAGAGTTCACACTAGAGGAAGCAACAACAAACACATCAAAATCACATAAGGATAGTATGTATGATGTATAAAGATCTACAAGGACAAAGGGAAAAAGTTGTAACAACTAGGAATATAAGCAGTCACAATCATTGTTCTGAATCCAGAAAAGCAGGCACAGGAAAATTTTAGAGGCTCATTCCTTTCTTTTAGCAGATAGATACAGCCTCAACCAATCTCTCATGCAGAAGTTGTTCATGGTAAACAAACTTCTTGTAATATTTCAATATTCAACATGATGATAATATACTGTAACCCAGGTGTGTAAGGACATTACAGTTTCTGTTAAAGTGCTAATAAAGAACACCATCAGGAAAGAACATCATTTACGTGAAGATGTGAAATTAGTTACTACTGCCAGAAGACTTACAGCCAGCACAAGAAATGGAATCACTTCCATAATGATAAGGGTTGACTTCACTCCAATAGCACTAAAGAATCCCATTGATCCAAGAACTGAAAGCATCACCAGGACAACCCCAGACAAGCCTAGCAGTACCTGGAATCTGAATTTGTCAGATATTTGTCAAGTCCAAATGAACCGTAGTGCAAGAAAATCTTTTTATAGTTAACTAAATCAGTATCTCACAAATAATTCTGCTCATCAGAAATAAACTCGAGATTAAATTGTTATGTAGGAGATCTAAAACGAGTTGTCTCTTGTCAGATATTTCGTAAAAATAAACTTTGTGCAACAGTAGTGCAGGGCCCTTACTAACTTCAAACAAACCACCATTAAAAATATCTGTGATTGTACAGAATTGTGAATGTGGCTGTTTGTAAAAGTGTGCGATATTTCTCAAAAAATTACAAAATAGCCTACTATCTTCATGTTGCAGTAATAATTATAATACTCATGGTGTCACATTTGACATTTTTTCAAAAGTTATTTGATTTGATCTTGGAAACTTAAAAATTGTGGTTAATCATACGTCATGTATCTGGAATCCAGATACTAACTGTGAGGTAAATAACACATCCACATTAGAATAGATCTCCATCTTGTATACTTCTATATTACTCTTAAAAGTAATGAAATAATGAGGAAAAGGTCGCCCAAGCGTGGCAAAGAGCTGAACGATCATTTTACCATATTCATACCTTTGATGAAACAAATACAGAGAGCCAACGAGAAGGACGGTCTCCAAGTGTGAATGATATATATGCAAACATCACAATATAGCTTATCTGATTTCAATCAAAGGACATAAATAAGCTTACAGCTAAAACTTTACCATCTTCCACAAAATTAAGCAGTTCTGCATGTATATAAGATATTTACCATTATCGTAATTGCATCAGCCGTACTCTCCCTGTTTAATTCATCTTGGATAGAGCTCTCAGATGAAAAGGACATCGTCAGATTCTGTGCTAATACCAATGGCTGTATTTCTTCCTGAAAATAGTTTTAGTTTTTTTTTTATCACATCAGATGTAACTTTTACCAAAGGTGAAATTTTAGGTAATAAGTAACTTCTTAACATGGATAAATCAAAGGCTACAAAACACTGAAGGCAAGAAACCTACTACAGACATTAAGCTTAACTATTCTACATAATAACAGTTAAAAAAACTAACATTGCAGTTTGAGTTATATCACTCTAACAAGTTGAATGTGGGATATGTTACCCGATATATCAATGACACTTGGACCAGGACCAACATGTACATAAGGCAGAGAGTGGCATATCCTAAAACCCAACTCAGAGAGTGGCACATCCTCATATGCCCCACCAAGATATGCTAGTTTTCAACCATTCGAGAGCTTGAGCTGAGTTCGCTCCCTCTACCGAGAAAGGAGAAACAGAACTGAAGACGTCGTGTCACTACATAATGTCATGAGAGTAAAGCTGACTATTCTAACTTCTTTCATTGCTGTATCTTATAAGGTCGTAAATCCATGTTTACTCAGATGTCATCTATGGTGTGCTTGGCAAGAATAAAGTTTGCAATAGCTTATTAGCCCTCAAAAAAAGTTGTATTTTTCTAAGAAGGGCAGTACATAAGTCCTGAAATATGTCACACAAACTGTTCAAAAAAATGTAAGCAGAAAGACTGCCTAGTAAAGAACAGGTATCCAATAGAGTAATCTTATACTTTGAATTAGCATTCCAAACCTTAACAAGTTTAATAAATGCTCTTTCCCAAGCCACGGCCTTCCCATTCTCTTGTCCTGTTGTCTCAACCTTGTTGTTCACGGGATAAGTTATCACAAATGCAGAAGCCTACCCAGCAATAATAGGTTGACAAGGAGTGAGATGTCAGAAGACAAAATATTTCTTTTTACCAAACAGGTGTAGTAACATATTACCTCGGTAAAATTGCTTCCTGGAAAACCACCTAAAATTGTACTAGGGTCAATAGGTGACTGAAAAGTGCTCAAACATGTCTCTTCAGAAGTGTAATGCTGCAATATCGAAGATGAGTTTTTAGGTACGACAATTTACGATCAGATGAAAAACTAATAAGTATCCTGAAAGTCAGTAATCAAAGGAATGTACAGCACATGCTGTCAATACACCAACAGAGCCTTTTGTCACAAGAAATCATCAACAGTAGATTAGATTATACTAACCCATGTTCCATTAAGTAAGTAGTGCATTCAAAACTAGAAAAACATAATCTAATATCTCAGTAAATATTCTAAGAAAACTACCAGAAAAATATGGAATAATTGGATATTTCAGCAATAACAAGTTACCTGAAAACAGAACTTAGCATGATCTATGCCTGTATCATCATAGTTTTTAGGATCCAGCTGGAAATACTGCAGCATTGGGCATTGAAACTATTAACTTAATAGCTCAATGTGGAAGTAGCACATCAAACAGAACAGAAGAACTAAGTTGGTTTTCCAATCATCCAATGTAAATACAAGACACTACAAAATCATCACCTGCAAAACACTTTGAGTAGCACAGTCTGTACCAAGTGGCTTTAAGCAAATGTCGCCAAGAGATACTGATGACCCAGAGTAATTCGCGCGTAGATCATCAATCTTTACAAGCAAATAGAAACGTGAGAACCATACAGTAGTTGCAGTCCCAAATTAACATTACAAATATGATTCATACCTTCTTCTGAATCTGAAATAGTAATTTCATATTATTGTCAGTTACAATTGTAGGCGCTTTGGACCCGTCAGATGCAGAAGTGGCTAACACAAGCTGCAGTTAGAACAATTGACAATAAAGATCACTGTTCAGACAATTCATCTTCAAAGCGAAAACAGGACCAATAAAGCCTCATATAATTACAAGAAAAGAAAGAATCTTCAATATGGCAGGAGTTTAGCTAATACAATTTGTAACAAATATTCACTTCGTTGAACAAAAAATTGGCAAGTTAAACATACCTGCTCAATCCTATAAAATGGTGCAAGGTGACTGTCAAAATAATTCTTCTCATCAGCGGCTCGACTTCCAGAACTAACCCAAAGCTGACAAAACAGAAGGAAATACATTACAAGTTACTGAACATGAAATATATTCATAATTTCTTGATCAAATTTACACTGAATTTGCTTGTAATTTACGCAGACATTCAAATTATACCAAATCATTTTGTGGGACAAGGTTATTTTATGATTTATTTACAAGAAATAACTGATACTTCAATACAAAGCCATAAGAAAGTGCATTTGTTTATTTGTTTCTACGTATGCTTTACGTGAACCAACATCAGAGATACAGTATAAAAGATAATCCTGATATTAGAGAATGCTAACATCTTTGATTGTTGAATTTGTTCTTAATATGTTGATAACTATTTTTGTTATCATTCAAGAGGATGTTCGCATGTATATTTGCCATTCTAAAAAGATCACGCGGAAAAAAATGATCAGCATGGAGAACGCGAACCCCTATTGATGTTTTGATACATTCAGACGCAAGAATACAATAATATACACGATTCAATAATGATCAAAAGAAGCATTTATGTTTTTTTGTATGCTTTAGTTTAATATTTTTCAATGAATTGTTACAGATGCATCTAATCTTATACATAAGCATGGATGGGTGATCATTTAAGAAATGTACATAGAAGTTATTTGTGATATCAATATATTTACTTCGTCCTCTAAATTTACAGAGTATTTATTTATAAGCAGTAAAATATATGCATAGTACTTGAACAGGATAGACTGAAGTCATAAATATATCAAATATAAAAACTAATCACAATATCAATATTTTGAACTAGACTACAGCAAAAGTAGGTGCCATTACTTACTATGAGATGATAGTGATGAAAATGATAGCAACTACAATAAATTAGGTACCTTTTCCGGTCGTGTTTCAACCTTAAAGTGAATAAAACCAATGCATAAGAGAACAGGAACAAGCACTGATACGCATAACACAAGGAGAGGATGTCTAGCAACAAAAATTCCATGCTTCCTGCAAACATTTGTGGCTAAATATAGTGTCTAAACAGTTGAAACTTAACTATTTTGAATACAACTGTTAAAGGAATCAAACCTGAAGAAAGTTGACATGTAAGCTTGAACAATTGAAGGATGGGCTGCTTCAACGGAAGAGGATGTAGCTTCGGGCACCTGATATCCAGAGAAATTCACCCCCAAAAAAAACAATGAATTCGAGACAATTAAGAAGTAGAGTGCTATCCAGAATGACAGAAGCTATTATAATTGGTTAAAAAGAAAGAGGCAAAACATAGATAAACATGCAAGAAGTAAAACTAATAATTAAATACCCTAGATAGGCAAGCAAGCTCTAGCCTTAGAAAAGAACCTGCATAGAGTTATGGGGACTCTTGCCATTTTTGTTTGTTTCTGACTTATCATCTGAACTCGGTTTTGTTTGTGAGAAGCCAGCTCTTCCTCGTGTTCTGTATAGCAAACCACATAGCAAAAACACACACAATAACGCAAGGTAAACAACCGCCAGTGAGAAGTCCAAGCATTTGACCTGTAGATACCAAAAGAAATATGAGTTACTGGCGCAGCTAATAGTTAGAGAAACATTCGAGAGATTCTACATTTAATAAAACATCCAAAACATTGTCACAGTACCAAATTTTAAAACAAATAATGTCAAATGAAGTTACTGTGTTAATGTAGAATATTGGTAAAGTCAAAATATAAACCAAGCGCAGGAGCAGCCCTCTAATTTTTGAACACCTGTCCATACTCCATACATATTTTATAAACATTAAAACATTTCTTTGCCATAGTTAGGTTCCATTGTACTTCATGATCCAGGAATGAGCCCAAACACATGGAGAATAGTTCATCTGAATCTAACTTTTACCGTTAGCCAGGGCAAGGTGAGCAGCAAAATAAACAAATAGTTGCAAGAGTTACAAAGAATGTATGCTAGACTCGGGGCTTTTGAATTTGACCATAAATATGGATAACCAGATGGTAGCTACCTTTAAAGAACCCATTTTAACTGAACAGGTGGTCTCAGTGCTCAACTGAGGTGACAAGGATCCCGCGCAAACAGAAGAAGAAGGGCAGTCACCACATGAGCAGCCCAAAGATGGATCTCCACAAGAATAAATTGTAGAATTTAGAGGCTTTACACCAGATGAACCACTAAAATCTGATCGAAATGTTATCGAATAAGGTGACCCAGGTTCATTTGGATTTGCCTGCCGCCCAATAAATGCAAACCACTCTGCAATGCGAGTATAAAAGCCAATAATTATATGAGTCAGTCGAAGATGATTTCAAATGGACCAGAGTAACCACTGCATTCAGAATTACGTAGTTTACTACAGTGTAGAAAGAGTCAACAGAAAAAATGAATTTAAATGTGTATCCAGATTGCAGATTGAAAATAAATACCAAATACAAGTTTTCACAGAAAAAATGGGGCTTTCAGGAGACATAGTTAACATTCAGTTTGGTAATAGATTCATCAACAGAACATTTTCATTATCTTACCTTTGTAAGTTTTAGCACCACCGCCAAGAAAATCCATCGCACGTGTGTTCAAAGTACCAAACTTAACATCCTTGCATGAGTTATATAGCTCTTCACCATAGTTAGTTGTTACATAGTAATCTATGCCATCAACAGTCACAGTGTTATTGACCTGCAAAAGTACAGGGGGAAGTATGCTTGTGAAGTTGTATAAATATATGAATTATCCATAAGCATGCTTTTAGAATGTGTTACTAGTTTGAGCAAAGTACGGACAACAGGTGAAAAGAATATTTGAAAACGATCTGGCCGAATGACAAGAAAGATGGACTAAGAAAAGAAAGACCTTCCCGGTCCAAAAAAAAAAGGAAAAGAAAGACCTGATTTACTGATGTCACATTAATGAAGAGGCTTTGGTTTGGAGAACAAGACATCTCACAAAAGAGATTCAAGAAATTCCTCAAGCATGCTGGACATCCGACAAGAAATGGAATAGCCTGCGAAATGTTGAAAATACCAGTGACCATGTAGTAGAGGTTTAGCATTGAGCATAGAATACAGAATGCCAAGAGATACTAGATCATGGAGTGCAAAAATAATGAAGTTGTTTGAATCAGACAACGCAACTTAAGAGTATAATGAAAATTTCCACTACAGTAGTAATAAAGAACAAGTGAGTGTACAATGGAATAGATCCAGTCTACATTCAATAGCAAATAATGTACTGCGGCTGCAGAAAGGCATCTTGTCACTAGCAAAATAGCTGCAGGTTCATGGTTGCTGGCCACATGCATACATTGCAAATATTGTTTCCCTAAACATTAGAGCAATCAAAGCATGTCTAGTACCACTATGCATGACTTCCCGGCAGATCATGACTTCTCCAATAGAAGTGATATTACCACATGGACTTGCTAAGTCAAGTGCACAGTCCATATATTTCTTCAACAGTCTGGGCACTTACCTGTTGAACTTGTTGGTGTAACGTGTCAAACTGATCTGCTGTACAACAGACATCACCAGTGATTGTTGGGCACAAACTTTGGATCCTTGTAGAAAACAAAGTGTCGGGCTGCAAAATAATAAACATCATTTGGTAAACATGTATGCCATATTTGAGTTGAGTACATGAAAGTTATGCAATGGTAACAATGATCATGTTTATCCTACTACGTTATATTTGAATTGGGTAGCAAACAAGGATCGTATCATCACCTTAACAGGTTTGGTTGCATTTACACAATTCAAGACCTTCCCATCACTTCGTTGTCCACAAATGCCATACATGGAACATTGCCCTTCTGCAGGTACTATCCTACAGGAGCGAAACAGCAAGACAGATAAGCACCAACGGCTCCACAAAAATGGAATACAACATCAAGCACTAAAGTTCAAGCACATCAAACGTAGCTGGTAACCAATCCTACACTTAGGACACAGGTCAACCTGACAGATTACCTTGAAGTATCATTGGATTGCTGTGCGCTAATCGGAAACACTAGAAAACTGATCTGCATCATAGGAAAAAAGAGTTGCATGTTGTTTAGACAAAGCATGATCGTATCAAATTACAACTAAATCAACATGCCTGAATAATGTAATCTAATTCTGTATGACTGCACACATGCACAGATGATACAACGAGAAAGAAGTAACATCTCAGTTACAGACAATGTCTGTCACCCCCACCAATAAGCAACTATAGCGGCATTTGCAGGACACTATTACCTAGAAAACCATAGTAATACATCAATTTGTGCAAATTGAACCAGCCCTCAACAAAAACATCTAACTGATCTAGAGGTAGTGACAGTGTGATACTGGTATGGTTTCAAACCCTCAGGGCACATAGAGATAATTTTAGTCACAGATTTCAGATGCATAAATAGATAATACTTTTCTGTAGCAAATAAAAATGGCAATGCAGATACCACCAATACAGTGGAAACAGCAACTTGGCAACCTCCCGTTAGAAATTAGAATACAGCTGGTGGCTTATTGAGCGCATAATTGTCAGGCATACTAAAAGTGTGGAAACAATATCAATAATGCAATGCAAGTCCCATGTGAAGCGCCCCAAGAAGTCAGTTCAACAAAGGAGCACCATGGCATGAACAACTGAAGTATTTTGAGGTTCCGATCCTGTCCAAGGACTAATGCAGCAGCAATCACATTCACGTTACAGATAAGCACCAGAATAAAGCTGACAAGTCAACAAAATCAGGTAAAAAAGCACAAAATTCAACTGTAGAAGCATATGTTCAAGGGAAAAGATTGAACGAGTTTTGGCTAGGCTAGGAAAATTGCTACATTGTGCATGACCTTACAGGCTTGCAGCTTAAAAGCAAAAATGTCAGAACCATCTAGTAACGTATGGACCCCAAAAAAAAATGTGGCAGCTACAACTTCGAAATGCTACTGCAGAACACTGCAGTTTTGAATGATCAACCCAATTCAAGGGGCCTACCTAAGAGCACATTCCCTTCAAAATTAAAATAAAATAAAATAAAATAAAATAAGGGAATCTCTTTTTTTTAAGGGAAAATAAGGGAATCTCGTCATACTGCAATCATGTAAGGCCTATTCTAAGACCTACAGAGCGCAACAAGCGAAATTGAAAAATCAAAAAAAAAATCCGAACAAAGAAGCAAACGCTGCATTTACGATTCAGAAGAGATATACAAAGTTGACAAAAAAAAGAATATCGAACAAAACTCCAAGCAACTGGATCAACTAAACCGAACTAAATTTACTGATCCGAAAGGGTGAAAAGAAGAAGAACACCGGGAAACCAATGAAGCGAAATCACTCTGTTCCAATCCTCCATTCCGAAACAGCCACACATGTCACTGTCAGTAACGGTAGCGAAATTTGTTCAGGCGTGTAGCGAAGGGAAAAAAACGTCAATCTCAAATGATTCCAGCCCTCTTAAATGCAGCATCGAACGAGAATTCGCACAAACGACAACGCAAAGGCAAATCCAAAAAAGACGCAGTGAATTTGCGCCAGATAATTAACGAACTCGACCCAGTGCGAACAGCTGCTGCTACTAAAATTGCAGCTCCTCCATGCAGCCATGCAGAAAATAGGAAGGAATGCGATTAGCTAACCCACGAACGGGTACCGCACCACGCAGGCAACACAATTCCGGAAGCACTAACAAAACCCCACCGCTACTAAACCCCTGACCCACCGGCGGCGGCGGCCGCCACCGCCGCCACGGCGCGACCCGACACCCACGCCGCCAGTGCCCGTCGAACCGGAGAGAATTGACTCACTCACCTGCACCAGGGTGATCACCGCGGTGGCAAGAACTCGCCGGCGCCCTGCGGGGGCCATCCCCTCGCCGGCTCGCGCTCGATCCCTCGCGGCGGCGCGAAATGCCGAGACGGACGGGGTGGGGGGAGGCGACGAGAAGGGAGGGGTACGGACTGGCGTGGGGAGGTGTGGACTTTCTTTTGGAGCGCGCCGCCCGACCGGGGATATATAACGCCGAGGGAGGGAGGGAGGGAGGCCGCGCTGCCCACGAGCTCGCGGTGGCGCCACCTCACGCCGGGTGAAAAAGAAGAGCAGAGGCGAACACGGGATTTCGCCGGTTTTTATCTCTGTTTGTTTCTGCGCGTGCCTCCGTTTCCGATCTCCGCCAGCCCAGCCCACCACACGCTTCCCTTTCCACTGGGGCGAAAGGTTTAGGCCCACCTGTCAGCGAGCTTAGCCCGGGGGTTGGCCATCCGTGTGGGCGCGGAGAATGTGGTGGGACCAGCCTGGCGGTGAAGCGGATTTGCTCTTGGCGTGGACTGGTGGGTGGAACTGGCAACCAACCAGTACTACCGCTATCTCTGAATCGACCTCGTCTCGAGTGGAAATTTACCATTTGCTTTTACTTAATTGACGTGCGTAAATCACCGGATGTGGGCTCAATTAGCCAGTGCTATGACTTGAGAACGATTTGTATAAGTGACGGCCTATTATCTTCGCTTGCTATACTACTGAGCTCGGTGAGGTCAAGTCTCCGGCATCCTAATTAGAGTCCAGAGTATTTTAGTAGCAGTCAAAAGACTAAAAATAACATCTTCCGCCCATGTGGATCGAATGTTTGACCGCGCAAGGAGCCCAAGAAGCGTGTACCATAGTCCGTGAAACAGCAAGAAGTGCAACGTACCTACTAACTGACAGTAGTAGTAGGGCTAATTTGTACCGACTTTTCCCCTAGCGAACTGCTAGGGTTCCCAACTTCCTCTGGCGGCGCGCTGCCAGAGTCAAACCAATCCACCAAATTTGCTAGAGTTACGTAAATTTCTCTCGCCTATCGGCGGGATCGACTGCTCTTCTACTCTGCTAAGCGGTAGAGATCCCTCATGGCGGAACCACCGGAGAGCCCGGCGGCTGGGGCGTCCGCTACGGCGGCAGGAGATAATGGAGATCATGGGTTCCGATCGGAACCCAGTATTGAAGATCGACTGGCAGATTTGAAGCTGCATGGAGAGGAGGAAATCGATCTAGATTTCTCGGAGGAACTTGAGGATCTGATCAAGGAGAATCGCTGGATGGCTCTGTTCAAGGTTTATACCACCAAACCTTTTAGCCACGCTGCCCTCCTGAGGCAGATGCGCAATGCGTGGTCGTCGGCGCAGGAGATCACTTTCAAGGTGATGGGATCAAATTTGTTCTTGGTGCAATTTCAATGCCTAGGAGATTGGAATCGGGTGATGGACGGAGGTCCATGGATCTTTCGTGGTTCTGCAGTGATACTCCAGGAGTATGATGGTTTCTCTAATGCATATGAATACAAGTTTGAGAAAATCCCTGTTTGGGCCAGGATCCAGGGTGTCCCGGAAGGTTTAATGAAGAAGAAGGAACTAGCAGAGAAGGTTGCCTGCAAGGTTGGCGATCCTCCCGTAACAGTTATTGTTAATGAAGGGAAGATTAATCCGCTGAAGTACCTACGTGCTCGGGTCTTTATTAATGTGTCTAAACCGCTGGTTCGGTTTATACCAATTACAATTAAGGAGAGTAAGAGATATCCTGTTCTATATGAAAAGCTTCCAGCGTTTTGCTTTTTCTGTGGCTGCATTGGTCATGAAAAGGAAGAATGCGGTGATCGTGTCCACGAGGAAAAGGATTGTGAATGGGGAGATTGGTTGCTGGTGGACTTTGACTCTATTCCCACCGGAGGAGCTTTTGGTCGTCCTGATGGTCGCGCTCCGAGTCGAGGTGGTGGTTCGAGCGGGGGTTTCAGAGGCCGTGGTAGAGGAAGAGGCCGAGAGGGCCAAATGAATGATTATGCGATGTCTGATGCGGAGGACATCCTGGAGGATACTGAAGATCCTACGAAAACCCTCACTGTTCCAAGGAAGAGGATGGGGGGATCAGTGGGAAAAGTTGATGCAAATATAGCTACTAAACCACCAGGCCAGGTGGCAACTACAGTGAATATGCTGGAGTCAGCTAATAGTGAGAGTAGCCCGCAAAATCTACAGGAAAAGAAAAGGCAGAGGAAAACGGATGGAGATGAGGTGGCGAAGAGACAAATTGATTTATCGGCGTCCTCCTTCGGGGAGGGTCGCCGGGCACAATGAAGATCCTAGCATGGAACTGCCGCGGGCTTGCTAGTGCCCCGGCAGTTCGAGCGCTTCTGGAGGTCCAGAAGCGGTTGCAACCGGATGTGATGTTTCTGTCTGAATCACATCTGGATAAAGCAAAGGCAGAAAAATTAAGAAGACGGTTGTGCTGCGATCATCTCTCTATTCACGAGAGTGATGGTCGGAGTGGGGGGCTAGTGCTTATGTGGAAGAAGGAGGTGAAAGTGGTGGTGAAGGAGATCACTGCAAACTACATTGACGCAGTGGTCGATGAGGGTCGAAAATGGCGTTTAACTGGGATTTATGGCGATCCCAGGTGGGATCAGAAGCATGTAACGTGGGATGCCCTGCGCTCTCTCCACGGTGCAATGAATTTACCGTGGTTAGCAGTGGGGGACTTCAATGAAATTTTGTTCAATTATGAGAAGGAGGGAGGGCGGGCTAGGTCACAGGCCCAACTCCAAGCTTTCCACAATGCTTTGATAGATTGCAGCTTGTCGGATTTGGGATATGAAGGGGACATGTTCACATGGCAAAGAGGAAAAATAAGAGAACGCTTGGACCGGGGAGTCGTGAACCAGCAATGGCGAACATTATTCCCGGACGCGCGACTGATCAATAGTGACATGACTAAATCTGACCACCGGCCACTGCTAGTGGACACGGAGCCAACATGCATGGAGCATGGGCAGGATGGAAAGCAACGGTTCGAGGCCCGCTGGCTTCAGGAGGATACAGTGGAGGAAATTGTTCAAGCTGCATGGGCGCGGGCGGCTGCTCGCGGTGAAGGGCCCACATTCATGCAAAAGGCGAATGACGTGCATGCTGATTTACATGTGTGGGACAGAGAGACTCTGAAACGGCCAGCCAAACGGCTGCGTATGTTTCGTAAGAAACTCGATAAGCTGCGTCGAGGGCCAATGAGTGATGCAAGTCTGGCAGAGCAGAAGGAACTGCAGCTGAAAATCGAATTGCTACTCGAACAAGAAGAGATCATTTGGATACAGCGAGCCCGAGCAAACTGGTTAAAGCATGGAGACCGAAATACAAGTTACTTCCAGCAGTTTGCGTCAAGCCGTCGCAGGAAGAACTCAATTAAGTTCCTGATCGATGATCACGGAGTGAAATACGAGAAGAGTGATGACATGAAGGCCCTAGTGCAAGATTACTTTGTAAATCTGTTCACTTCTGAAGTACACGAGGTGGATGACATGGCCCTCGCTGATGTGCAGAGAAGGGTCACTAATGAGATGAATAGGGACCTTCTTGCCCCGTACACACCTGAGGAAGTCAAGAACGCTCTGTTTAGCATTGGAGATTTGAAAGCCCCTGGGCCTGATGGCCTCCATGCGATTTTCTTCAAACGATTTTGGAACATGCTTGGCGATGATTTTGTTAAGGAAGTTTTGTCTGCTGTAAATTCATCTACTATTCCTGAAGGGTGGAACAACACGACGATCGTTATGATCCCAAAAATAGAAAATGCAGACAAGGTATCTCAGTTTAGGCCGATAAGCTTATGTAATGTTGTCTATAAAGTTATTTCAAAAATGCTTGCTAACCGGCTAAAGAAGATTCTTCCCGATGTCATAAGCTACCATCAGAGTGCATTTGTGCCAGGGAGGTTGATAACTGACAACATCCTACTGGCATATGAGAGCTTGCATGCTATCAAGAGGAAGCAGGGTCAGACTGGTTTGTGTGCGGTGAAGCTGGACATGCACAAGGCCTATGATAGAGTCGAATGGGGGTATTTGGAAAGAATTATGTTTAAACTTGGTTTTGACCAGCGCTGGATCCAACAAGTTATGGCATGTGTTACTTCAGTGCAATATAATGTCAGGTTCAACTGTATAGAAACAGATTCCTTTCAACCTCAGAGAGGGATTCGACAAGGAGACCCTATATCTCCTTATCTTTTTTTGATTGTTGCTGAAGGTCTGTCGAGTATGATAAAAGGTGCAGAGGACAGGGGAGAACTGAAAGGAGTTAAAGTGTGTCGTGGGGCGCCAATGGTTTCTCATTTGCTGTTTGCGGATGACTCACTTATCTTAATGCAGGCTGATAAGAGTAATGCAGAAATACTGAAACAAATACTGGACAGATATTGTGGAGCATCAGGGCAGAAAGTCAGTGAGGCTAAATCAAGTATCTTTTTTAGCAGAAATACTAATATTGATGTGAAAGCAGAGGTGTGTGAAGTGCTCAATATCATGACAGAATCGATTAGTGATAAGTATCTGGGTCTACCGGCTATGGTTGGGGCAGACAGGACGGATTGCTTTAAGCATTTGGTTGACCGTGTTAGAAAAAGAATTAATGGGTGGAAGGAGAAACTGCTAAGCTTGGGAGGAAAAGAGGTCCTAATAAAATCTATCGCTCAGGCCGTGCCGAGTTTTGCGATGATGGTATTCAAAATCCCTCAAATAGTTTGCAAAGGGATATCAGATGCTATTGCGCAATTCTGGTGGGGTGACGACGATGATCATAAAAGGATACACTGGAAGGCTTGGTGGAAATTATGTATCCCAAAGCAAAGGGGTGGTATGGGCTTTCGTGATTTGCAGAGCTTTAATCTTGCAATGTTGGCGAAGCAAGTGTGGAGATTACTCAGTGACCCGGAGTCATTGTGTGCGAGGGTACTGAGGGCCAAATATTACCCAGATGGAAAAATTCTGGAAGCAAAGCCAAAGAAAGGAAGCTCATATACATGGCAGAGTATTATGGCAGGTATAGAGTGCTTCAAGAATGGATATATCTGGAGAGTCGGGGATGGTACCCAGATCAAGATTTGGGAAGATAATTGGATCCCATCAAGTCACAACCTCAAAATTCAGACACCCCGTGGGCATAATTTGATTACTTCAGTCAATGAATTGATTAGTCCTATAGATGGACTATGGGATGAAGCACTAGTAAGGTCGATTTTCTGGCCAGTTGATGCTAATAGAATTTTGCAAATTCCACTAGCTCCAGGCAGGGAAGACCTGGTGGCATGGCACTATAACCGGAGTGGAATGTTTTCAGTGCGGTCAGCATACCATGTTCAATGGGAATATAGATATGCATCACGTGAGGTGAGTGGAGCCCAAGGAAGTATGGCTGGTAATCTACAGGTATGGAATTCTTTATGGAAACTACAATTACCTAGCAAAATCAAGATTTTTGGATGGAGAGCCCTGCAGGGACTAATACCATGTCGAGGTATCCTGGCTAACAAACATGTTGGCAACGTGGGCAGTTGCCCAATTTGTCCATCAGGCTGTGAGGACATAAAGCATGTTATCTTCACCTGTGACCGAGCTAGAGAAGTTTGGGCATCATTGGGAGTTTGGAGTCGCATTGAAAACCTGCTCCATGTTGATCGCTCTGGTTCAGTAATCCTCCAGGAAATTATTCGCATGGGTTGTCGTGTCCCATCGTTGAATGATGTTGGGTTTGCTGAACTAATCCTGACAGGCGGCTGGTACATCTGGTGGGAAAGGAGGCAGAAAGTCCATGGAGAAAACGTTCAGAGGCCTTCAAAGTCGGCAGTAACAATCGCTGCGATGACCTGCAACTATAACAAGGCGAAAAAAAGTACAGCAAAAATTAGAGAAGGCTGGAGGAAACCCCCGGAAGGTAAGCTAATGATTAATATTGATGCGGCTTTCCATTCTGATTCAGGAAGTGGTAGCACTGGCGTAATTATCAGAGACTACACTGGAGGATTTATAGCTGCTGCAAATAGCTTCCTAGCTCATGTGGATGATGCACCGATGGCTGAGGCGTATGCTCTGAAAGAAGGCCTTATGTTGGCACAATATATTGGGTGCAACAAGTTTATTATACAATCAGATTGTATGGAGGTCGTTGACACTATGAAGAATGGTGGTTTCTCGGCAACATCAGCAGGTGCCATCTATGATGAATGTACTGTTCTTTGGAGAGGATTTGTAGCAGTCGATATCGAGCATTGTAATAGGGAGGTGAATCATGTTGCACATGACTTAGCCAAAGTTGCGTTTTCCTCTCAAAGCTCCTGTACCTGGTTAGATGAGCCTCCAGGCTTCATTATAGGTGCTTTGGCAACTGATGGAACTGTCTTATCAGATCAATAAAGTTGCCGGATGGCCTTCCCTCAAAAAAAAAAAAAAAAAAAAAACTGACAGTAGTAGTATTCGCGAGCCACAGTAAACTGAAGCTCCGAATGCAGCGGCATTCTCTTCGTGCTGGCACTGGCATCGCCTACGTCCTGCTTACACAAACAAACGTCAACTAAGAACTGACCCCATGATGATCACCGAGCATGCTAATAATGATTCTTGGCTTGGCACCACTGAATCGAGCTGAACACGCGTGCATGGCCACCGGCGTCGCTTTCGAACCAACAACCAGGATCCAATTCCCAGCGGTGGAGGAAACGATCAAACGAGTGCCGGGGCGCATGGTTTACTCGGCCTTTTCTAGAAGGGCTCTTGTCCCACGCGAGCGATTTACTCCTTATCCACACCTCCATTTGCGCGAACAATTAACACAACAGGCCAGCGAGTGCTCGGAAAAGGTGATGACCAGCATGATGAGCGACGGAGAAATTGCAGATCGTCCATTAGACCGAGGCTCTTTTTCCAGTTCACACTCGGTGCGGACTACAATAGCGACTGGCAAAATAGAAAAGAAAGAAAAGGATATCAGATCCATTAAAAAAATTTGCACAAAAACATTTGACGTGCTGTAATGACTGCTAAACCCAGTTGGCAGACGATCTGGCTTTATCCCGGTCGTGGATTGTTGACTCGAGTTGTTTATATACTTTCCAGATGGTGAGATGGGGACTCAGTTGGGCGTGAAATTAGTTTAGTGACATGAGCCCTTTAATTAGTAGTAAGTCCGGACCCTGTTGACAGCAGATCATCAGGTGAGACGGGGCTGCACCCACCCCGACACGCTGTGTGGGCGCAGGCATCCCCGGCAATCGGAAACGAAGCGGCAGCCCGGCTGCGAGGGGCTACGACTAGCTGTGGCGCGGCCTGTGGCCACGTCCGGCGGAGGCGGTCGCTGTTGCCGGCGCCACACACGCGGCGGTGCTAGAGGCTGCAGCTCGCGACACGCTGCAGTTCCAATCACTGCTGTCTGGAGTCCGCTCGGCATCTCTGCGCGGTCGGTGTCGAGGGGTTCAATGCTGAAAATGGCCGAAGCCGATCTATCGATCCGCGGTAGCCTCCGTCGAGTTGCTTTCAGGAGCAACGGAAGCGGAACTTGCGTTATGCTATGCGTGCGTCCCTCTCCCGGCGATACGAGTGTGATTTCAACGTTTATGGGCACTGATCGCTAAGTTCATCTAAAAAAGGTTTCGTCACATCTTACCGTCTAACCAAACAAGACAGCCCATTTTCAAAGTCTATCTTCCGTCGGGATAACCGTATTAGACAGTACAAGCTACAAGCAGGAATTATCCTCTACGTGATCTTCTTCCAAGTAATCTTTCAGATTTTTATTATTTCTTTCACTCTCATCTTTGTCCCCTTCTGTTATATGACGAGATGGTTTATCAGTACAAAGCGTCACTGCTCTCTCCATTTCTTTTCATAAAGTGGTCAGGGATTACATGATTCAAACCTTGTGATTTTTTTAACAACATTAACTAAGAATGTGTAGATTTTGTGATGCAGGTATGACACACTTGGATCAGTTTCTGAAAGTATTTACCTACAAATATGATGCTGTTGCTGCCACAATCTACACTAAGAGTCAGAATTTACTTTTGTAGCTAGACTTGTCAAACTATATCTTACATTTTAAAACGGAAGTACTTTGTCTGGGGAGCAGATGAGTAATGATCTAGGAGTATTTATCCTTCTTTTTGTGTACTAAAAAAGTGTAATCTTCTTCCAAGTAATCGATCTTTCAGCTTTTTTATTATTTCTTCCACTCTCATCTTTGTCCCCTTCTGTTATACTATGACGAGATGGTTTGCCAGTACAAAGCATCACTGCTCTCTCTATTTCTTTTGAAAAAAGTGTGACCATGTGTTGCACGTCGCAATCCACCAGTAGCTCGTAGGCTAGGATTTCTCTCTTTTTTTAAAAAAAAAAGCCGCGTGCGATGTTCATTTGCAAGATCTTTTTTTTCGAATTTTCAGCGCGCTGCGTTTGTTGGTGTTAGGCGAAAACTCCATATTCCGTGAAATCGTAAAACTCTCTCAAAAAATCTATTCAAAAGTTTTTAAAAAATACCAAACTTGGTGTACATATAAAGGACTTCTATATTTGTGCCAAGTTTTTGAAAAATATGTTCTCTGAAAGTACCAGTCCACCGTATGAAATTTATGCTAAATCTCATAAATTTTCAAAACTTCTAAATAGGTTCTTCAAGAAGATTTTTACGATTGGAAATTTTCACCAATATCTTCCCCATTTGCATCCTCAACATCCGTAACTACTGCCGCCCGTTTGCTTTCACTGGTATGGCTGGAAATGGCATATGGGTCCACTGTTTGCTAGTCAGCGAGTAGGTCCTACCAGACGTCAAAGGTTTGTTCGCTGGAACTTTTTATAGCTGTTTACGGCTGGTCTGGTTCCTGTAGCATGCCTGGTGGCCGGCTGCTAAACAGCCACAACCAGCCGTAAACCAGCCAAGCGAACAGGCTGATTGTTAATGCGAAGTCAAATTTTTGATAGAGATCGATCTTAGACGTCTAACTGAGAAATTAGAACGTTCAAAAAAACCCAGAGTAATTACTTCCTCAATCACAACAGGGGATAGTTAGTAACCCCTCGTAACACATGATGCCCTCTCCGAGACGGCAAACGTTCCGCCTTAATTATGCTGGCATAGTTGGCTGGCGAACGCCCAACAGAGTAATTACAACGCAGAAGTCTTGCCATCTAACATGACACAATCACTGTGTGCACTGGCGTAGCCACTTGAGCCCACCCTGGTGCACGGGCACCATGGTACTAAACCAGTTGAAATCATGGTATTTTTACCTTATGTGCACAACGATAGATCAAAAATGTGCACCACTGCATTGCTCTGAAGACCTGACAAGCAAGATGTGCACCCACGTGTCGAGAGCTCTAGCTTTGCCACTACTGTGTGTCAGTATTACCTGCTGCTATCAACCGACCATATCAGTACTCCGTATTCAATTGGTCAATGACGTATTTTTATCTCCCGATCATTCGATCTGGACGTCTTAGTTTTGTGCCTCCAAACTAAGGGCTATTATACCTGCAGTATCGTTTACGTCGCACTCACTAACCGCTCCCAACGCTCTACCTTGGCCACTCAAACGTTACTGTTGCTAGCCTGCTGCATGAGATCCATTCACAAGATCGCAAACGTGACCGTCAATAATAATTAAAAAAAACAAGATCACAAACGTTCTGGTTCTGGGTGTAAATGAAATTCGGTTCTCCAGAAGCTTGACCTCTCCTGCAGAGGCAGTCGCCAATCCAGATCCAGGGCCCAAAACAGCGACGCGGGTCCTTGGGTAGTTGAGCGACCAGGGTCCCCTGCAGTCTTTCTGCAGCCACGTAACTGCGAGCAATATTACAGCATGTTCGGCAGGCTGCGCTGTAGCTGCAGCTGATGAAGAAATAACTACGAACACTGTAGCGGCTGCTGCGAACACTGTAGCGGCTGCTGAAGAAATAACTGAAACATTGTAGCTACTGCAAAGCAGTCAGGCGAACAGGCTCATTATTGTGCGTTGCAGGTACTGTACAATCTGCCCCCTCTGTTCCCGGCGACCAGTTTATCTTCAGCGACCCAACTTCTTATTTGCACTGGAGCCATTTAATTGAGTGCTTGAGACGCCATCATGATGGTTTTAGTCGGGCATTAAGGATGGAGAAGAACGTGACCATGCACCATCCTCACACTTCGCTGTGCGTAACTGGTAATCACGGTCTCATCAATCTACCACTCGTTCAAGGAGTGCTACGCAAACCATCCACTAGAACCGCGCTCGTGCATTTAGGGCTGACAAAGATAGCCAAGG
Source organism: Eragrostis nindensis (assembly GCA_012490785.1). NCBI lineage: Eukaryota > Viridiplantae > Streptophyta > Magnoliopsida > Poales > Poaceae > Eragrostis > Eragrostis nindensis. The sequence goes on from JAAXCT010001124.1 coordinate 153,364, forward strand.
ATCCTCCTTTAAAGTTGAAACTACGACCAATCGCCCATCAATCATAATCAACTTAATATTAGGCTGTCCAGATACGCAACTTGTACGTACGTATAATACTTGTCAGTGGAATGTCATCTCTGACCAGTTGGCTCTTGATGTGCCCTCAAAACGCCAAGGACATTGTGCCGTGACATGGAGCTATTAGGACCATTTGAACGAATCGCGCGGAACCTATCAGCTACTCTCTTCATTCCAAAATAATTGACGTTTTAGCACTCAGCACGGAGATTATGAAAAGTTGTTAAAAATAGGTGTAGAGGAAACGAGAATGAGAGAGATAAAGATAGAGGTGTATTCGGAAGAGAGAAAGATGCATTAGGAAGTGAGAATGTCAATTATTTTTAAAAAACTAGATGAAGCTAGAGTGCCAATTAAACTGAGACGGAGGGAGTACTAAATTGCAGAGCTAGTTGCAGAACAGTAGTAGCAGCAGTAGTTGATGCTATCATCTCATAATGATCCGCAAGTTGAAGGACGCTTATTATATAGATGGTCCGTCGTCTACATTGAGCTGGACAGTGCTAACAGTATGGCAGCATTCACAATGAGCTGACTCTTCTTCTGTGATCATTGGCCCGCAGAGGTGGTTGCTCAATTGATCAGCTCTGTTTTCACCGTGCACGGATGAATGGCTTCGATCGCGGAGAACATCTCTGGTGTTACCGCGGGTTCGTGTGTTACCGTGTTACCAACTTCAATAACGCCTCAAATATGCAACGAAAAATTGCAACAAAAATATAAATGGATAGCTCATGCAACGATCTACAATTCATATTTTTGGTTGAGGTGCAACCGAAGCTCGTACAAGAAGATAAAAAAAGAGAAATCAGACGTTGAATAGTAACGGGTTGCGGGTTCGTGATGAACAGTTGCAACCCGCACTATTTACAGTCTGATTTCTCTTTTTTTATCTTCTTGCACGAGCTTCGGTTGCACCTCAACCAAAAATATGAATTGTAGATCGTTGCATGAGCTATCCATTCATATTTTTGTTGCAATTTTTCGTTGCATATTTAAGGCGCTACAATAATCGGTAACACGGTAACACCCTAAGGGGTGGTAACACCGGAGATGTTCTCTTCGATCGCGGTCCATGCGGTAGTAGCACACGACAAGCCAAGCGTGGGTCGGAGCAACGCCGTACGCTGTGCGGCGAATCAGCCGTCAGATAACCGAACGTGCTGGTACTATGGCCTGTTTGAAACCTCTAAGAATAATTGTTAGTTGCTAAAATTACTATTAGAGGTTTCAAACACTCCAGCTAATAGGCTAACTAATTGTTAGTTATCACCTTAACTAACAACTATCTTATTAATTCCTTCAACCCAGCTAATTCTAGCTAATAGGTAACTAATAATTAGAGGTTTTAAACACCTACAGCTAATAAGTTAGCTAGCTAATAGCTAATAGATGAAATTAGATAACTAACAATTATTTCTAAAGGTTTCAAACAGGACCTATATCAGGTCCATTCCATCGCCGCGCGGAATCCTGGCTGCACCGATCAGCCTCGGGGCGATCAAGCGGAGCGGCAGAGGAGAGGAGCCGGACGTCAAACCAAGGAGATAGAGACGTCTTCATTGTTGGATCTGGATTCTGACATTTTGCAGGATGACGCGGACGAAACCAGGTCCGCCCCTACTAGTATCAAAGTGTTTCCTCGTCCCCAAAACGCCTCCGTGCCGAAGCGTCGCCAGCTCTCGGCATGCTGTGGCAGGGTTGCAACCACGCGGCGCACCTGCGGTTTCGGCGTCCTAGCTTGTCATCCTCCGGCGTGCGCTGCCAAGCTTTCCCATGATGCGCAGGGCAGGCGAGGTGATGCGCTTGAGCATTTCTGCCGTAAGTTGGGGGCACAGGCGGGACGGAAACGCGTCGTGTCCAACCTAAACGCGCACGGCTATTGAAGCTGACGCAACATCGCCAGCGGTTTTAGGGAGATGGATACTGGAGGTGGAGGTATGATCCCGATCCCCTAGCTAGTCCCCACAGTCTTCTCGATACTAAAAGGAATAATATAAAGTGCAGAAGTATGAACTGAGGAATGTTCTCAGTCAGTAGTCAGTTGTCATTGGATCTGCAGGGACAGGGAGATCGAATCCGATTTCGTTCATGCATCTGCTGCATAAAAAGGACGAGTGATCAGGACCAAGCTGAATGGGGCATATGGGGTGTGAGTCGAGTTCAGAGGACCGCGTGTTCAAGTGTAAACTCGGGAATGTTCAGAGAATCGGAGCTGGAACATGAGATGTGCCCTTACCCTTAAACCAAGGGCACATGCACGTGGGATTGTCACTGTAATTGTGTAGCGCATGAGATGTGCCCTTAAACCATGGGCACATGCACGTGGGATTGTCACTGTACTAGTTGTTTAGCGCATGAAGTGGTGCTGGATACGCGGTTGCATTCATACGGGGAGAACACCGGGATGCGCTTTACTCCGTTACTCGTACGTGGAGAACCTGAATTAGTAGCAACATGTACAACACGCTGGTTTACATTGCTTTTGTTTCTCCTCCAGAAAGCATGTACAACAAATTCTGACAAAGTACTACTGTAGAAGGCTGAAAGGAAAATAAAAGATCCTCCGAGCCTGTACAATAACACTGACAAGCCAGACCCTTCTGGCTTCCTTGATCATCATTTGCGAGCTGCGACTGCGACAAATTCTTCCGGGTAGACGTGCTTCCATGTTTCAATCGCGTACCCAAGGCCGCGTGGAACTTGTGGCTCAGCTGTCAGCTCGATCAATGTTGGACTGCCTCGGCCGTGCTATGATCTCTGGCTAGAGCTGGGAGACGGGTGGTGGCTGCTCCGCGCGCCGTCCGAGCCGGACCTGGACCGCGACGAGCGGTGCCCGTGCCCACCGCTCTCCCGCCGCGCCGTGATCCGCTCGACCTCCTCCAGCGACGCGACGACCTCCGCCATGGAGGGCCGGCTCTTGGGGTCGACCGCGAGGCAGCGGAGCGTGAGCTGGGCCGCCTGCAGCGCGGCCTTGGACGGGTACTGGCCCTCGAGGCGCGGGTCCACCAGGCGCGCCAGCCTGCGCCGGTCCGCCAGGTACGGCTTGGCCCAGTCCACCAGGTTGTGCTGCTGCGCGGGGCGGGCCGTGTCCATCGCTCGCAGGCCCGTCAGCATCTCCAGCAGCACCACGCCGAACCCGTACACGTCGCTCTTCACGTACAGGTGCCCTGAGGGAGAAGAAGACGACGACGGAGGCGAGCGACGTGTGTGAGTTCCGCTGGCATCGTGACGCGCGCAGCTATGGGGTTGATCGTGAGTTGCTGCGGTAGATTGATTTGGGTTGCGAGGCAGAAGAAGATGGGCGCACCTGTGGCGACGTATTCCGGCGCAGCGTAGCCGTAGGTGCCCATCACCCGAGTGGTGACGTGGCTGTCGCCGCCTGTCGGGCCGTTCTTTGCGAGACCGAAATCCGAAAGTTTCGCGTTGAAATGCTGCGTCATGGCAAAGATGGATCAGATGGGAGAGAAAAAACCCTTCTTTGTGCATTGACACTAAGTCATGGCTTTGTCCAGAAAATATTTACACTTTTTGACAAAAAAAAATATTTGTATGGATCACTCAATCGTACAAGTATATTCATAAACAACCAATTCTTTAACAGTTAACACACATGAAACCTGCCTATGACGCTTGCGTGGCACAATTATTGAATACTCTACAATTAGCTATGCTATACTCCCTGTTTACACTCTTTAAATGGAATAAAAAGTTTAGGCAATTTTAAATTTATGGAACTTAGTAACAAATCAAGCAATTTTTGAGGATTTCTTTTATATCAGGGTTGGGAGAAGGGGACATATGGCCCCCTCCACTATAATTTATGCCAGCAACAATGGATGTTTGATGAAAAATTGTTTGTAGCACTTACCGTATCAAGGAGGATATTTGATGCCTTAAAGTCTCGATATATCACTTGCTTCTCTGATGAATGCAAAAAGGCGAGGCCGCGCGCTGCACCTATGGCAATGCCAAGCCGGAGGTTCCATGATATCGGTTCAAAGGATCCGCCCTCTGCTCAATAGTACCTCATTGTCATGTGTTTGCTTTGCAAAAGTTAATCTAGTGATAGTAGTAGGAGTAGTATTGCCTTGTGGGACACTTTTATCTCTCTCTTCAGCAAAGTTATAATCCAGCAAAAGTATTTTCTGATAAAATGAAATATGCATCTGCGTAGAAAAGAGTAGATTTTGTAGGTCTGCAACTATTTTGACCTAAGTACCTATAGTTGTATGATTTTTTTTAAAGATTTCAGTCCAAAATAGCAACAGGAATGACGCTCTCTTGTCGTCGTATCAGGTTAAACTGACTTGACCCAAAAAGGTAGCTTTCGTTTACAGGTCCCCCAAACAGTAATCAGCTCGCTAGGTGTACTTGTAAGGACCATAACCATTAGAGGCAACCCCGAGTCGTTGTCAGCAAGTCAACCCAGTCACTATCAAATCGACCCAGGGAAGTTGCAAGGAAACGAACAGGAAAGAAGGAAAACGCTAGAGAAGAAGATGACTCACTTCTGAAGAGGTGGTTCTCCAGGCTGCCTTTGGCCATGAACTCGTACACCAGCAGCAGCTCCTTGTCTTCCACGCAGTACCCCAGCAGCCTCACCAGGTTCGGGTGCGACAGCCTCCCGAGGAAGTTCACCTCCGACTGCAACCAAAAGCATAGATTAGCTCAGCAGCAGACCGAAAACGTCAGGGATTAGCTCAGCGGGAGACGCGAAAACAGAGCAGCGCGAGCGTGAACGTGCCGAGCGGACGCCAACCGCGGCGTGAAAAGGCGCGGAAACGCTGGTTGTGAGAGAGAGTTCAAGCGATCGGATCAGACGGGGACAGGACGGCACCAGCTCTCGTGCCTGCAGCGCGTATTGTATCGCGTCCCCACGCGAGGCATATGATATGAACATTTGAAAACGATGGCCATGTGGACACGCGGTGTGGATGGGACGGGAATCTGCCGATAATAATCGGCTGGGGCGCCGCGGCTGCTGCGCGTCTGCGCCGATGCATGGGACGTCCCCAGTTCCCCCACTATTCTATCAACTGTACCTCGCTGACGCACGCGTTCGCGGGTTCGCGGCGAAACAGCAATCCGGGACGGCAGGTACGAGCTGCCTGGCCGGTTTGGGGTTAACAACGCCGCGCGCGCGTGCGGGGAGTTGAGTTACCGTGTACGCACCTGCCACTCCTGCAGGCCCTGGACGCTCTCGGGGTTGAGCTTCTTGACGGCGACCACCATGCCGGTGCCGCAGCGCACGGGGCTCATGGTCCGCTCGTCCACCCACCCCTTGTACACGCGCCCGAACCCGCCCTCGCCGAGCACCGTGTCCGGCTTGAAGTTGCGCGTCGCGGCACGGAGCTCCCCGAACGAGAAGATGCGCAGGTTGGGCGTCTCCAGGATCCGGCCCTCCGGGTACGCCACGGCGTCGCCGGCGCCGGACGACAGGGGTCGCGTGCTGCCGCCGCTTCTGGCGATTGTGCTGCTGTTCGTGGACGAGCTCGGCGACCTGCTGCTCCGGTGCCCTGAGCTCATCATGGAAGCGTCGGCGTGCTTGGGCGCCGCCATGGGAAGCGCTCTCGCAGCTGCTATTGCTGTCGATCGGAAAACAAGAAATTGATCATGACCAATACGATTGGATGGGAATACCAAAACGTGTATAAGAACCAACAAAAATTAGCTCAGCTGAATCATGATCGGTTCTTAGAATCCATGCAAGAGTGCCAGAATGGGCGAACCAGAAGCACAGAGGAAATGCATCGCAGGAAAGGAGTGGCCGTACCTTGTGCCTGCCCATGGTGGCCAAAGTTCTTCACGGCCTCCACTTCGGCTTCCTCGGAGCCGAAGCAATTCCCCATGGAAGCAGCAGCAGCGGGCAAGCTCTGTCGTCGATGGCTTCCTACTACTAGTCACCGCCTCCCTCCTCTGTTCTCCTGGACTCCTCTGTTTCCAGCAGCTGCCACCACTCCCAGCTCTTCCTTGCTTCTTCGCTTTCCGCTCGCGCGGCGATAGATATAAAAAGCGCGGCCGTGCGATCGCCGAGGCTTACGCGGTAGGGAAGACCTTTCTCTGGATCGGTTGGTGTTGTCGTTGCGGGGGGAAATTTATTTTTCTGCGCTCAGCAACGGATGGCAGTGTCAACACTCAGGTACTCAACAAGGTACACTCAGGTACTCAACAAGGTCAGCTTTCTCACCCTGGGTATCCGTTACTGCGTTTTCTTTGGCCTAATATAGTGCAGGAGTTGAGGAGGGATGATGCTGTGCGTTTACTTCCGGGAAGTCAAATGCCCTGCAAACTGCAAGTCTGCGCTCCCCTTTTGATATGTCAATTTGCTGGTGGATTTCGACACACAAGTTGCATATAGTTTTGACACATGGTAGACCCAGTTGGCTTGTCTGGTCACGGTCACGCAGATGGAGGAATTTCTCCTGCTGGGCGAGAAAATGGAGGTTGAAGAGGTTCTTTTGATGGACAGAAGCAGGGATGCAGAAAGAAAAAAAAAACTCCACTGATAGGAGGCCTGCTTCAGTTTTGTCAGGTGGAAAGAAAAGCTTCTGCAAGTCCAATCACCTTTTTTTTTTTTTGCGATGAGTAAGTCCAATTACTTAACCTGGCTTTCAAAATCAAAAGGGATAGAATAAGAGGAAGAAACCTAACTGACCCCATTTCGACAGGTAGAAATGAACATCTTGTTCTCACCAGCCAATTTGCAAGTTGGCAGGAAAAAAATGATAACGCAACGCGATCCTTTGCTGTGACGCTGATGATACAGCACAGGCTGCACTGCACGTGCCTGCATTTCTACCCATGCTTCACTGCTAGGCCTAATAACGCATAGCAACTTTATCCGAACAATCCGACACGACATCATTCGCTTTGGCCCTCGTATGAATGAAATCTCAAACAAGTTCACCTCGAACCAATGAACTTGTAAAGAACCGAAAGTCAAAGACTCAAAAGTGCAGAGCTCAGACTATCGCGTATGCAAGCCTACCACCACTAATCCATCAGTAACAAAGATCACAGGTCACCCTTCTTTTGAGTTTAGGAGGGCCCCAGTTTTGAACATTAACATCGATCTAATTGGGTTTCATGTAAAGTTTGTGGCTTTGACAAAAGTTAAGATAAAAGGCATCACTATGATATAGCGACCTTGTTTGACTAGTTTGGTAAAAGGCCTCGAGATTTGATGAGATTGTGTCATGTCTTGCGAATGAAGTATAACACGGACATATTTGATATCAGAGAGATATCAGAGTTGATATGGCAATATCAAATGTAGTTGACCAGGAGACCCAACGAAAAGTAGTCCTTAACTGCGGTGTATAAGCAGTCATGTTCCCAGTCCCACCTCGCGTAATGAACTGTTAATTTAGTTTGATGGCACATGGCAGTATACCGTTGCAACGTGATAGTAACAGGTACTGGTAGGATCATAAGATATTACGAAGACACGATTTCTACGCGGTTCAATTGATCGCACTTGTGAACATATGGCCTACTACACGTTTCAATTATTTTTTTTTGTTGCACAACAGCTAAACACGCACTCAACAATTCGGATTTCTTCACTTAAGTACACCATTGTCCGATGCAGTTGATCGTTATCTTAGTACTCGTTCAATCAGCGCTGATGACGGTCCAGCATCCTGAACGAGACATCTGAGAGAGCACTTTTTTTTTTTTACACATATTGCGTAACGGCGTTGGGTCGCTGCGTGAATGACTTATCAAGCATTTTTTTTGCAGCATGGTGTCAAATGGATCGATGCCTACCACCCGACTTTCATGGCTTGGGGCGTTGACATGGGTGATATTTGCTGTCATGCACTCAATAAGATTAATTTTTAATTTTTTTTGAGATTACACAGTACAACTCAGACACTCACAACGCACGCACACTCACCCCAGAACACACGTACGCAAATCCTACCCCTATGAGCATCTTCGAAGACTGAGCCGGCAAATCCAGAGATACGAAGTCACCACTGGCGCCTCGCTGTCGACGGGAGCGTCGCCTACCACTGAAAGCACAAATGCCGTTAAATCCTTGAAAATTCGCTCCCACGAGGAGTCGAACCCAGGACCTAAGAGGTGTTACTCGGATGCCTTAACCACTAGGCCAAGACCCCTTTCACAGATTAATTTTTAATTGTCTTGGCAATTTTTTTAATTGCGGTTGAGAATAATAGAAAGGTACCACATACGTTTCGATTATACGAAATTATGCTGAATAAGTCCCTTCATTTCAAGTTTCTGCTTGCACCGGCATCCGAATATGGATCTTCAGAGACACCGCAAAAAAAAAAAAAAAAGGATCTTCAGAAATCAAAGGGACCTTTGAATGGGGCAGCCTTGTAACGAGTCATGACCACATTCAATTATTCACCTGTTAATAGTTCAGTTTTCCACAGCAGAGTGCTATCATCAGCACCAGCATCAGAACACGACAACAAGGTTTAAAAAGAGCAACTGACATAACATGAGAAACTGACATTAAACATGGGTCAACTATTATATGTTCAAACCAGGTTGAATTAACCGGATAGCATTGACCAGTTTTGACATGCTACTACCGGGTCTGTCCAAGGTACTTGCTACATTGCATTGGAAATCTAATGTCCAATCCAAAGGGAAAACACACACTAATCTCTGTTTGCTTTTTTAAGCCTGTTTCTCCTCTTGAAAACTTCTTCCCTGAATTGCTTGGTTTTAGTCATCAGGTCCAAGGAAGGCTTCTGTTGTATGGTCTCCTTCTCCATCTCCAACTTCCTCTTTCGCTTCGTGAGGACCCTTACTAGAAAATCCCGCTTCTCCTGTTGCACATCTTCTCCTGTCTGGCTGACAATCTGTTCCTGCATACACTATGGAATATGCGTTGCATACGTTTCAATTATTCAGAATTGCATCAAACTGCTACAGACATTACTTGGTAAATTCACAAGCGAAGAGGAATAAAAAATTATTGATAGTGTACCTCAGTCTCACGAATGAGGGAGTCGAGAGATTTGATTTTCCTGTGAGGCCAGCGAGGTATCCCATATTGCCGGCATTTCTTCTTCAGTATACTGACTCCGATCTTCAAAGTCTTTGAAGCTTCTGTGATTGGAAGATGGAAGCACTGAGCAATCTCAACTAATGTAATGCTTGTTACATGCCCACGCTTGGCTCTTTGGCGCTTCTGAACCGAGGACAAAAGTTCTGCGACAATTCAAGTAGCACAAAACATAGCTATCAGACATGATACTACTTTGTGAGTTGTGACACTTCAAACTTCCAAAAGGTACAACCCTCCCGAGAATAAGAGCGAATATTGCTTATTTTAGTTGCTAGTACAGGAAGTACAAAGTAAGTAATGGCAAGCTGACAAAATGAATTCCATCTACTGAATGTAAACCTTAAAATCATGTCATCAGAAAATATTTTAAGAGTAAGCTGTAAAGTTGATATAGAGGTTGAAATCCTATGACATTTATAGATACTAAGCCCGTGTGCCAGCAAGGACTCTTCTTGCATCGTCTATAAAGAAATGGAACATTTTCCCCATCATACCACAACAAGTCCTATCTTGTCAGCCAAACATAAAAAACATCAATTAACAGGGAGTCCTTTTTTTCTCTCCGCACATGTCTATCTGATTTCCATATTGATTTATTTTTTCCTTATTTAACTGTAATGTTTATGGAACTATCGTCATAATAGGAACCAATTATGATTTTTTTTTCTTCCAATTATCAGCATTTCCCTTGTCCGCGCCTAAGCCCCCCAACACCTACGTCATACTAGCGGAAACCTAGCTAACATTCCAATTCTCTCTGTCTTTTTTGAAACGAGGCAGGAGCGTTGCTATTCATTAAAAGAGATTGGCTACACCGTACACAAACCTGTCAGTTAGAGAAGCAGAAGGGACACGACAACTAAGCGACAAAAATAATATCCGTTCAAAAGTTTGCCTTTTCCATTCAAAATTAAGCGCCAAGAGTAGCACATCAAAACAGGAAAAATCGCTGCAAAACTTGCCAATTCTTCTGTGAGTGTTAGTGTATTGCCCCACGAATTGAGTTAGACAACATAGAGTGGAATTTTGTAGCAATTGCCAATCTTTCCCAACATCCCGATGTTAAAGAAATTTCTAGACAAGTCCTGCTGTTTGGCACAGCCCCAAAACATTTCTACCAATGTTCAAGTGATGCAAAGCTATCTTAGTTAATTATTGGGGAAATTTAAAGTAGCAACAAAGATAGCTTCAGATAGGGCAAAACACATGTGTGAGCTAATCAGTGGTACTTAAAAATGAAATCACTGCCAAAAACATCAGTTACTGATTTAAAAAAAATAACGAAGGAAGAGATGAAATCACCTGTACCAGATTGAGGATTCTCATCAGACTCAAACTCAGAAGCATAATAACCAGCCTCATCAAACTCAAAATCAAACTCAAACTCAAAAGGATAACCAGCCTCATCAGAAATATTCTCCCGTTCATTCGAATCAATGGTCTGTTGTTGTTCCTCGGGATCAGAGAGAATGGGCTGTGGGAGGTTTTCTTCAGGCTTCTGAAACTGAAATACCTTCTCCAGGTCGTTGTACAGGCTAGGCAGACACGTTAGCTGAGGATTCCTGAAAGGGAAAAAAAATAATCAAAGTTTTCATCAAGGCAGAAGTGGGAATCTGTGAACTAAAGAAGAAAATTCGGTACACAATAGGTGACCCTAAACAACGGCATACGGTGAAGGGGACGTAAATGAATGAATCAACAGTTCACTTTCCTCAAAACAGAACCAGTTTGGAAACCGAAAACGCAGAACATTTGGCTATCGGTCGAAGCATGCATCTTCGTACATCTGATGTGATCTATTGATCGGATCGTACGTACCGGACGGGGCAGAGCGCGGGCGGCGGCGGCGGGGAGGACGGCGCAAGGGCGGCGACGGAGTCGAACACCACAATGCAGAGCCACTCCCCCACCGCCTGCCCCTCGCGGAACGCCGGCCGGCCGTTGCACCCCGGCTGCAGGATCCGCGGCGCGCCGTCGGGGACGCCGACCTCGCGGCAGTCGTCGTCGGCGAGGACGTACCCCCGCTCCACCCACTTCTCCCACCGGACCCACCCCATCCCGGCTTTCCTCCCGACCACCTTGTACCCGTGGACGCTCCTCACGGCGCCTGCATGGACACGGAAAAGGAAGGGAAGAAAAAAACCAGGCGTCAGCTACACGCCGTGCGGCGCGACGTAGGAAAACGATCAAGAAAGCTTCCATGGGAGGACCGTGTTGGACGGTGCTCGCGAAGACGGCGAGCGCGGTGAGGGTGGTGACAGAGGCGTCCATGGGAGCCGGGTTTTCGGGGGGAGAGTCACGAGGACTGGCTGTGGCTGGCGATTTGAAGAGCTGCCAATCGCTACTGCTTTGAAAATGGAGTGAAGGTGAGGACTGAGGACTCCGTCCGTCGTGCTTGGGCTGGCAAAAGATGGAGAAGGCGGTGGAATTCGATTGCGTTGGAGGCAGGCAGCAAGAGATGGACAAAGGGGATGGTTGGGATGGCGTGGAGCAGTAATGCCAAGCGATGTGGAATTTGGAAGCTTGCAGTGCGGACGCCGCGAGTGCAACGAACTGGGGTGCTCGGATTCCCCTTCGACTAATGCGCAGCAATTGCAATGGCCTGCAAATTTTGGGACCTTCCCGAGAGGAACGATGAAGAGCGAGTGTATCAGGTTCTGCTGCTACTTCGTTTCGTTGGCCGGTGGTCACAAGACTCACAACGCACAATGCCGAACTAGATAGATTGATTCGCGACATTCATGCCGCGCGCGCTCTGAAGCTTTTTCTGGGTTATCTGGCTTGGCCATGTGTTCTTACTTGCCGGGGCGGCACGCAGAACAGAAGAAAACCCAAAACCAGAAGTCACAGAAACGTAGCAGTAGCGATTTACATGGATGTGCACAGATAAAGATAAAGACGCCATCGCAATTCCGGGAGAAAAAGGCAGTAAAGAGGTCGTCGTTCCTTGCCACCGCGCTGCCGGTGCACTTGCTTTCTTCTTGTCGAGTCCGCCTGCATGCCTTCACTCACTCCCGGTCAAGCCCCCCTCAACAGCCTTCCTGTTTTCTTCCGCCTTCCTGGACGAATTGCCGCCCAGTCTCACGCGTACCGTCACGTCGGATGCACGAGCGCAACTATGATCCGCGGATGGGCGCGGCAGGCGGGAGGGAACCGGGGTGACCTTCCAAGTGTCGCTCGAAGTGGCATCCGAGAATCGCCTGATCGAGGAGCGAGGCGCAGCGAGGGCCGCAGCCCACGGAGAGGAAAAAGGAGCCGAGTTGGTTGGGTCGGATTTGTCCTCTTGCTTCGCAGCTTCCGCCGCGCCTTGGTTGCGAGTGACGAACAGTAGCAAACGGCAGTCTTGCGGCAGTGACGCCATCCAGGACGGCAAGAGACAACGAGATATACCCTTCGGTCTTTTTTTTTTTTTGAGCGGCCTTCGGTCCTGTTTCAGAGTGCCTGCAAGAATTGATCCACGCAAACAATATTATGGAACAAAAATCCCCTAAATTCCAACGTTCACGACCTAATGATCTCCATCGACTCAAGTGGCATTACGAACTACTCCGTACATGAGGTAAAACATAAGTGAACTCAAATGCTATCCCCCATTATCATCATACCCTTAGCATCCAAGATAGGAGCACCTTGCCACCCACACCAACATTTGACTGTGATATCTGATTGAGCTCAGTGTCACATTCTCCGTGCCTCACGTGCAATTGGAGAGCTGTTAGGGTTGAAAATGAACACCCCATTCCCGTCAAAAAAAAAGAAGAAAAAGAACACCCCATGGGGTGTGGGAACTTCTTGCACCATCAAATCCAAAGCTTTAAAACTTTTGTATATATTACAAGTTATACATATACTTGCCACTTACTCTCGCTACCCTAACGGAGCCATCATCTTGATGCATGATCCGATTGATGAACCCATGTAAATCCGCTTTTCGAGACAAACATCAACACCCCACTCTATTTATCACAAACGTCATCCGATTCTTTGCTATTCAAAATTCTTTTTCATGCCTCAACAATTACATACCGCACTCCACTCAAGCAAAGATAGATCTGGTAAATTGATCTAAAACAACTTACATTGCCGAACCGTAGCGATTCGACTCCAATCACCACGATTCGGACAAATACTGAGTAAATAGAACTAATCCACTCCATCCAACCGAAATAAACAACTAAGCATACGTTAGAATCTATCCCTAGATGCGCCAAATCCAAAGTACCCACAAATCCTCCCAAAATAGCCAAAACTATTGGATAGAATCAAAACAGAAGAGAGAGAATACCTTGCTTGACAAATTCCACCGAAGAAAACAAGTCAATCTGTTCGGATTTGGCGGATCTGAAGGGCAATGGAGAGAAGACTAAACGCCCTCCGCCTTCTATCTCGAGTGGGGAAGTAAGAGGGAGGAGGTCGGGAGGGAGAGGCGGACCCACAAATAAGATCTAGAGCGTTGCACCGGAAAAACGTGACGCTTTGTTTTTTTCCTTGAGGCGTCAAGACTCGACATTACGTTGACTTTTTTTAGGCCGGGAGGGACAAGCGGACTTCTCGAATAACTTTGAGGTTGTCTCGTGTACTAAGGTGTCGAAAATTACGACGTATATTCAATTTTTTTTCTCTGATAAAATTTTGAAGCTGAAACTAGTAGCAGCTTCCTCGTCGTAAACTTCAACGAGAGTAGATAGAATCCAGTTCCAATTTGTCAGTTGACGACCAGGATCGTTCAGCTTCAAAGCAGGAAAGAGACGGCCCACCTAAACACGCCACACGCTCCCGAATACGGAATTGCGCCACCTAGTCGTCTCCGCCCTCGTACAGCTCAACTACCGGCGGCCGCCTCCGCCTCCGAGCACGCCAGAGCTTCGGCGATCCCTTCCTGAAATTTTTTTTCACTACCCAGAGCCCGACCGGACATGTGCATCGCGGCTTGGGCGTGGCAGTGCCACCCGGCGCACCGCCTGCTCCTCCTCTTCAACCGCGACGAGTACCACTCCAGGTGCTCGCCCCGCCGCTTATTATGCCCGATTTATGTCCTGTTGAGCCGCTCACTTGCGAATTGGCGCAGGCCGACGCAGCCGGCGCAGTGGTGGACGCCGGGGGAGGAGGGCAAGGAGATCCTCGGAGGCAGGGACGAGCTCGGCGGGGGAACGTGGATGGGGTGCACGAGGGATGGGAAGCTGGCTTTCCTGACCAACGTGCGAGAGCCCAGCTTGATGGCCGGGGCCAAGACCAGAGGGGACCTCCCGGTCAGGTTCCTCCAGGTTCGACCTTGCCAATCTTGTTATTTTTTTACATTTTGTGATGGATAATTTCAAACGAGCCATGGATGCTGGAGGGCTAAGCGTAGAATGATCTGGGATCGTGCCAGTTGGCAAATTGGCACCGATCTGTATGGGTAGAGACTAGAGAAGATCATTCACGAAAATGTAAAGGCATGGCTGTCTTCAATGGGTAGGTTGATGCAGAGTCATGTCATTCATCTTTGGCACTCGAAGAAGTTTGCCTTTGTTTGAATAATGTCTTAGCAACCGAGTAGCCTCTGTTTCATCTCAGTATGCTAGGAAATCTTAGATATTCAGATTAGCCACTTTTTCTCTAGCCTATCGCCAATGCCTCCCTTAACTAAAACCTCGTTTAATACTTACATTATTTGGACTGAGGAGTAGGTAAGGAAAAAAGATGGCTCCCCTCCCCTCCCCTCCCTCCCTCACCTCCCCTGCTAGCCCCTCGCCGGCGGCCACCCCGGCTCCGGCGACCACCTCCCCCTCCTCCCTCTCCCCCTTCGCTACCCCGTTCTGCCCTCGCTCGGCGGGACGACCCAAGATCCTCCGCTGGCAAGGTAGCCCAGCCTCTGATGGGGAAGTGTCTGAGCAGCGTGCTCCTGCTCGACCACCCCATCATGACCGGCCTGAGCAGCGTGTTCCTGCTCGGCCGTCCTACCGCGACGTCGCCTGCTCCAAGGAAGCGGAGTCCCACCGCCAACCTGAGGCCCCCACCCCCCCCCCCCCCCCCCCCCCCCCCCCCCCCCCGCCGCCGGTTCGCATCCTGCTCCGTTCCGAGATCCACCGCGTCCCCCGGGAGGAGCCGGACGAAGATGGGTGGTGTCTGGTGAAGTCACGGCGCCAACGGCGCCGCCAGCCACCTCGCCGCGTTCCGGATGCCATGATGGGGAAGTGCTTCAACTGCCTCGCCGCAGGTCACCGCCGCGCCTTCTGCAGGGCCAACTCGCTGTCTCCGGTGCGGCGGCGCTGGGCACCGGTCCTTCGAGTGCCGCTGGCCACGCTACCCCCGGCGAAGCGCCGAGCCACACAAGCAGTCCACCACTTCGTCGGCGACCCCTGCTCACCGCCAGACCGGGTGCCCCCGACCCCAGGCCCCTCGCGCACCAAGCCCTCCCGCTCCGGCAAGGCGTCATGCCGAACCTGAGACGGTCGAGGCCGCCACCGCCGCCCCCCGTCGCAGACGCCGGGTGCGGCGACGCCGGCGCGGACGCGGCACCAACCGAGAACAGGACGATGACTCGGCTCAAGCGAAGCAGCCTTCCCCCCTTCCGGCCGCTTCCCCGCCGCAAGACCCAATCTGGGACCAAGCCCGGAACAACCAAGGTGACTGCATCATCGAGAGAACGGAAGAGATCAACCAGCAGGAAGCGGGGTTGGAGTATCTGGCCATCTTTGCCCAGGTAGTTGGCACAAGGCCGGCCGTCTCCCCCGAAGACGCCATCGCGGCCATCGCCGGCAAGTTCAACATCGATGCTTCGACCATGGAGATCCACAACTCCGCGCCCGAGGACTTCGTGGTGATCCTCCCGGACCACGCCACCTACCAGCGCGTGCTCGGCGGCGACCGCTCAGTCCGAACCCCAACCTTCAGGCTTGTGCTCCGCCAGTGGAGTCGGCGCGCCCATGCGGACCACGACGAGCTGCGGCATCGGGTTCGCATGGAGCTCTCCGGCATTCCTCTCCATGTTTGGAATACGAGCACGGCGGAATCCCTGCTCAGCCCATTTGCCTCCATCATTGAGGTTGACGAGGCGACGGTGGACCGCTCGGACCTCTCTGTTTTCCGGCTGACTGCGTGGGTCTCCCACCCCGAGCACATCCCCAACAGCCGGCCGCTGCTGGTACCGGAACCTCACTTCTCCGACGAGCCAGAGCTTACCCGCCGCGTCCTTCGGTACACCGTCTTCTTCAACTACTGGCGCGAGTTCGTTGAACTCCCGCCGGACGAACCGGCGCCGCGCCATCCGCCACCGCCAAGATCACCTCCGCCCCCACCTTCTCCGGGCTCGAGCGACGACGACGACGCTGACCAAGATCGCCACCCAAAGCGGCAGCGCCAGCACATCCGCTACGCTCCAATGCGGCTCGAGCGCAACGTTGCCACCGATGAGGACAGCCCCTCCGGCTCTGACGCCGTCGACGGCGGCGCCATCGCTGTGACCGTTGCCGACTCGCCGCATCAGAACCCTCCGCCGGGAACAGGCAGCCACGTGCATAGCCCACAACCGGTCAGCGATGAGGGGAAAAGCGATAAAGCAAAAGCAAAAGTCCCACCTCTTTCCTTCCAAAACAGCCCAAGTGGACCCTCTGCCAGTCGTGCAAGTGCAAATGCGGACAAACTTCCAACGGCCGCTACGCGTCCTGGCTTGGACCAGTTTGAACTGGTGATCCTTCCAGACGCTAGCTGGCCTCTACGGCTCCACCACGTGGAAGACCACCACGACCCAATGATGGAGGAAGCGCTGGCTGCCGCGAGGCCACCAAACAGGAGGACATCTCTCTCCACCATCCCAAGGAATCCTTATCCTCCTCGACGCACGCGCAGCGAGGCGGATCTCCACCTCCTTGACCCTATCAGGCCTCGACACATACCTCCGCCTGGTCCAACAGAAGCGGACAAGCTGCCAACTGTAACATCCTGGCCCAGGGCTTAATAGGATTGATAAGAATACTCATACCAACAGTTGCAACTTCTTTTCCGGAAGCTCATCTCGAAAGAACTCCGGGGTTAAGCGTGCTTGGCCCGGAGCAATTTCGGGATGGGTGACCGACTGGGAAGTCCTTCCCGGGTGCGCACGAGTGAGGACAAAGTGCGCAGAAAAGACGTGTGTTGGTCTGTGGGGACAGTCTTGAGATCCTAGAGAGCTGCCAGGCGTGCGGGCCCGACCTCGTGGAGGCGGGACGTCACAAGTGGTATCAGAGCCGACTCTCGCGGTTTCACGGGCGCGTGTGGGCGCAGTTGCGCAGGCATGGTGTGCATGGCTGGTGTGGGCCCAAGTGGTCACACAGCATGGCACATGCGCTGGCACTGGACGCACGGACGTGGCCAAGAGAGGAAGTTCCTGGCCTGGGGTTGATCGACGAGGACGTCGATCTCCTAAGGGGGTGAGAATGTAACATCCTGGCCCAGGGCTTAATAGGATTGATAAGAATACTCATACCAACAGTTGCAACTTCTTTTCCGGAAGCTCATCTCGAAAGAACTCCGGGGTTAAGCGTGCTTGGCCCGGAGCAATTTCGGGATGGGTGACCGACCGGGAAGTCCTTCCCGGGTGCGCACGAGTGAGGACAAAGTGCGCAGAAAAGACGTGTGTTGATCTGTGGGGACAGTCTTGAGATCCTAGAGAGCTGCCAGGCGTGCGGGCCCGGCCTCGTGGAGGCGGGACGTCACACCAACTCGGTCGGAGCGAGCTAAGCCCCCGCCCGAGCTGGAGCCGACCCTATCGGAGCCTGAGCCGGAGCCGACCTTATCCAGCCCGGAGCCGGCCACTCCAGCCTCTGCCCAAGCTGAGCCGGAGCTTGTGCAGGACACAACTGGGCCAGTGCCGGTGCCAGGCGCCCGGCCTGACTTGGCTCGAGTCGACGGCGCCGCCTCTGAATTGGGGCCCCCGCCCCCTCCTGCTTCTACTGGGCTTCCTGCGGCCTCCGTTGCTGCACCCGCGGCCCAAGCGGCCGGCCCCGACGACTTCATCGCTTCTGTGGCCCAACCTCTCCAAACGCCGCTCGCGCCGAGGTCTCGTGCACCCCGTACACGAATGATCCGCGATGGCAACAGCTCGACTTCCACGCCTACGGTCAGCCTGCCTCGCCGGAGTGGTAGGATCGCGGCTCAAGGACCTTCAGCAGTCCGTCCATCCAAAAAAGGTGAAGCCCTACTCATGAAGCGTTGGGGTTTGGTGAAGGAAGGTGCTGGTATCTCCCAGGAGGCGATCCGCCAGTTCGAGGAAACCTTCAACAACCCGCTGTCTGACGAACACATCTCAGCGATCCGTGACCTCTTCCCGGATGGTTCCCCTCCGGACCCAGAGATGGTGGATGCCGCCCTATTGGAGTGCGGCGTGGTGCCCGCGGTTTGAGCTCAGCTCCCGCGCATCAAGGTTGCAACGCGCCCCCAATGGATACGAACCAACCAATTCTGTGCTGGAACGTCCGCGGCCTTAACGCCCGGAGCCGTCGTGATGCCTTACGATCAGTAGTTGCGGACACTGCGGCGTCAATCGTATGTATCCAAGAGACGAAACTGGATGTTATCTCACCCTCTCTAATCTATGAGATGCTAGGCTCGGACTTTGCCGAGTTTTCGTACTTGCCTGCCTCGCACACCCGCGGTGGCGTGCTGATTGCATGTAGAACGCCGGAAGCATCAATCCGGCCCATCTCCATTGGTACCTTCTCGGTCACGGTTGAGGTCACCGGAGGTCACGAGTCCCCGTGGACGCTTACCTCTGTGTATGGCCCATCTGATGACGATAAGCTACCATTCCTCGACGAGCTGAGAGCGATCAGTACAACAATTGTTGGCCCCTGGCTAATTGCCGGCGATTTTAACCTCCTGCTGAATATGGAGGACAAAAACAATACCAATGTTAACCGCAGAAACATGGGGAGGTTTCGGCGAATGGTCGATGAGCTAGAACTCAAGGACATTCACCTCCATGGACGAACCTACACTTGGAGCAATGAGCGCGCCAGGCCGACACTGGAGAAACTGGACCGTGCTCTTGCCACAGTGGACTGGGAACTGCAGTTTCCCAACTGCTTCCTACAGGCCCTCTCCTCCGACGTCTCAGATCACTGCCTGCTCCTCCTCTCCACCAACATCAGTGACTTCTCCAAGCCCCGGTTTCATTTTGAAACCTTCTGGCCCCGCTTGGATGGCTTCACTGAGGCAGTGCACCGCGGCTGGCAATGCTCTCCCATCTTCACTGACCCATTCATGAGGGTCAACGAGAAGCTGAGGAACACGGCACGCGAGTTGCAGAGCTGGAGCCAAAAGCGGATCGGCCACATAAAAATCCAACTTCTCGTTGCTAGAGCTGTCATCCTACACCTGGAGCGGGCCCAAGACCGCCGACAGCTCTCGGAAGCGGAGATCAACCTACGCAAAGACCTCAAATTCAGATGTCTTGGCCTAGCATCGCTAGAGCGCACCATCGCGAGGAACCGATCCAAACTGCTGCGCATCCAAGCTGGTGATGCAAACACTAAACTCTTCCACCTGCAGTCGAGCTACAGGAAGAAAAAGAATAGAATTGTCAGCCTGCGAGCTGGTGATTCCACGGTGTACTCGCAACAAGCGAAGGCAGACATGCTTTTCGACCACTTCGACTCCATCCTGGGCACTGAACAGCCACGTTCAAGGACGATCAACCTATCTGCCATCGGTCTGGACAGCCAAGAACTCCACCACCTGGATTCCCCCATCACAGAAGAGGAGTTATGGGCCACCATCCGTGCAATGCCGCGCGACAAGGCGCCGGGGCCGGATGGCTTCACAACAGAATTTTACATTGCGGCCTGGGAGATCATCAAGGATGACATGATCGCCGGTGCCAACGCATTCTACAATGCGGATCGGCGCAACTTCCACAAGCTAAACTCGGCCCTCATCACGCTACTACCAAAGAAGGCAGAACCGAAGGAGGCAGGTGACTACAGGCCCATCAGTCTAGTGCACAGTTTTGCAAAGATCTTCGCTAAACTGCTTGCATCCAGACTAGGACCGGAGCTTGACAAACTGATCGATGTCAATCAAAGCGCATTCATCAAGGGCAGGCTAATCCACGACAACTTCAAAATGGTACAGCAATCAGCCAAGCTGTTCAAGCAGCGGAAAATCCCAAAGCTACTGCTCAAACTTGACATTGCAAAGGCGTTTGACACCGTAGCCTGGCCCTTTCTGCTGCAAATCCTGCGACACCGAGGTTTCAGCCAGAGATGGTGTAACTGGATCTCGCTACTGCTCTCGACATCGACGACCAAGATTTTGCTCAATGGAGCGCCGGGAAATCCAATTCGGCATGAGCGCGGACTGCGCCAAGGTGACCCGCTATCGCCGCAGCTTTTCCTCCTGGTCATGGACGCACTTCATCGGTTGATCACGCATGCGACTGCTTGTGGCACCATCTCACCAACAGGCCATGCATCAGTTAAGCACCAATGCTCCCTCTATGCGGACGACGTCATGCTCTTCGTCACCCCAACAGAACAAGACCTCACTGCTGTGAAAGCAATATTGGACCTCTTCGGTGATGCTTCCGGACTGCGAACCGACCTACACAAGTGCATCGTTGCGCCGATAAACTGCTCTGATGACCACATCCATCTTCTGCAGACCATTCTACCATGCCAGGTTTCGGAATTCCCCATAAAATACTTGGGACTTCCGTTAACAACGGGACGGCTGCGGAAGGGAGACTTGCAGCCAATTGTGGATAGGGCCCAAGGCATGCTTCCCTCGTGGAAGGCAGGGCTCATGAACAAAGCCGGTCGAGCTGCGTTGGCAAAATCATCTATCACGGCGGTGCCAATCTATACGATGGTGTCGATCAAGGTGCCAGCTTGGCTACTCAAGGCGATCGACAAAATCCAACGGAGCTTCATCTGGGCTGGAACACTGCAAGCATCTGGAGGCCAATGCATGGTAGCCTGGCCCACTGTTACCAGGCCCTACGACTTCGGAGGTTTGGGGATTCTCGACTTGCAGCGGGCCGGACTTGCAATGCGGCTCCGGTGGTTGTGGTTCCAACGTACTGACCCAACCAAACCCTGGGCGAGTCTCAATTTGGACGTTGATCAAGAGGCGCAGGCCTTTTTTGATGCTTCGATCGAGGTGGACATTGGGAATGGCCTAAATTCACTCTTCTGGGAAGATCGTTGGCTAGACGGCCACTCTATCAAGACGATAGCTCCAGACCTTCATCGACTCGTCGTGATGCGCACGGCCAAACGACGCACTGTCAGCGATGGACTGAGGGACAAGATTTGGATCCGTGACATAACCGGCGGCTTGAACGTCCCGGCGTTGGTCCAGTACCTTCGTCTTTGGGTGCGCCTTAGAAACTACCAACTGCAACCTGATCGGGAGGACCGGGTGCGGTGGAGATGGACAAGTGACGGCGCCTACAGCTCAAAATCAGCATACAGGATGCTTTTCCAAGGATCGGTCCAACTAGATGGAGCTTCCCTCATCTGGAAATCCTGGTGTCCACCGAAAGTGAAGTTCTTCACCTGGCTAGCATTCCTGAGACGCATCTGGACCTCTGAAAGACGGCAACGTCATGGGCTACAGGAGAGCAACACCTGCGCCCTATGTGACCAAGAACCGGAGACCACTGACCATCTACTCCTTAACTGCAGCTATGCGAAGCAGGTATGGTGGGACACATTCTCTTGCGTTCAGCTGCCTTGTGACTTCAGATCGGACGAGCGCCTCGTGGACTGGTGGCAACGCCGCAGAGACAAGCTCCCCAAAGAAGCGGCCAAGGGAGTGGACACGCTAATCATGTTAGCAGCCTGGACAATTTGGAAAGAGAGGAATGAGAGAGTCTTCAACAACAAATCCAAGACGGCTGCTGAGACCTTCAACATGATCCGCCACGAGGCCACTGCATGGATCGGTGCAGGCGCAAGGAGCTTGGCCACGTTGTTGGGTCGCAACGCTAGCTAGATCGCATCGCGTCGTTTTCTTAGGTTGCTTTTTTCCTTCGCGCAATATACAACCACTTGTGTAACGGGGCGCCCTCGTGGCGTCGGGTTCTTTTGTAACAAAACTCTCTTCTTCTTAATAGAATGATGCGCAGTCCTCCTGCGTATTCTTGAAAAAAAAAATACTTACATTATTTTCAATGTAGGGCAGCCATGGTCCGTTGGAGTATGCAGAAGAAATTGCAAAGGAAGCAGATCAGTACAATGGTTTTAACCTTATCCTGGCTGATGTGAACTCAGGAACCATGGTTTACATTTCTAATAGACTTGGAAGTGAACCTGTGATTCAAACAGTTGCACCTGGACTTCACGTGCTTTCAAATGCTTCACTTGACTCCCCTTGGCCAAAGGTATGAGATACTGTTATTCATCTGGACGTCAGGATTAAGAATGCACTTTTCAAAAATTGAAAATACTTGGGATTCAGGTCCTTTAGACTACCTAATGCCACAATACCTATCTGGTATGGTAGTCACAGAGGTGGTTTATCCAATATATGATGCAAAGTGGCCATTAATTGTGCATATTTGAATGAAATGCAGCTCATGTATTTTGCAGTTTGCCATGACATAGTAGTTGGCTGTAGCCCTGCAATCATTTCCTTTTCCAGTTTCCTCTGCTGATTGTTAGGCATTATATCCATGAATGGTATAAGCTATTCGATGATGTTAGGAATTATCTGCTTTATTCGCAAACACAATGATTCATGAGAAATTTGTGACTTAAATTTCTTAAAAAGTATCTGTACAATGATAAACAATATGTAATTCTGTGGGATATATGCTAATTTCTTGATCGATACTTCTTCCCATAAAAAGCGTCCACAACAGCCTATATGCTAATTTCATTATGTGATAAGTGATAACCATGTTTCTGCAGTTCATATGTGCTGCTAAAAGAAGACTTGGGCTAATACTATTAAGCCACAAATTCACTCAAAACAATACCTTGCTTGTGCTGCCTACAATC
Source organism: Eragrostis nindensis (assembly GCA_012490785.1). Classification (NCBI taxonomy): domain Eukaryota; kingdom Viridiplantae; phylum Streptophyta; class Magnoliopsida; order Poales; family Poaceae; genus Eragrostis; species Eragrostis nindensis. Next base: position 176,440 of record JAAXCT010001124.1, read on the forward strand.
ATTGTACAGATACCTTTTTGGGTTCTTAGTTTGATTTGAGGAATATCTGTACAATGAGGTAGAATTCATTCTAACCGATAACCATGTCAGGCACTGCGCTTGGGAGAGAGCTTCGAAAGATATCTGGCAGCATATGAAGACACAGAAGCCCCTTTAAAGCAGATGGTCGAAGCATTGATGATGGATACTGTCAAGGCCGATAGATCTATCGTGCCTGATACTGCAGTCGACCCTGAGTGGGAATATAAGTTAAGCTCTATATTCATTGACACGGCAAAAGGACAGGTGAAAACTGTTAGATACAAGATTTTAGTAGCTATTATATGTTGTTTCAGATTCTATCACTATTTGTAAGAGAGACTATAACCATCTTTCTACTATACTGTTTCAGGCAAGGTACGGAACACGAAGCATGGTTGCGCTAGCAGCAAGATTGGATGGTGAGGTAACCTTCTACGAGGGGTACTTGTTGGAGAACAGCTTGTGGAAGGATAATCTCGTACAGTTCCAGATGGAGGCGGCACAATAGGACTTGAGAGGAACTAGAAAAAAAGATATTTATATTTATATTTAAAGAGTATATAGCAAATTTGGGTAGATCTTATCAAATCTTAAAGGATGGATACTAGTAATGGCCCCTTTTGTGCAGATGTAATGGATACGAATGTAATCTACTATAGCATTAATTGATTTATGTATGTGCTATTGCGCCTATAACCCCTCTTTCTGCTCTTCCAGAAATGACGGATTTTTTTCGCGAAATCACTAAAGTTTTCACTCAGTAAATATGTTTTTTCCTGTTGCAATGTGTATACGTACACGTAACATGTTAATACGTACCCTGACAAAAAAAATGTTAACGCGTACACATAGCATGTTAATTTACGTCGATTCAAATTACCGTTTTGGTTTTGCGAAACGAACATTTGACGGGGAAAAAAATACTCCCTCCGAAATATACAAGGCGCCATCCCGTCTGAACCAGAGAGTTCGCGAACTGCAGGACGCAGCTGGGCTGACAGATCGTGCGGGCCGTGAAACTGGGCTACATCACGGCCTCGCTGTCCACTTTCCCAAACAAGAGCCCAAGCCATTCCCTAGCCACACATCCGATCTCACGCGAACACTGCCACCTCTCGTCCTCGTCCCACGCGGCCACGCCCTACTCCTCCCTCGCACGCTCCGCATTCCCCAAACAAACCAAACCAAACCCTTGCCCGCTCCGCTCGCACCACTGCTCGACGGCGCCCTAACCCTCCGCAAACCCTTCGTCGCCGCCACCATGAAGTCCAAGGGCAACGCCGACGCGTCGTAAGTCGCCTCCCTCCCTCTCTCTCTCGTTTCCTTTGCGATTCGTTGGTGGGTTAGCGTGACTGATTTTCGTCTCCGTCTGTCGCGGCGCGGTTCGTTATTGGTCGTTGCAGGTTCAGGGCTGCCGGCAAGCGCAAGGCAGCCGGCGGAGTTGGCAGGCCCAAGCGCCAGCTCACTCCCTTCTTCGCGTTCCTGTAAGGCCTCCCTACCCTCCGCTGTCGTCTTTAGATCTACACGCGTCCTCGTCTAGAATTCTTAAGGTTTTAAGGATTTCCTTTGATGAACGTGTTGTCTGGTGATGGTACCAGGGCTGAGTTCAGGCCGAAGTACCAGGAGGAGCACCCTGAGGTCAAGGGCGTCGCGGCAGTAAGTTGCCTCTCAGATCCCTAACTTATAACTTGCTTCTAGGGTTTCGCTTAGATGGCTTACTATATCCCTGCGGTGGTTGGTTTTGCTTTCAGGTCACCAAGGCGGCTGGGGAGAAGTGGCGCTCTATGTCCGACGAGGTACGTGAATATAGTTTCTCGTATTAGTTTGTATGTATCTGTTCATTAAAGGGAAAAGCGTGCTTTTGTCGCTAACTGATTAATGTTTTCCTTGTTTAGGAGAAGGCGAAATATGGCGCGAGCAAGAAGCAGGATGACAAACCAAGCAAGCCCGCCAACAAGAAGGTAATACCACTAGGATTTTTATTTGGCTAATTAGCGGACGCCAGTTGGTTATCTTGTGAGCGGTCACCATAGTTTTTAAAGCTGCTTGGCGTGCTGTGGCGACCAGGGGAAGCCTTACCGCCTAGTTGATGCCTATGCGACACTACAGCATAAGGTGTCCCTGCTGCGACCAGGGTGACTTGTCAACCACCGGACCGTAGCTCCTCACCAAATGCCCCTGCATTTTTTTTTTGACCAAATGCCCCTGCGTTGGGGCAACACAGAACGTTAATAGTTCGCTCAAGGACCGCACCCTCGAGAGAGCAGGATGCCGGCCGAGATGGAGCACCAACCTAGACTTTCGTGCCTAGACCGACGCTGTGAAAACATAGGTGGTCACACACTTGTACGTTAGATCCTTCCAAAATTAAACAGGGACTAAACACACGTGTGACTGCTACTTGCCACCCTGTATAAATGATCTGTTGCCAGTTACGACTCAAGGAGTTACTTCTTCCTTCCTTCCCATTCGGTCTCTTCCCTCCCAATCCTTCTATTCCATGTTGCTGGAGGTTTTAGCCATGATTATAAACTTGATACAGTGCTGCTTTGCCTCCAGCTTGTATTGCGGATGCACAACACTAACCTGTCAAACTAGCTTCTGGCGTTGCCGCCGCCAATGTCCACACCCATTGGTTATCTTGTCCTGAATGAAGTCCACTGCAGATGCTGCTAGCCCATCATCACGGACGGAATGGCCGAAACATCCATATTGATTGTTTTGACTCCTTAACTGTGCTGTTTGATTAAAACTGTGCTGGTTAAATTGGATGTTCCAAAACTTGATTTGGTTTTTAAGCACAGATTTCCCACTTGGAAATTCTCTAAAACTTAGTTTGCGAATTATCCAACCTAGTTGAAATCTATTAAGTTCTTTGATTCCTCATCAAACCTAGTAATGTTTTTTAAGAAGACGAGGAACAATAATGGGAGGCAATCATTTCTGGTGGCAGAATAGGAAGGCTGTTTTTGCTAGTTGAGTGAGTTGTCGCCTTTTCGGCATCCATTGAATAACAGTACTGACTCCCTGTATAAGAAATGACTCATGAAAATATGGAATCGATCTTGTCTCTATGCTTTTTATATTTCTGTTTTTGTGATTATGTTCTTTAATCTTATCAGGAGGGCCCGAGCTCCAAGAAGGCCAAAACTGACGGTGAGGAGGAAGAGGAAGCTGAAGGTTCTGACAAGTCCAAATCTGAGGTTGAAGATGAGGATGAGCAGGATGGTAATGAGGTATATAAAATCCACGCGTCATAGCAGCTGCAAAGTGTGATGGAGTTTGTCTATTGTTTCTAATACCTGCTTAATTTGTTGATTGCAGGACGATGATGAGGAGTAAATAGTAGGTTAGAGAACAGCAGCTATGCAAATGGGCCTTTGCTTCTTTTGGACAAAGCTTGTTATGCTGCTGTCCTTTCTATGTAATGCTGTAAGAACTGTAGATGGAGGTGCCTTAGGGCTATGTCATGTTGGTGCGCGTTTAACTATTAGGAGGGAAAGAGCCTGTTACTGATGACTGGTTTTCTTTTGCCAGCCCCACCAGGCTTGTGTAGACAATTATTTTGCTTATCTACTAGTTCAGTGACTAGCGCATCTGTTTCCCTTTAATGCTTGAGTTGGTGCATTGGCTGTGTGGTATATAGCATGTACCGTATGATCGTATCATGTACCCAAGTTTTCCTCCTTTTCTTCCATCTACATCTCAGTGAGACAGTGATGCTTTCCAAGTTCAGTCGGATGAGCCATCGGAATATTTGTTGACATATGTTATTGCTTACGTTGATTTTCTCCCATTGTTTATGCATCATCATATGGCATGTATCATCATATGTATTCACTTATGGTGTCATTATGTAGTCGTGACATTAGGTCTCAGGGGCTGCTTTGTTGGTCTTCGCTAGTGTCAGCAGCTTCTAAATGAAAACTCTGGTCTCATCTTCATTAGATTAAGTGTTTGTACAATCAAAATTGCCACCGCACCCCTAGAAGGAACTCCCATTGAAAAAAACTCACACTGTAACAATGCTTGATTCATTTATCTACAATTTATGTCGAAGTAACCATATCAAAACAAAAAGAAGAAGGGGGGGGGGGGGGGGGGGGGGGGGGGGGGGGGGGGGGGGGGATTTACAACACGAGGGGGAATTCGGTCTATAGGTAGTCATATATTCTATGATGTGCTCTTTTCGTTTTTAGTAGTCCAAAGTAACTCTTTTGCCATCGCCGAGAAGGACTGGGCACCACTTGCCATATCTGCGGCCCGATGATTGATGCCCTGCAGAAAGCACATTTTGAAATTTTAACCATATGCATAATGCATGGTTGTGCGTCTTACCTATCAGGCAAGAGGCAACATTTTTCATGCATTCTAAGTTTGCGCAGGATGATTCTATCAAGGTCTTTTTGTCGACGAAAATATGCAGCAACCTAGAGATGGAACAAAGAGTTTGAATACTATATGTTCTGTTTAGAATGACGCGTACAGGAAGGAGAACAATAGACTACGGTGGTGTACTGGCATCCTGATAAGTCTTTTTTTTCCCTTCTAAAACGTGGGGTTACATGAGCTTTTTACCTCCAACTTTTTCATGTTCTCCTGCAGCTTGCTTCCAATCATTTTCGGAACACTGGTTGAATCCTGATCATGTAAACATGAATGACTGGTCAGCGGTAATCAACGGAGGTTGGTGATTATGTAGTGCATTATTTGACGCAGTGGTCATATCATCTACTGCCAGTGCTCATCGATTATACCATTAAAGAAGCCTGCTTGTTTACACAAATGTTTCAGGTTTTGTGATAAATGTTAGCTCGTCAGTATAAGTTCAACAAACAAGCAGTTTAGTCAAGATTGTTGTAATGGTGTGTGTAGTAATTCATAACATTGATGATTTACTCTTGGTGCCATGCACTTACATCATTTGTTGCGTATCCATACTTCATTTTTATCTGGTCAACTTGACTAACAGATGGTTCGTCTTCAGGTTTTTTATTTCCCAAATTTACCTTTTCTTCTGTCTTGGGCTTTAACTTCCCTGAAAATCCATGATAAGCATAAATACCACTTTTTATATATGGTTGAATCAGAACCCAAATTTGTAAAGCCACCGTGGATTACAAATTTGTGATATTATCATACTTTACTCACCTCTAAGAGTTTGGAGTCCCTTGCTGATTTTCTCTTTGCTTAGAGCTGGGAAATGTGGCCCTTTCTGTTTCTGAGTGTCATCATCAATGTCGATATCATCTACAGACAAAACATATAGCCATTAGTATACTTTGATTGCTGCATCAGTAAAAATAAAACGATTGCATATACCTATGTCCAGTTCAATGTTTTCATCATCTTTTTGTGAACTGTTCCTTCTCTCAGATGGTGGAGCAAAGTTCGGTGATGAAAATATTGAAGCCAGCTCTTCAGAAGTCGATATACACAGTTCAGTGCCATTTGCGTCACTCTCTTTTGCCTTGCTTCCTTTAGTATCTTTCATAATCATTCCAAACAGGCCCTGTTGAGTTCCGAACTTACGTTGTCAGATAAACACATGGATGCCAATTTCTCTGATCAATTAAATGCTTCCTCCAGTATCAAAATTCTTGTCGTTTTGAACATTGACACAGTCTTCAAAACATAACTTTGGCTAATACTTTTGCTATAAAATATTTATAACAATAATTAAAGTGTACTTTTATCAAATCATATTTCAATATGAACCTACTCATGTCATTTTCGCATTTCTAAACTTGACACATAAAAAATATATGCAGTCAAAGTTTAAAATTTTTGACTTAGGACGATCTCAAAACGACAAGAATTTTGATACTGGAGGGAGTACCTTCTTCTTTTCTTTAGGAGACTTCACTAGAAACGAAGAATCTTCCCTGGGCGAGTTGTCTTTTCTGTATACTGTATTAATGCTGTCTATGTGCCTGTGTATGAACCATATTACTCAGAAGTCTAAAAGCAATCTGAAAGAATAAATGGAGTTGCATGTTGTTTCAGCTCTAGAATTTAAAACTGAAATCACATGCCATGCACACATGCATGAGCAGTTCGAGCATGAGCTTGGGTTTACAATCCAAATTTTTGCACATGAACTTCTCTACATGATTACTGCTGTCAAAAGTACATACAAAACCATGGCACACACTGTCAACATACCTGTATATGTCATTCTGACAAAGCGTGGAGAAAAAATAGGTCTCTTCTCCATTAACCTGTGCAATCAATTAGAATTTTTTTTTAAAAAAATTGCTATATCAAATTTAGACATGAAATTACATTGTGGCAGAATGACATCTGCAGGATGAAGAGTCTGAGAAAAGGTGCGGTACAAACCAGGATGATTTCTCCATCAGATGAACATGTTATGGAACTATTTGAATTCAAGTTTCTTGAGTATACAAAACCTCGTAATGATGTATATTTCAACAAGGACAAATCTGGCAGGGACCTGCAGTTTCACAAGAATAAATATGCTTTTACATCAGTTTGATAGCCTCATATACATTGAAGTGTTTAACTCAACCGTTGCCTCACCTTATTTCTACTTCATCATTGAAGAAAACTAGTGCAAGTCCAATTTCAGAAGAAGAACTATGGATTAAAGATGCAAAACAACAAGTACTGCTGAATTTCTTCTTATTGATTATTTTTTTTGTCCCCTGAATGAAGGATGACACCATAATGAACATCACATACACAGAAAAGAAATGATAGATAACAAGGAATATAAATACCTGAATTGCATGGCTTAAGGAAAATAAGCGTATTGCATTTTCAGTGCAAAGCAACAATAATGATTCCCTTGATACTGTATCTTGGTTATCAGAAACTGATTTATCATCTGGCGCTAACTCTGTCGTGCACAATCACATCACATTGCTTTAGAATGACATAAAAGGTATGATACTACTATAGTTAGTTCTAGTAGCCAAATAAATCAGTAGGTGCACAAGGCCACATAGCTCACCTAATATCTGCAGCAGCAGGGCTTTAGAAGGTTTGTCTGTCTGAACCGGGTTGGTGTTCAAAAGTTTTCCAGTTTCTTCTTCGAGGATAAAAATAGATGAATCTTCCATCGCTATTATCAAAATGTCCTTGTCATATCCATTATGACTATATGTTTCAAATTGTAAAGAGGCAATTCCACCAGATAGCCGACACTCAAACTGCTTTTGATATAATATAGTAGCATCTTCTATGTTGATAACTGATACCTGAAACATGAATTTAGGGGACATTATAGCACTTTGTTAACTTGTACCATTGAGCACAGAAAAAACAATGATGGATAATTAGAAAAACAAAAGATTACTTACAATTCCTTTTTCCGTCCCAGCAGCAAAATGCTTTGACTTAGACACTAAAGACGTTGTGGTTACAGCTCCTTTGAGCTTTATACTTCTTATATTGTAGTTATCCCCTTGCTTTGCTGTTGAGTTAAAATGTGATTGAATAAAGAGGTTGCTATAAAACTTGAAAATCACATATTCGAAAACATCAGGAAGAAGATACGCCATTCAGATGATAAGCACAAGATGTGCCAATAATTGGTTGCAGAATCTTTATTTTTGTTCTAAGGAACAAAAAAAAAGTGCAGGACATCTTCCACATTATTCTCTTCTCTATCAATATCAATAAGCTCGAAAGGATAAATGCCAGATTAATTTTTATTTTTAAGCAGGACATGATATACTGGTGCCCTACAAATAAATTTAATGATGACGATCATATATAACTCTACTTATATGAACCGAAAAGTGACATTAGTCATATAACGCTAAAAAACCAGCCCCTCAGAATAGATAATAACATTACTCTCATGACCTATTAGTTTCCAAATTCTACAATAATAGATAAACTCAAGCAACACATGACCACATAGGATCAAGATAGAGCAAATGTTGGTTTTAGCAGCAGTGTAAACAAATCTGTACCGTGTAAAAAGGAGAATATGTTATCACTGGAGTCCTTTTTGAATGTCATTACACGGACCTAAAAATCAAAGGAAAGATGGTTTACTGCATTGCAAGTGTATCAAATATGAAAGCCAGAGGGCACCTCATGACCATACAATAGCTTACCATTCCACTCTTATCTCCAGATACAAGAATGCATGAGGACATATCAAACTGTAATGATGTGATAGGACTGCCATTTGATGCATTGTCTTCATTCTGCATGATTTTCAAGAAGCAGTTATTGGGATGAATGAGTTCATTAATTTGTTCAAATCCATGATTCAGAAAAATGTAGTGATTTGAAGCTACCTGCTGCTTTATTGTAAAAATCTGCAGCAAGAGAGGGCATGATGCATCCCAAAAGTTTATAGTTCCATCAAGATGCCCAGTTATATAGAGGTTTTGGGTCTTATGAATGTTGGTAAGACTTGTTGGAGTCTGAACTTTATCCTTCATTGAAAACAACCATGGGCATTTGGCGGCCAAAGAAAAATAATCCTGTCCATCATTAGAAGATGAAGCCATCAGATCAAATAATTCAAAGTTTTTCTTTCCAAGAAAGAGTTACAAATGTACACATGCCTCATCCAATGAAGCAAGTGCTGCAGGGCTATTTGTATAAAGCTTTGCAACACTGATGCGTGAATCGCCATAAGGTAGCTTCACAGATGAATTATTTGGAAGCGTTGTTGATGATTTAGACTGAGAGTGAAGGAGGTAGCGTTCAATTTCTGAATCATCATATAAACAGATCTGACCAGACTTCAACAAGAGAACAAGAGCACTTTGTTTGTGCTTATTTGGGTCACTAAGCCCTGTAATGAGTTCCATTCCTTGGCAGGATTCAGTGATAGGCAACACCATCTTTACAATTCGTGATTCACTCTCTTCATTCAGAATTACAACCTGTCCACAGTAAACGGAAGGTTGAACAAACATGCATTACTGGAAACTGTTGAGAAGTATTATTCATTAAAGACAACAAAATATAGTACAGGGAAAATTTGTAGCTCCAATAATGCATAGGAAGCGGCAACTACCCTCATGTTTCGGGAAAATAACATTCCCCATCATGTCTGTCTCTAGCTTAGCATTGTTTACCATGAATTTCAGTTTTCAAACTTGATGGTTTCAAAATCCAGTATAGCTTAACAGTAAAAAAATAAAAATAAAAAAATCCGGTGTTGTCAAGATTAGTCTGTATTGGTTCTTAAAGCCCTGAAGAGTGTTAATTAAGAAGCAAAATCATACAAGTAATAACAATCTTTCACACAATTAATATATTCATCACAACTTGACAATTCTTTTACTGATATTCCTGATTTTACGAAAATGTGATATAACAAAAACATTTTACAGGCAAGAAATAACATGGAACTTGCAATTTATGCGTTGGATAATCTGGAAAGTCTTATTTGAGCCATAGTTCGGTGCTTCTTTTGATAAAATAAGTTGAGTGTTTCACCTGAAATAGGTACCCATGGTTATGGAATCCATTGATGTACAAACGGCCAGCCTTTACATCGCTTGCAACCCATCGCAAAGAAACAATTGGCACCTTGTCTAACTTGTACCCTAGATTAAGTCTCTGAAGAGGTAGGTTCTGATTGCCCATAGATGAGGAATTTTGTGCAACTGAAATCTCAGGTACCGCCCAAATGTATAAGTCACCATTGTCATATCCAACGGCAATTTTGCTTCCCTTTGCACAAACCCAACAGGCGGATGTTACAGTTTTGGCCTCCTGGTGTGGCAGCTGTTGCATAGCTTTACCAGATATGGATACTGCTTTGCTTGCTTTAATATCCCACAAAGTCATAATCCCATCTCTGAAGATAATGAGCACCCTACGCAGAAGAGTTTTTTAATGAGACATTTTATAGGTCCACAAAGTTATATGTTTGCCCATTTTGAAAAATCAAGGATGTTAAAAAGATCCATTTTTCAATCCTGAACTAGGGGATATGCTAGAGTATTAGGAAGAGACCAACCTGTTATATTCAGCCAAAGGCTGTGGTGATACAAATACAACTTCCACCTCATTACCAACATTGGCTGCAGAACCTACCGAAAAAAAAAAGTTATAATCATCAATTGTAAAGTTAGTTTCAGGAAACTGGACCAGTATCTGAATTCTGAAGAATACACCCTTGTTATAACCCACAGACTAAAAAACAAAAGCTGAAATACAGATACATTTTATGGCACTAACATACCATAAGATTCAGCAAAAGGAATCCAGTACGGCATGTCAGCTAGGCATTTCTGAGCCAAATCAAGCTTCAGCAGGGACACACTTCCAGAACTGTATCCAACATATCTGCCAATTGCAAAATCCTCATTAGAGCACTTAACCCTCCAGGATTCATACACTCAGCAACCACCAGTACTCACATGTAGAAGCTCTTTTGTAGCACAGAGATCGCAGTGACTTCCTTCTCAAACGGGTGCACATAACACAGCTTCTTCGTGTCGATGTCCCAAACCTGCACACACACATGAAGCATTTCCCGATTGACGACATACGTCGATGCTATCAACTACAGCATGCGTACAAGAAAACTCGCCTCGATCTGGTTCCGAGTGTTGACATTGAGTAGAACTCCTTGGCCCTCAGCAAACTGAAACGGAACAGCACAGTGAGCCGCAATCAACCGAACCTTGCAGCGCGGCCTTCGAGGAATGAAGCAAGGAATGGAACTGGACTAGGAGGTACCCGCAAGAACTTGGAGGGGAGCGGACCGGCGGACTGGAGCAGCGCCTGGGTGTTGTCGCGGCCGAACAGCTTGATCTGCCCATTCCTGCAAGCACGCGCGCGTCGGCGACGCCGGAAGAGAACTGGAAGTGGAAGGGAGCGAGGCGGCGGCTGTGCTGTGCTGTTTACCTGGTGGCGACGGCGAGGACGTGAAGGACGGGGTCGTAGGCGAGGAGGGCGGCGTCGGCGGGGACGCCGTAGTGGAAGGCCAGCCGCGGGCTTACGTCCTCTGCGCGCAGGCTGCTGATGCTGCTGCTAATTTGCTACACAGTTAAATTAAGTAGCATTAGATAACTAGTATCAATTGCTTCCGTAGCATAGTGGTATTGCGTTCGCTTCGTAAGCGAAAGGTCGCGAGTTCGATCCTCGCCGGGAGCTATATCATTTTTTTGCACTACTGCTCACTGGCTCGATCAATGTAAGCTTGTTTTGTTGGAAAGATTTTTTAATCTCATTGTACAAAACGATATTCCACCCGTGTGTCATACTATTACAAGTAGGCACGGAATTTGTTGAGATATCAAATCAAAGAACGATTACGTGGCAAGAACTGCGTTGGCCTATTCCTAGTCTCCAGGACCAGCGACTCCACCGGCCTCGCACTCGCGCACATGGGCCGTGTCATGTTAGTCGTACACGTAAGCAAGCTAGATCCCACGATTTATTTTCACAAATATAAGAATGACACAACTAGGGGACGCTTTAGGATTATCCAACTTAACCCCAGTTCCAGTTCAAAAAAAAAAAAAACTTAACCCAGTTCCAGCCTCCATGTCAATGTCGTCACATGATCTGACCTCTTTCTCGTTAACTGCTTCGCCGCTTGCTCCACTCTGAAGTTAATCACTTCACCTTTTTATCTCTTTGGCAAAGCAAACCACTCCTCGTTCCATGACCTTTGCATCATCGCCCACACAACTGGCTTGTCAGCGAGGCGGCGTACGTGCTTATGATAAACACGTTGTTCCGTCAGGCATTACGCTTAAGACCAAAGCAGATACGCTTAGCTGACAGCCAAATGGCCAAGCGTGAAGCCGGCGTGCGGTGCATTGAACCCAGCATCGGTATAAGCGAATCTCGTTGATCTCGAAGAACCGGCCAAGTATATTTTATCTAAACACTACGAATTATACTAATCCATGTACTATCTGACCGCGTCTATGCGAATTCTTATCCGTCTCGATCGCCTTTAACAAAGATCATGCAAGCTTGAACTCAATGTAGCTTTTCAGTTTCACCGCAGGTAAGAATCGTTTCTGATGGTGATTGGGAAAAACTATGGTGCGTTCGATAACTGATACTCCTAGTGGCTCGACATTAATGAGATCACATGGCCTTTGCGTGCCGCCTTAATTTTCATGGACGTACTCTAAATTTTTTGAAAAGGTTTCAAATTTGAACAGAGTGCCAGATGAAAACATGTCTCTGTCAGGTGTCGCGAACCATACGGCACGGCGTCTACGAGGCAACATTATTTTCTTGTTTCCGCAAGAGAAAATGCGTAGAGAAGAAATAACCGAAAGCGAAAGTATAACATTTTAAAGAACCGGTTTTCTTGTGCCTGGAAAAATTCGAGAAATACGTGCGCGAATTCTAGGATTCCCAGCGATCCCCATACTCTTCTATTTTCTGCAGAGTTTCCATGTCTACATGCTCAACAGCACCACACTACATCAACCAGAACAGAGTCTGGCAAAGGCTATAGAGTGAAAACGGAAGAGAGCACGGATTGGGGGAAGAAGAGGGGCAGTAGTCACCGTACCTTCTTGGAAGCCTTCTCGACGAGCTTCTTGACGAACATGGTCGACCGATCCCCCGCGCAGACGAACACAAACGCAGCAAGCACCCCGCAAACAGATCAAACAATTCCAAGATCAGCGACTCCTCCGTCGCTGGAAGAAGCAGGCGGCGGTTGCCAACCTCTTGTCGAGGACAGGATCGATCGACGAGGCGAGCGAGAACGAAACCGTTGAAGGCAAGGCAAGACGGGGGACGAGAGATGGAGTGGCGTTGGAGGGTGGCAGGGGAGGAAGAGGAGTTTGCGTTTCGTGGGCGGGTAAAGGATTAGGTTGGTGGCTTCTCTCTGCGCCTTCTTCTCCCTGGCCGCTGCTATGTACACTGTCCAACTCTGAATCTCTGATGAGAGTGTGAGAGCGAGCGAAAGGGGTTTAAAAAAGGAAGATGATGGCATGGACGCTAGAACAGAGAGAGCCCACCACAACCGACAGAATAACTCGCCTCCGGTGTTTCAACGTGGGATCCGTCGACACGGCGCAATCGGATGCCGGCACTTGGCGTCGCGTCTGACCCAACGGGCAGGCAGAAATAATGTTGCTTTGGAACCTTTGGATTACGACGTGCCGGTGCTTCCTTTGCTCGGGGGCCCGGCTTGATCTAGCGAGAGAGAAACAGGATATAGAAGGTTCTGAATAGAGTAATATTATTACGAGGTGGGTGAACCAGAGATCCGGGAAAGTAACGCTGCTGTCTGTCTCTTTACAGCGTAATAACGGATTCAGAAAGTAACCCGGCTTGTTGGCGCGCCTGATGCAGTATTGTTTGAAGACCATTTGGTGCTGTGCATTTCAGCCGAGGCTAAATTTGGCAAGAACCAACTGCTGCGCGAGCCGATTTGATCGAAGTCGTGAGGAGTGTACAAATCGGCCGCGAAAACTTTCTGAAAACGACCGGATCGGATGGGGGTCTCCGGCCCTCTGCAGTGGTCCGAGACACCGCCGCGCCGGCCAGGGATGGTCGGTCGGTGTCCCTGCGCAAGTTTCGGAACAGTTTCCCCTGCGTCCCACGTCCACGTGCTTGCCCTATGGGCAGGATACAGTACTTGACCACTGGTGATGGTCTCCATTGGATGAAGGTAAAGGACAGACCGGCGGCCATCAGGCGTGTTGTTCTGCATAAGATATGATTTCTACTTGATCTGATAGAGTTAACGAGGCAAAGTATGTCAGTTACAATTGAAAGGGGGACAGACATTTCCAAAAAGAGGGAGGTTACTGCGCAACCTGTCGCAGGATAACAAATCGCACGACCCCCTCAGGAGGTTCCATGTGTCTCGGCAGCCATCTTCTTCGTCACCAACCGCCACTCCTATCCAACCGCGCCGCTGCCCGCTCTGTCGCTAGGACGGCAACATCATCGCCCGCCACCACCACTGGTCAGCCACGCTCCCCCGCCCAACGCCTGCCTGGAGCCGCAGGGTCAACCCCACCCCCCCCCCCCCCCCCCCCCCCCCCCCCCCCCCCCCCCCCCCCCCCCCCAAACCCTCCTCTGAAGCCATCGGAATTGGAGCTCCACGGAACCCGAACTGCCTCCTCCACCAGCGGTGTAACTTTGAAACCCTAACCTCGCCGCCCTTCTCCCACTTTTGGCGGTGCGACGACGACCTCACCGATGCACTGCGCCGCCCGCACCTCCTCTGTGCTCTGCCTCTATTCTATCTTGCTCGCTCGCTGGCTTGCTTCCGCTTGCTATTGGGCCAGGCCCACCTGGGAAGCGGGCTGCACGCACGGGAGTGCGACCATCCGCGAGCTAGACTTTTCGTTTGAGGCCTTCAACGTTGAGTAGATATGTTTGGAACCTTGGATCTCGCAAAGTCGAAATTTAGGAACCCTCAAAGCTTTACCTTTTTTTTCCTTTTTTTTTAGACAACTTCAAAGCTTTACCCTAGACTTGGGTTGTGCTTTCTGGGTTAGCCCACAACCTAGTAGGCACGTCACGGCCCAACACGAAGACGAACTGTCGCGGGCTGCATGTACAGGTTACTTGGTAAGCCCAAGTACTTGCTTCACTTACACATGTGATCGTATCTATGTAATAAGTGTCCCTCAAAAAAAAAATCTATGTAATAAGTTCTCCTATTTTTTTAAAAAAATCTGTTTAATAAGTTTTAGAAAAAAATTGAATTTTTTAGATAAGTTATATTTGAAAAAAAAGAATCAGTACCCATCGAGACAATGCAGTGTCCAGAGCAAAATGAGCTAGCCATACATCATCGTCGCGGGGCCAACCAGGCGAAAAATCCACGAGAGAGAAAAGGCAGTAGTACATTAGTTTACGGAACTCGTTCCATTGGATGAGCAATCATCTGTATCACTTAATGTTAACATGTCGCTCTCGTATTGCAGGGGGAAAATGCTAACGCAAGAAGGCGGCTGCCTATGAAGTTGCTCTGCAGTTTGGCTTGCAGCAACACGGAGAAAGAAACTTTGCAACTACTTCCTCCGTCCATAAATATAAGCATTGTTGACTTTCAGCCAACTCGTTGACCACTCGTCTTATTTAAAAAAGTTGTGAAAATACAAAAACAAATAAGCTATACTTAAAGTATATTTAGTGATAAAACACGTCATAATGAAATTAATAATAATTGCATAATTTTTTTGAATAAGACGAGTGGTCAAACGAGTTAGCTGAAAGTCTCCGAATCCTTATATTTATGGACGGAGGAAGTATATGAGAAACAAGCATTTTTTTTCCATTTTTTAATTGTATTGCTGATGGCAAGGCAATGGGAAGGATGGGAGCCACTGGTTTTCCTTTTCTTGATTTGAAGGGAATGAGTCGATTGACTGAAAAATTATATTGGCATAAGCCAATTATACAAGTTTTCCGTCTGTGAAGTGCACGACAACATTATACCAATCTCACTTGACAACCTCTACGAATCGTTCAAAATTACACTTTTGCACAAACCTAGCATCCACAATACACCAGGGGCATGAACTTGTTACGGGGCCTAGAGACTTGCATAACAAAACACAGCAAAAGACCCTGAAACATGCTTCAAAATCCCTTGAACAAAAGGAATCTTACATACTAATATTGATACTCTTTGTACTGTACAATCGATTCATTGTGCCTTAATCCTTATACAACAAGAAGAATCATTCACCGTCAAAAAAAAAAAGAAAGAAGAATCATACATGATACACACATGATGATGCTAGTTGGTACAATTGGACTCTACGTCTGAACGAAACCATACTGATTTCAGTAGCCCCCAACTTCATGTATGAGGATGACATTGGCCGCATAATTGGCACCATAATAAGCAATGCAACAATATCCAAATCAACAATGGCAGCTGAAGTGATCTTTCAAGAAGTCTAGCCTATCTGTTTTGTCTCTTTTGTTGCTGTTAGAATGGCTCTCGGTCTGTAATTTGTGCTTTTCGTTCTCCATTGCTCAGACTTATCTGGATGTTTTGCTGGTGGTTGTAAACGCTTAACTTTTGTTTTCCGTTATGAAAGTAATGGAAAGGGGCGTGGCCCATGTCGAAAAAAAAAACAATGGCAGCTGAATTGGGTATTTATCTACTCCACCAATGTGCCATTGAGCGTTGCAAGACTGAGATTCATATGTGGTTGTCGACGCTTACACATTGGAAGAACTGAAGATTTGGACGAGCGAGGTCCATGTTCCTGACACGGCAAGCACGATTCCGATGATGATGACGGCCACGTCGGCGACGAGGCCGACCAGCCCGATCTCGGCGCCGAAGACCTTGAGGTGGAACGCGGCGGGCAGCACGAAGCCGAGCACGACGCAGACGCTGCTCCCGACGAGCGAGAGGAAGTCGGCGAAGTTGGGGACGAGCATCGCCATGAGGCCGACGACCACGACGAGTATCCAGCGCAGCCACCAGGCGTAGCGCTTGCCGTAGAGCAGGCGCTCGGCGACCTCGTAGACCGGGTTCATCATGACCGGCATGGTGAAGAAGAGGTTGATGCAGAGGCCCAGCTGCACGGTGACCGAGAGCCAGCCGGTGCCGAGGTTGGTGGTGATGATGTCCCGCGTGGCGGCGCCGAACGCGAGGTACCCCATGGCGCCGAAGAGGCCGTACATGACGGCGATGAAGGCCATGGACAGCGCGAGCGTGCCGCCGAACCTGCGCTTGTCGGCGGCCTCGGCCTCCAGCGGCAGGACCATGCCGATGCCCTCGAAGGCGTAGACGGCCACGCCGACGCCGTAGAGGATCTCGGCCGGCCCGGCGAAGGCGAAGACTGGCGGCTTGTTGGCGAGCCAGACGGCCGCGTCCTGGCCCAGGACGACGCCCATGGCACCGAGGTCGATGACGTCGGCGAAGATGCTGAGCGGGGCGAGCAGCGTGAGCGTCTTGATGGAGTTGAGCCCGAGCTGGAACGGCAGCATGCCCCAGATGAAGAGCGCCTTGGCCGTGAGGAGCGGGGAAGAGGAGGAGGCCCCGAAGACCGGGTAGAGGTGCGCGAGCGTGTTGGCGATGAAGAGGAGGTAGCCGACGCAGAAGCTGGCCTGGCTGAGCACGAGCATGGCGTCGACGGCGTGCCGACCCGCGGCGCCGTAGACGGCGTGGCCCAGGTCCCCGAAAGTGGCGATCTTGGGGTGCTCGTCGGCGAGGCGGCGCCGCGCGGCGACGAGCAGCATCATGCAGTGGAAGGTGAGCGCGGCGACGGCGAGGAGCGTGATGGAGCCCGCCGCCCAGCCGGTGCGGGAGAAGGTGTAGGGGAGGCCCAGCACGCCCGAGCCGACCACCGCGATGAAGACGTTGGCAAACGTCTTGGGCTGCGAAGACAGGCCCGCGCCGGCGCCGCCGTGGTGCGGCAGCAGCGGCGCCGCGTCCAGCCTCGAGGACGAGGAGCTCGCCTCCCTGTCGAATCCCATGGCGGCGGCGCCGGATCAGACCAATCGAGCGCGGATCAGCAGCTGGAGCGGATTGGGAGCGTGGCGTGGCGAGCTGGTGCCCGGGGGAAAGGGGATTTGCTTGTCTCTCGATTTTGTACAGAGGCGAGCTGGTGCCCGGAGGGAAGTAGCCGAGGTGGGTGGGTGAGGATTTTTCTCTGTCTCTGGGTGACGTCGTGGACATGGTTCACGGCCGGCCTTGTGTGGCGGAGGTGCGCCGCGCGCGCGTGCAAGGACGTTGGCGTGTGGGCACGGTCCCCTACAGTTACAGCCCTGCTTGCCGGCGCCGGCGTCACGGCGTGGCCGCACCACCACGTGTTGTTTTGTTTCGAGTGGAATGCTGCCGAGTACACTGAGCCACTGGGACTGTGCTGCTTCAATGCTCGTGGGCTACGGCCGGAGTACCGAACACACTACTGCTGGATTCAGAGATACGGCGGCGATGACCTTCTTCTAAGCGCCAGGTGATCTGGATACAGAGATACGGCGGCGAGCGAAGAAAGACACCCCGATCCGCGTCCGTCCGTCGGCAGGATCCAACTTTCCTTTCCCTTTCAGCCTTGTGCGAAAAAGGAACGCGTTCCTCACGGCGCTCGTGCAGTCGTGCCAACCGCTACGAGCTAAGCTGAGCGGGACAGTGACAGTGACGGGGATGCCGGTGCATGCACTTGCTACGGTTAACCTGACCTGCCATTTTTCGGTAGTTTTGTACTACGACCTTCGTGTGGTTCCCGTAGCGGGTTTCGCTATGCACCGGACTCTCTTCGGCGCTTGGAGAAGACACACAATAAGTTGCCGCGCGATCAGTTGCGTCAATTTTTTAATAAAGGGATTTTATTTTATTATGTTTTTTTTTCTAGAACGTGCATTGCACGTATTTCATTAAGAGAGAAGAAGAAATAAGCGACCTCGCCGTGGGGCTCGGGTTAAGCCCCAGGCGTGGACGTTCCATACAAAAGTTTACATAAAAAAACAAAACGCGACCAAACACGATCTAAAGCTAATTAGATACATTTAAATAACTAAGAAAATGCGACAAATTGCGGAAGCCCGCTTGACACCACATGGTAGCCTCAGAAAAAATAGAACTAGCTAAAGCCGGAGGGTGTGACACTCGAACGTCGAAGACCCGGGCGTTCCGCTCCTTCCATAGCTTCCACGCTACAAGGAAAATGATTGAGTCGAAAGCTCGGCGACCATCCTTGGCGATCCTTTTTCTGCCCCTTAGCCACCAATCAACGAAGGCCTCCTCGGGTGTCGGGACGAGACGATGAAGGTTTAGGGGGCGCAGGATACGGAACCAAGTTTCCCGACTATAGGCACAGCCGACTAGCAGGTGGTCCATAGTCTCGACACACTGATCGCATAGTGCACACGGTCCATGGTTTGGAAGATGGTGGCGTTGAAGCCGGTCCGATGTCCAGCAGCGACCATGTAGGACCAACCAGATGAAGAATCTGCATTTGTTTGGCGCCCTCGTCTTCCATAGTTCTTTTGCTCCAAGTATAGATGTTTGCCCAATGAAAAAGGCTTGATACGCACTTGCCGCAGAATATGCAGATGAAGAAGTCCACTTCCAGATGAATTTATCCGGTTGGCCTGGGGTTAGCGCGACCGAGTTAAGACGGACCCATAGGTAAAGATACTCCAAGATAGCAGGTATAGAGAGGACGCCCTTGATGTCCATGATCCATCCTCGCTGGTGTAGGGCGCTCTTAACCGTACGTGACTTGCTCGCATGATTCCGTACCGCAGAGAATAGGTTTGGGGCACTTTGCTGGATTGATGTCCCATCTAGCCAAGTGTCTATCCAGAATAGTGCAAAGGACCCGTCCCCAATTTCGACCGAGACGATGCTTTGAATAAGGCTTCGGTGAGATGATCCGATTTGTAACGTAGGCGCGCCCAAATCTTGTTTGGTTCCGTTCGAGCCAACCAAAGCCACCGCATCCGTAGAGCCCTACCAGCGATTGTGAGGTCCATGAGGCCAAGACCCCCCATGTTTTGTGGCCGACAAACGGACGACCAAGCGACCAAACAGTGTCCCCCACGCACCGATGTCGTACCTCGCTAAATGAACGCTCGACATATCTTGTCAATGGACTTGATGACCCAGGGGGGAGGGTGCAGGCAATGGAAATGTAGATCGGCATCAAACGCAGGGTGAACTTGGTGAGTGTGTTACGACCACCCCAGTTTAGGAGACCTGATTTCCATGTGGGTAACCTATTTGCGACTTTATCGACCAGTGGTTGTAGAGCAGAGTTTGGGAGCCGCTTTACTGAGAGCGGTACCCCAAAATACTTGCACGGGAACTCTAATATCGTGCAAGGGAACCGAGATATGACAAGATCAACGTCCTCCTGCTGGCAAAGGATAGGGGTAAGTTGGCACTTCCTCACATTCGCGGCCAGTCCTGTGGCCCCATCAAATCTATATAACCTATATAAGTGCAACCCACTAAGTCTCATAACTTCTAATTATCTGCAACCACAGCGAGCCACGTCACCCTTTTTGTTTAGACCGTTCGACCTCAACTCAACCTGCTCATCCTGTCCGTTGTTCGTCTTCATATTCTCCGTCAAACGTTCACTCCATCGAACCGCCGCTGCATAGATGAACAGGCAACGCCACACAGGTTCATTACTCAGCCATCAATTGTTGCTCAGGATGGAAACTGCTGTCACTACTCGGCAATCAATTGTCCCTGTTTAATCGCGCTTTTGCTTCCACTTACCGACGCAGTTAACCACACTAATCCCCCAGCTATAATCAGTCTGCATATTAGAAAGCTCTTCTCAAGCATCTCTCTGGCCATTGATTAATTTCGAGCAGTCCCGAGCAAACCAGTCGAATAGGCGTCGTTCGCCCTACCCAGCCATCGCTAGCCATCCAGCTCCCATATATGTACACGGAAGCGCCCTGACTCAACTTATTCCACAGGTGGCTGTTCGTGCTCAGAGCATCTCCGGCTCTCCGCGAAGCAGAAAATCATCATTGAAGTCATATCCTTCTGCCCGGCCAGTGTTCAGGAGCATCTCCAGCTCCCCGCCAAGTAGGAAAGCATAATTGGATTGCCATGTCCTTCTGCCTGGCCAGAACTCGCAATGCTGATTTGCCATATACTCCGTACCGGTTAATTCATTGCTTTTGGTTTCTCTCTCTCCCTCCTCTGCCCATCTCATTTCAGATCCGATCAGGCTGCTGATTCGTTTCCTTTTCTTTATAAGCAGCTATATGCCAGAATTGGTCTGTTCTCCAAGCGCCAGTTTGATGTATTTGGACTACTCTACATAATCATTTTCAAATCCTTCTTCATGGGTTGGGAGTATTTCAAATCTTATCAGGTTGGAGTAAAAGAAGAAATCCCTCGGGACAACCCGAGGTGTTCGGATGGATCTTTTTTGCAATTGTAAGCAAGCTGACTGTTTTGATGTGAACAATAAAACACAAATCCTTCTCTTTCACCATATGTTAGTTGCATGGTTTTTACATGCAAAGGTCGATTCCAGTCACCCATGACCTACATTATTTGCAAAGTATGGAACCTTAAAACTGGATTTGCAGTACCATGCAAGGTTCTATTTTTGCAATTCGTTTCCAACTTTTCATTCTGAAGAATCTTTCATGCAGTGGCTTCAAGGTATAAGTGGCGAAGTAATTTATTCAGGTAGAGTTACACTTGAATGATACTGCTGATATTTTTCCTCCATTTTTTCAATTTCAAGGTTCATTTTTTGTTTGACATTATTAAGATTCGAAACAAAAAATCCATCCAAGTAGAGCAACATTTTGGATAATTCCATAATATGGTCATGCACCAGTAGTATGTTTTTCCTCCCATGAATCTTCATATATACATACAAACAACAGTTACTTATATTGAGAGATGCGACAGTGCTGATTTAGTTTTGTTTCTGAAGACTGAAGGAATATTCATATTGCTTCTTTCTTTTTCCCATGCAGATTAGCGAGAAAAGATTGAATAAGAAAATGTATTATGCTCCAGTATTCTGCTGAATTGAGTGACTAAAAGTGGCCAACTAATAGCATTTTATTAATTTCCTTATACTCTGTTTTCTTAGTGCCTGGCGCCTGTCATTTCTTTTTTCTCTTTAGCTATGAATGACAATACAACTAATCTGCTATACTTTTCTAACACCATTCAACCTTCTACACATCCCGCAGCAACGCGCGGGTTATCACCTAGTATTTTATCATGTTTGTGAAACACATCCAAAGCCTCAACATCATGCGATGTATTTGCCCGTATCGGTTGCGTCACTTGTTGAGAGGAAGACAGCTCATGAGCTCACGCAGCGCGATCCGGGTCTATGATTCAGTCGCGCGGATCGATTAGTTTGGTTTGATCTCGTTCGTAAGACTACGCGTATGTGGGCCAGCGTTTGATCTTGATCTCCTTGTTCTATTGTTTAGTCCTTCACGTGGGTTCTTATTATATTTCGTACTGTACTCTCCAGATTAGGCGCCATAGTTTTTTTTTTTTGATAATACGTACCTGTATTACTGATTAAGGAAAACGTACAAAGACGCGTACAAATACAAGTACGTACAACAAGGATACAGGGACAGCTGTCCCAACCAAACTGCTGAGAAGCCCCTCAAAGAAAAAGAAATTACAACAAGGCCCTCATCTCCCCTGCTTGCCATCGTCGCCGGAGATTGCCGTCGCAGGACGTCGCCGTCGACGAAGACCTCCAAGCCGCCGTAGATCCGGAGAAGCCCCATTGCCCAAGGGTTTTGAAAGGAGTCGAAGTAGAAAAAGCCAGAGGCGGTCGCGCATCGACCGGGGACGCGCCCCAAGCCTCCCGGATCTCAGAATCTCGCTCGCCATCGACGACCAGAGACGCCGAGGTACCATCGAGCTCGATTCAGCCACCAATCTTCCACAAACCCGACAGCTCGCCCTGAATCCCCGAAGCAAAAGGATGGGAACCGCAAGAACTCACCGAGCTCTGGCGTCACCGTCGAAGACTCCTAAACAGGGGCGTCGCTCCCGGCGCCCCACCTCCACAAGCTCGCCGCCGGTACCAGAGCGGAGCACCAGCGGGGGACGGAGAAGCTAGGAAGGACTAATTCCGACTTGCCGACGCCGCGCCGCCACCTCGCCGCCGCCGACCGGAAACCTAAACCTAGAGAAAGAGAAACCTAACCCTAACCTAGGACCTAACCAACCAGCCGGCGAGAGGACGACGGCCTCTACCACCTCGCGACGCCTCAAAGGCCATCGGAGGCGGCAGAGACCGACTCCTCCGCCGGCGGGGACGGCTCCTCCCTTCTTTCCCTCGATCTACTGTAGCAGGACGAGAGAAGGGGAAAATCGGAGATTAGGCGCCATAGTTGACGGAGGAAGAAGGGGAAAATCGGGGTGGCGATCGAAGGCTTTGCCACTGAGGAGAAAAGGATTCGCTGGGCCAAGTTTTGTACGCATTCTAACTTCTGCGCGTTGGACTGAACATGACATTCGCTGGGCCTCTGATCTTTCGCAGGGTTTCGATCCATTATCGTGGGCAGCTGCAGCGGCCCAACAAAACTCAGGAACAGTGGAGGAGGATCTCACTCACCTTTCGCAAGGTTTTCTCACATTCTACGTGCCTCTTTCGACTTTCACTGTTTGACATAAGTAATAGATAAACAGTCCATATCAAAAAAAAAAAAGATAAACAGTCAGCCCTGAACCAATTTCAGTACTCACTAAACTAAACAGTCAGCTCTGAACAAATTTCAGAATTACGGACAGCGAGATGCTAGCGACCTCTGCTACTGGCTTTTATAGAGATCAAAACCCTATAGAAGCCAGATGCCCAAAATAGTACTTCTAGACTGCATACCAGCAAGCAATCAGCATAGCAAGGGGAATCAGACACTGGAGCACTGGAGTAGAGAATCGATCAGCATCCTAGCTACAGAAACCCTGCATACGAATGCTAACCCCTTCGATCGAGCACACAGCTATAGCCTGAAACCATGGCCTTGTCGCCGGCGTCCAGCAGTCCGGCAGGGTGTCATCCCGGTATACTTGCGAGGTCCACGAAACAGGGGCCAGGCACAGCCCGCTGCCCCTCAGGCCCTGCTGGGTTCCTGCCTCCTCCTCTTCGACTCCAAACTGAATGCGACCCTGCAAAAACAATATCGACAATGAGTCAGTAGCCACGCGTTGTTATCGCCTTTTGTCATCGAAAAGAGACAACAATTTAGACTTTTATCGGTACCTTGTGTGTGCTTTTCGTCATGTACGGTTCACTAAATAACTGCACCAAGTTAGGAAATGGAAGAGTGTATCAGCATAGTTATCGTCAGCATTACTTAACTTCAGAAAAGGTCGACTAATGGCTGTGACACTGAAAGTGCTTATAAATTTGTTAATATCTGGAGATTCTGGACTCTGAAAAACGACAACATTCTTTACACACGACTTGGGCATGACTTGGAAGTCCACTACCAATCCAAAAGGGAACGTAAGTCCAGCTGCAACGGTGAACGGTGCAATGCAATGTATCTCGATATTACAGGGCCTATTTACCTCGCTCAGCTGCAGCTAACTATGTATGGATTTTAGCATTTGCTTCTACTACGTCAAACTTATCTAACAGGTCCGGCCATAAAAAAGTTAAAAACAGAGACAGAAATACACTTACGTAAGCCAATTAGCTAGCCATTAGCCAAACACAGGGGCATGCTAGAAAAGGGATTGTGTAAATGGACTTGCCTGTATTTGCTCATGAAGACATTTGATGTACTTGATCGTTTCAAGAAGCACAGATGCTCTGTCCGTCTGGTAAATCGATTTGTGTTTCAGCGAGTTATCAACGCGAGAAGAAGGAACCGAAACCAAATTTTGTTACTTCCACTTTGCAAGCAAAGCGTGCCCTAAGAATCTTGTACCTTCCCAAAAGGTGAAACGATTTGCTGCAACGCTGTGATCTTCTCTCCCAGCTTCACGTTGGACGCCTGTGGCTGAGTTTGAAACAAATTTGTCAAATACTTGGCCAAAACAGCTGAATAGTTATCAGTAAATACCTTGGGAGGTGACGTCTTGGAAGCCTCCTTTTTAGATTTCTTCGTGCTACCTCCTGCCCTTTCTTCTGATTTTCTCCTGGAGGTACCATTTCCACTACCACCACTGGCCATCTCCTGCAAGAATCATGCGCAGATCGAATTCAGCCTAGTTCACTTTTGTTCATTGCACTGGCGATCCAGCCGCTTCTGAATTTTCCATAAGCGGTTAGCAATGTAGTACTGCAATTTAGCATGTCTCGAACTTACAGGTGTAATGTTTTGCCCCTGTCTATTGCTGGAGACGATATCTTCAGCCGACCTGTAGTCACTGAAAAACCCGGAAACGGCAGACAAGCTTCTCGCGGCATAAGGCTCCATTAATCTTTCAGCTTCGCTGTCGGAATAACCCAGACCACTCTGCTTCTCGACACTGCCAGGAGTCGTCATTTCCTGCAGAAGTGCGGCCATGGGAGCTCCACTGAGCTCCACGCACGTAGGTGTTAAGGATGCTATCTGAGGCTTGACGAGATAAGAACCGGAGGCATCAGTGTACCGGCCGTCGACGCTGGCCAGGCCATAGCAGGCGGCTGCGGCTGGTCCGGCGGCGGAGGCGGCGCCTGACGCTGTGAGGTAGTCGTCTGCCGCGGCGACGTCCTCGAACATCTCCGGCGTCACGCTCCTGTCTTCGAGCAAAGAAAGAAACCCGTGCGCTCCTCCCCTGCTACTGAAAACATGGTTGAACTGAACGTCTCGCTTCATCACTGATCAGTAGTAGTAGTCGTCGTCAATGTGGCATGCATGTACGCGTTGTTGCGCATATACTTACGGGACGCTCGGGATCCAGGCATCGCCGAGGACGCGGTGGCTCGGCACGCGCGAGTCCGCCGTCGCACAGGGCTGCGACGCCAGCTCTGGGTCAGCCGCGCCGACGAACGCGCCGGCGGCGTAGGTGCTCCAAGATGGCAAGGGTCCGTGCATCTGCGCCTGGCGTGACTCCCAGCCCCACAAGCCAGCGCTGGCTGTTAGAAACACAGGAGTTGCGCCTTCCCGTGGCTTCGCCTGCTTCTTGGGCCATTGGACTGTACACCGTGGAGGTGGAGCTGTGTCTGCCGCGCTGCAACAGTACGCATGCGTGAGGCGTGCGTGAGCACGGAGCAGCAGAAGAAGAAGAAGATACTGCGGGGTGGACAGGTTGACGGATAGGGGCCATTTTTGTAGGTGCGCGCCGCATGGAGCACTTTCCACCTCGAGGTGAGGCTTTCGAAGACGATATGCGCGCGGTCGCCGGCATAACGTGACTGTTTCGCGACTGTTTCTTCAGTTCTTGATTAAAATTAGGACGATCGACTTGCCCCAGGAAGAAGCCAGTGCATGCTAAAGAATGTTTAGGTGGCAAATGACTTTTGTGATGTGTGATGAACTGATAGTCCAGGAAGGAAAGGCACCCTGAGTAATGCAATCGGAACAGTTGGTCTCTCGCTGTCCCGTTCTCCCATGCGCGCCCCCGCGCGTGCTCCAAAAGTTTGTTTAGCCAGGAAGAGAAACATGTCACAGGCTCACAGCACAGCACGATCACCTCCCAGCTCAATGTATAGCCAGTTGGAGTATATGAATGATAAGGTTACTGCCTACCATCGTAGGCGAATTTGCCACAGGGCATGCTAGAAATTTGGTCTTTGCTGCAAAGGTAAAGCAACGTCGAGTCATGTACCACATCAATTTTTTTCTCTCATTCAGAAGGAACAAGTGGGGGATTGAGAAGAAGGCCAACACAATATTCAGTCATGGACCACGTCATTTTAAGACTAGATAAAAGTCATAACTATGTGGACTCTTTAACTTAGATTATACAATCACACAAAAATGGTACCAAATCACTATTTATCATTAGTAAGTGATGATGCCAGCATAATATCTGGTCAAGACAGCATATCCTAGACAAAACGGCACAGTATACTATATCATATATTGGTCTGTGGGGTTTCATCTTTTGTGACTCGTACGGGGCAGACTTAGAAAGTGCTTACCAGTTACCGTTGTGTTGGTTCGCTAGGGAGATTTCAAGGCAGCCATCGATTGCTCATAGCCAGTGCGCAGGATGTGAAGCAAGTGTCTAGCAATGTTACAACTTTTGTAACCTTGCTCTGCAATCAACAGGAAGAAAAGTAACACGGAAATCATGTCACATTACAGTCAAGGATACATCAGGCACACAATGATATACATGATAAAAGATTATAGAGTGGGCTGCAAGCCTGTAACTTGTGCACCATTACAGGCGTCCAGGTGTGCATAATAGCCTGTATTACAGCCTACGACAAGCGATCAAACCAGCATGGATTCTTCAAGAACTGAAAAACACATGTATTTGCTGCTAATGTTTCTAAGTATACATGCAAAGGTGATACAGAAATTCAATGGCATGGTATTGGACCTCTTTCTTCTCTTAATACAAAGGTGTGCAGCTCTCCTGCGTATTTGTGGGAAAAAATGGCAGGGTAGATTGTTTTCTAACCCATGGCATTCAGAAAGTAACTAATGTAACATGCATTTATTCCCCCAAAAAAAAGCATTCAACCGACTTTTTCATGTTTATAAGCAAAAGGTAAAAAAATACTTCTAACTGATTTTGCTAGATGTAATGAATCCTGATCAAAAGAGTATTGGGAAAGTGAAAGCGACCACAGACTCTTTTGCATTCAAACTGGAACTGTTTTGAAACCATGATGCTGAGGCCAGTGGAGCAAGCATTTTTCTGCTCTTTTGTTATAGAATGAAGTTCTGGCACCAATGAACTTGATGAAATGTCAACTCAGATGTGGAGCTAGAGTTTTCAGTATGACTTTGATAAGAGATCCAAATAATTCTTCCAAACCTAGCTATAATATGCTCTAATGCTCTATGAAACAAAAATCAGAACTGGGCAAGAAGCTACTGCAACTACCAATAAAACATCAACAAGTGATGGTCATATGGGTCCTCAAACTTTCAGAAAAGAGACAACCCATGGATATGCAGCACTAAGCATGCCTACCCTTTACTCTAATAGAGGAGAAAAAGAGGCAAAGTGTATCAAGAGTTCTCAGAAGAACTGAATGACCAGTGCACGCAATGCGCCTTTGTTTACTCTATATTGACCCTCCCGTGTCAACCACTAGGGACAAGCTCATCTCGAAAGATAAAATGTAAAGGCCTCTTACTGACAAGTGTCACCTTCGGTTGGTGGGGGCTGACAATGATCGATGAAAGCCATACCTTCCAGTAAGAAAAGAACTCTAGAAGAATTTGTGTCCATTCTTGTTTGCTGATTGCGAACTCGATCAAGGGGGAGCTGAGAGCCAATTGAATTTCACAATTGTGGCGAGCCGGGATACATACCAACACTGGTTCACTCAAACAAATTCATTCTAATTGTAAATGCCTTACACTACAATCACCATACATTTTAGAAAGTCCAAACTTTAATATTATGCATGTCCCATCTTGCAAAGTACTGGACAAACTATCACCAAATATTAAGAGCTAAGATCACACTGGTTTAGTCAATGGAACCTTTTTTTGGATCTATCTGTTCTAGAATACCTTTTCGACGACATGGGCTGATTATCACTTCTAGCGGCTTAGGAAAGCAGATATGCAAAAAGATAAACTACTAGGAAGCTAGATGTGTTACTGGTATAGGTTAAGAAACGGCAAATGAAAAGTGGCAGCTAAAAAACAAAATAGAAAAAGAAAAGGTAAATAAAGATACCTGGAGACTTCAGGGTCCACAATATCCTCTTGTATGTTATTGCTTTAATGCCTTTAATTCAAAAGCACAGCTCTAAAATACAAGTGTCAATGAACAAAATGTAACTTCGTAAAAGAAGCACAAGTTGTGATAGGACAATTAACCAATACCTATCACTCATGCTGAGCATGAAAGTAGAGTTAAAGTCCCCCCTCCAAAAAAAAGAGAGTAGAGTTGAAGAGCTACTTTTTTTCCTTTTAGAAAGCATTCAGTGGAATAACCATACATCCCTATCAGGCTAAAGAAGTCAAGACTAAAGCCAAAGTTCACGACCATGGTGGATGGAACAAGCCGAGGGTACGTTGATGGAACAAAACACAACAGTTCTAAAATCACTCAGTCAAGATAAAAAAAATAATTACCAGTAAATCACCCAAAAAGCGCAAATATGAATCACAATGACAATAAATTGAGATTGTTGGTTTCTACCAGATACAGCCCAAGAAAAAACAGCGGATGAATAGTATATCTATGTTATTCAAGAAGAGTATGAAATAACCAATTCTTGGATAGGAGGAGGTGGCAGATCAACTATAAATTTTATTCAATAAAACTAGCGGTGAAATGCGGAAGCATTATCATAGTAAAACTGAAAAGATAAAATAAATTAACATGCACATCAAGCTTAAGTAAGGATCTCACCACATAAGAAAACATTAACTGCCAATCTGTATCAAGTATAGATTGCAAATATAGCTAAATATCAACAGCAAGGTTATGAATCTGTATTTTAGTAGTTATGAAAATTGAAATTCAGCAGACTCCGAGAAATCAGCTACCAATTAGATTTGCCTATACGGAACATGTACTAACATTTTTTTCTCACAATAAGTAAAATTATGTCACCCTATTGTGCCATGCACAGACTATGTTGTATCCTGCCGTCACATGCAGGTTTTTGAACTGCTCTACAATACTAATGCAAAATAATGATCCAAAATGTTGGTAAAATGCAAATGGTAGTGGCAGGACAAGATAAAAGCAAGCTACATTCCAAACTCTACCATCATCTAACTTTCAAATCTTATCTCGAGAAGTTGTTACTAATTCTCCAGACAGTTATTAAAACAATTTCAGTTACTCTTACAAATACGTTGTTCAAACAGGGACATTTTAAAGCCCTGTCTGTGAAAATGTAAAGTTATGGATAGCTAGAAGCCACAGAAATGTATGGTATCCAGACACTTAAGTGAATGTGGCAAAAGTACTTGCTTCTTCTGCAGCCTGAATCCATAATAAACTCAAACATAGAGTTACATGGCACTAAATGATACCACAAGAATAGTGGCAATTCGATTTCCCTCTAAAGCTTGGTGTCAAGTACTCTTAGTTGACCACGTCAAAGAGAGAGAGAGAGAGAGAGAGCAACATAACGTCAAAAACAGTAGTGCGATAGGAAGACTACATTAAACAGCAACAGAGGAAACACTTTCCATGATTTTAAGTGTATCACAAATACAAATCACCTGATATTCTCCAAGTTACAAGACCAAGAAAGAGGAGCACAGGCGAAAATTGTAACAGAAATAACAGATGAGCATCCTTCTGTCACTAGGGAGGCTAGCTTAATTGTGACAATACACCATCAGAGACTATAAAGTTGTTCAAAGATACCATCTCTGACACACTGAGCACAGCTAGTTTAAGTGAGCCTCTCTCCATAACAGCTGTAAACAACTTTGATGAGTGACCCCCTGTCAAGTAGATTAAAAAGAAAATAAAAAACATCAGGTTACATTCATTCTTCGAGAAATACACTATTTAATAGACTTGTGTTATTTCACATGAGAGCTCGGCAATGTAATTAACTATTAATGGCCATAATTTTATCACAACTGAAGCTATTGGAAAGGCAACCTTTCTGGATAAAGGGAAGGAGCTAGTTATTTATATATACTTTACAGTGAGTTTACCAAGACAGATTTAGCGAAAGGTGGAAGTAGAAATAACAGAACAGTTACGTGAAAACACAGATCTGGCATCAGAGCTGAATTAACAGGCCAAAGCCACGTAAGAACACGTGATACAAACAACACCTAGGACGAACCTATCGTTGGCCTCTATGGTAGAAGTTCTACATGCGTACAATTGTAAAATTAGAAACTCTACATGCCGATAAGTGATAAGATCCTTTATGTGATGCAGGCGTGCAGCAAAAACATGTGACCTGCTCAGTGAAGGACTCGACTAGCTTGACTAAAATCACCAGTATAGGATTCATGGCATGTCTTGTGTTCACCAACACGCAAAGACTAAAATCAGTCCTTCGCAAAAAAAAAAAAAAGACTAAAATCAGTGCACTAGGATACAGAGCGTGGTAATTTACAATCATGTAATTACAAGATCTGCAACTTATGCTGATAGCCACTTTTCTGCTGCGATTGGTATTTTTCTATGTTCAAATATCTTCGGATTCGTCGCAATAGGTATTTATATTTCCCATTGTAATTCTTCATCTTGTTGTATTGGTTGGAAAAGGGGTGGATATTCTTACATGCTGCAATAGGCTTTTTTGTTTATTGCAGTGTTTCTTCACATTTGTTGCAACAGTTGAGAAGCAAAGTTACAAGTTACGACATAAACCTTAAATTTTCACCTAGCTAAGCTCCAAGAGACCAAGACCATCACACTGTTGTGAAACAACAGCGGCACTCCAAACTCCATAGTCCATACAGTATAACAAGATCCCTTTAGTTCATGCTCAAACATTGGTTGATCCACATTTTTTCCCCACATGCCGACAACATCAGAGTTTCTGGATTGTCACTACACACGGCAATTTTGCCTCCTGAATACTCAGTGAACTGCAATAGCAACACAGCTCGTTTTGACGTATTTTAGATAACCTACGCACATCGAACAAATAACGGTGGCAGCATCAAGCAACTCAAATCGAATCAACCAGCGCGGAATTGAACAAGTAACTAGATCGACGGAGACAAAGTAATCTAAGCACTCAATTCTGCCGACACAATAACCCTAGGTTAGCTTCCAGCCTCACCTCATTTGCAGTAGCGGTCAGCCTTCTTGCGCACGCGGTCGTCGAGGGCCTCCTCGACGCTGCGGTTGCGGGCGGCGACGCGGGCGGCGTTGGAGGGGTCGTACTTGAACTTCTTCGCCTCGACGGGGAACAGCTCCTCGTACTTCATCCGCTTCGCCGCGTCGATGGTGTATTCGTCGCCGGCGCCGGTCCCGGCGGAGCCTTCGGCGCCCTCCGCGGGCGCGGCCGCCGCGGCGTCGCCGTCGACGGGGGCATCGGAGGCGGGCTTCTTGTTCTTCTTGTGCTTCTTCGGCTTGAGGGAGGCGGCCTCGCCGCCCTTGAAGACGAGGCGGCCGGGCTTGGTTTTCTTGTACGCGTCCGACATGGGGAACGGGGCGAGGGAGACAGATGCGTCGCGCGGCCGACGCCTCCGGACGGGAAGTATATGGTGTCCCCGGTCGGACTCGAGTCGAGTCGGTTGGTTCTCCTCTTCCTTTGGGGCTGGCACAACAGTAGAGACCCCGATGTTGTGACCGTTTTGACAGAGATCCAACGACGGTTCATCGTGTTCAATCCCCAGCTGCCTGCTCATTGTTTCCTCACCCTGCCACCGCAAGGCTCGACACCGACACGGCAGGGTTTCGGAGAACCATCCTTTTTCATCGTTATTATCTTGACTGTCACCACATGGCGGATTTAGGATTTCAACTTTGAATATACAAATTTAAGTTGCATCTCATGACATTTAGGCTTAAACTATTTATATTTAACAAGATTTTCTTGTATAACCTGATATATGGTATATGTATTGTTTTGCAAAAGAAATCAAGAGGACAATTGTCTCCCGTGTAGCCCTCTAGATCCGCCCCTCCCTCGTCGTGGCAATTGCCCCAACATAAAGATTGGTCTATATCATTCTACACTATCTTTGTGAACAGTTTTTATGTAGCTTTACTGTTCCATCTATCACATGATTTTGTCGGGATGCACTTTCATCATGAAATAGAATTCTCTGTAAGCCTCACTTCAATGAGAAAGGGCGTGTTTGGTTTGGAGCCATCGTTTACCACATCACAATGATGGCTGCCACACTGCTGTTGTTGTTGTTTGGTTGACGACGAAATAGTATGGTTGTCAGTGTATTTTTTATGCGACTAGTGGGGAGGTGTGGCGCAAATTTCGCCTGCCACACTTTGTGGCGCCGTCACGCTGGCGGTGGCAGTTGGTGGCTGCCAACCAAGCACGAGCCTTTGAATTCCAAACTATAAAACAACACCGAGCATTAACCTCACCGGAGCATGAAAGGATCATGTTCAGGATAACATCAGCTCAAGTTTGTGAAGGTAAAAAATCAAAAAACAACCCGAGCACTAATCACACTTGAACGTTGAAAATAAATGAAACACTCAAGTGTGATTAAGGAAGTCTTGTTGCTTAGACACTGGGACACAATAAAAAGATATATTCACTAGAGGTATAACATAAATCTATTTAGACATGTATCCATTGAACTTCTACAAAATAGGGGATTAAAATTCTTTTTATGGTCTCTTGTTTAGGTTGAGGGGGTGGAGCTTCTTTATGGTTGGAGATGTTTGCGACACCTCTTTTCGCTTCACACTTAGGATTTAACACTATCCAAAGATAGATATTATAATAACTTTTTTTATTGAACATCTAGAGGGCCTGTTCAGCTGCTACTATTTTGGCTGTTAGGCACCTATGGCTGGCTGGTAACAGGTAGCTGCTCAACAGCAAAACAGCCAACAGTAGCCATCAGCCGGGGCAAAATACACCAGCCGAACAGGGCCAGAGTATACTAAATAGTAATTTTGATGTTGGTATCTGGCGTAAATTTATTAAGACCGTTCTTTTACATTTTGACTGAAACTTCGCGAGTACACAATATAACTCAAACACTCACAACGCACGCACGCTCATTCTTATGAACGCACATATACAAACCCTATCGCTGTGAGCATCTTCGAAGACTGAGCTGGCAAATCCTCGAGAATAACGAAGCCACCACTGACGTCTCGCTGTCGACGGCCACGTCCCCTACCGCTGAAAGCACAACATCGTTAAATCCTAAAAAATTCGCTTTTACAGAGAGTCGAAACCAATATCCAAGGTGCTATATGCCCTTTCGCACTTCGCCGGTCCATTTGATAGAAGTAAATTTTAAAGTGTTGAAATTCTAGCATAGAGATCCATGTGTGGACTCAAAGTTTGCATGTAAGTGATTCAAAACCTTCTCCAGTTTAATAAATAATATTCAAGTTCAAGAACTGGACGCCCTGCTTAAAGAACTTCAGATATACAAATCCGCCAAACACTTTCAGCAGAATTTTACACTTTTTTTTTCAGCTAAGTTGCGTGATTGAGTCGAGCAAGCTAGATCAAGTGAAAACATGGCACAAACGTGAAGTTCAGAATCATTCGACCCGACCCAGCACGTAACCAGACAAGCACTCAGACTCAAACGCGCCTACTGACATGTGGGACCAACAAAAATATCATTCGATTGGAAAAAGATTCAAAAACTCATGTAGAATGAAAATAAAAACTGCCCTTGGAAAGGGGAAAATTGCTGAGAACCCCTGAAAAGCAGTTCGCGGTCTATTCGCCTTCCGCGCCGCCCGGTTCTCCCACTCTCTCGGCCGCCAAAATTCCCAACTCCTCAACAATTCCCTCGAGTTCCCCATTCCCCGCCGCCGCCGCCTCGCCTCGCTCCTGCCTCCGCCGCTGCCTCGCTCCTGTCTCCGACGCACCTCCCCGCTCCCTCCGAAACCCTAGACCCCGGCCAACATCCGCCGGCAGCTGGTATAGCAGCAGCGGGAAGCTGCGGTCGCCGCCTCGCCGCGATGCGGCGAGCTTTCGAGGAGATCTCCGACGACGAGTGGTCCAACCACACCTTCAAGCCCTCGCGCGTCCTCAAGAGGCCCAACCGCAGCGCCCAGCCACCCACGAAGCCTCCGCCGCCGATCGATTCATTCCGGTACGACCCGAAGGCTGCCTCTACCAAGGGCAGCAGCGCCTCGACCGTCGTCCTCTCCGACGACGACGACGACGACTTCGACCTTGGCGCGAAAGACCGCGTGCGCCGCACGGAGAAGCTCCAACCCGTCCTCAAGCGCCCTGAGCACAAGCCCGCGTCGCGGGCCCCTCCGTCAAAGGGCTTCTTCCGCAGCAATCCTAAACCCTCCAAGGCCGCCGCTGCCGTGGGGTTCTCAGACAGCGATGAAGACGACTTCGACCTCTCAGACGATGACTCCGACATCCCTGATTCTAGGGCGCCAAGCCAGCGCGCCCCCTCCAAGGCCGTGGACACCTTGGGCCTCTCCGGCAGCGAGGAAGATGAATTCGACCTCACCGACGATGATTTGGACCTTGTCGATGATGTCTCTGACGTCCCTGCTTCTAGGACATCGCGGCCGCGCCGTGCCGCTGGTCGCCGGTTGGTTACTGCTGCCATTGACATCTCCGATGAAGATGAAGACTTGGACCTCGCTGATGACGACTTTGACTACCAGGACCCGAGGCCGACGCGTTCACACCGTACCGCTGGTCGTCGTTTTGTGATCGGGGACGATGATGATAGTGATGGAGCTGTGGCTGCAGGTGCGGGGGATGGGTCTGATGATGATGGGATAAACTGGTCGGAGTTGGAGAATGAGTTCGGTGAGAACCAGGACTACAATGGTGAGAGAAGTGTGCATGTTGAAGAGGACGTGGTAGGGATGGCATTACGCAAGTGCTCACGTATCTCTGCGGATCTTATTAAGGAGCTTTATGGGTCAACAGCGTGGAACTGTGACAGCTATGCAGAGATAGACGCTTCTACTTGCCGGATTGTTACTCAGGTAACTTGTTTGTTACATGTGTTTCAAGGTTTTCAGTAACCAATGTCATGATGCAGTGATATTTGGGAACAAACAATTGGACAGGAGGAGGTGGATGCTGCATGTACAAGCAAGGAGTCAGGATTCAAGCCGGTGTTGAAGCCATACCAGCTCGTGGGAGTCAATTTTCTTCTCCTCTTGCATCGAAAAAAGATTGGCGGAGGTGAGCTTTTTTGTGCTTTGAACTGCTGAACTGGAGCATGCTCTCAGCACAAATACTTGGTTCTTTCTAACGCGGTGTAATAAAATTTAGACCTTTTCCTTTTGAGAATCAAATTTAGACCTTTTCTGCAACTAGTTGTTTTGTATTACCTATGATTTTTTGGGGAAAAAGACAAGCTGGTCTTTATAATGTGCTGCCTATTGGAGAACATGCTGCTACTATATTGGTATTTTCTTCATATGTTTTATTCTTTTCTCCATGCCAAAAATACTATTATTCATGCCTTTATTTTTCCACTTTTATATTACAGCAATCCTGGCTGATGAAATGGGCCTTGGGAAGACAGTACAGGTAAGCATTCATTGCAGTAGCTTAACATGACCCAAATTTGCGGAATCTAGACATTAGTTTCTCGAATTAAATGTCATAGTAGTTACATGGTTTTTATATTATCATAATAGTTCATATTTGAAGTTTTTAATTCTTAAATGTCATAGTTTCTAGACATTAGTTTCTCGAATTAAATGTCATAGTAATTACATTAGTTAATAATTATGTTAACTACATTCTGCGTTATGTTATGGTTTTAGTCATGATAGTTCATATTTGAAGTTTTTAACTGTTAATGTGTTGAATACAGCGTTGGCTGGTTATTTGTCTAAAGTTTTTGCTCGTTACACACAGTACCATAAAACATTACCTTATTAAAGCTGTGCACTAGTCTCGTAGAGGGTTAGAATACACCAGTTGTAGGATGCACTGTGTACGCAAATTCATCTCACAATATTTTAAATTCTCTCATTTCTACAGGCTGTCACTTACCTTACTCTATTGCGACATCTATATAACGACCCAGGCCCGCATCTTATAGTTTGCCCAGCTTCTGTGTTAGAAAATTGGGAAAGAGAACTCAGGAAATGGTGCCCATCATTTTCCATCATCATGTTTCATGGAGCTGGACGGACTGCCTACTCAAAGGAATTAAGCTCCTTAGGAAAATCCGGTTGTCCAGCTCCATTTAATGTCCTTCTTGTTGGCTACTCACTTTTTGAAAGACGGAGGTTTGTGGTGACTCACTGACTCCTTTTACGTACTAGCACATAAGAAAGTCATGATGAACACTGAAAAATTTGCATTTTTTTTTCAAAATATTCAATATAGTGCTCAACAAAAGGATGATCGCAAGGCCCTGAAAAGATGGCCATGGAGTTGTGTTTTGATGGATGAGGCACATGTTCTGAAAGATAAGGGCAGCTTCCGATGGAAAAACCTGATGGCTGTTGCGCGACACGCTCGTCAAAGGCTAATGCTGACGGGAACTCCACTCCAAAATGATCTGCATGTAAGTCTTTCTGGCAATTGTTTGCTTTGTGGCATTTCTAAAACATGTATCCAGCTGTACTCTTAGCAGCATAAGTAGAAAAGCGCCCACCTATGTGATGGAGTAAATAATGTACAGAACTTTGTAAAATCATGAAAAATGTATGAGTTATGGAACAGTTCAGAATAATTCTCACAGTGAAAGATTCATAAAGTCATGAAGCAGACGTCACCAGCGGCTCAATTAAGCTAGCACTGATTTTGGGGGACTGACCAGCTACTTTTTACGCTGTTGTGATGATTACGCGTAAAAAAGATATTGCTTGAAAGCAGTATTCCTGCCGACAGGCTTTTATTATCTCTGAGTTTTTTTTTACACCATCAAGGTGTAGTTGTCATTTCTTTCTATTCAGACTCATCGAACAAATGAAGGGGAGCCCTGGCGCAGCGGTAAAGCTGTTGCCTTGTGACCATGAGGTCATGGGTTCAAGTCCTGGAGACAGCCTCTTGCAGAAATGCAGGGTAAGGCTGCGTACAAAAGACCCAAAGTGGTCGGACCCTTTCCCGGACCCTGCGCAAGCGGGAGCTACGTGCACCGGGCTGCCCCAGACTCATCGAACAAATGCACATAATTGTCTGAACCCGACAATCCCTCCACCCACTTCAATAGAGGAAGTGAGGACTTAAGTGCTTAAATAAACAAAGGACACCATGATAATTATATCTTTTTCCTTAATTCGTGTACTCAAAGCTTTTACTGCATATATTTAGTATCTGGGATAGCATCACCCACACTAGTATCTGAACAATATGAGCTGCGCTTCATTTCTTTTTATTTCAATATCGACATAGCATGCTTACTGATGTGACATATTTGGTACTAGGTATTTAATTATCTGATAGCTTTCTATTAACTTTTTTTTTCAATAGGATATTTTACTTCTTAGAATCTATTTCATCTTACCTGGTACTGGAATCTTCCTTACATGGTGGTGCTCTTGGATTTTATGTTCTGCAGGAGCTATGGTCATTGTTGGAGTTCATGATGCCTGATATATTTGCCACTGGAGATGTTGATCTGAAGAAGCTATTGAATGCAGAAGACCATGAGCTAATTTCACGCATAAAGTCCATTTTAGGTCCCTTTATTCTTAGACGTTTGAAGTCAGATGTTATGCAGCAGCTTGTTCCGAAAATACAACACGTGAGTGGATTTATTCTTAGCCATCTACACTTGGTTGTGCTTCTTGGCATTTCAACTTTTAAGCTGCATTTATTTTACTGCAGGTCAAGTTTGTCATCATGGGCTCAGAGCAATCTAAAGCTTATAAAAATGCTATAGATGAATACCGCGCTGCTTGTCAGGCTCGTAGTGCAAAGTCTTCAGTCGACATTTCTAGTAATGTTGTTGGATTGATTCCAAAGCGTCAAATATCAAACTATTTTACGCAGTTTCGCAAGGTGAGATAATCTTATGGTACAAAATTTCATGAATTTCTGGCCGTTACAGATGTTTTCTTTGCTCCACAGATTGCCAATCATCCTTTGCTTATAAGGCGAGTATATAGTGACAAAGATGTTGATCGAATTGCAAGATTGATGTACCCTAAAGGCGCATTTGGCTTTGAATGTTCCTTGGAGAGAGCAATCCAAGAGCTAAAGAACTACAATGATTTTGCTATCCACCAAGTATTGTTCTTGCTTGACTTATACATGTTCAGCTGCTTTATCCTTTGTCATGTTGATGATTAATGTAAACATAGTGGGTCTTACTCTTCACATTTCCTGATCATAACTATTGTCTGAGTTGGTATTGGCCTAATTTATTTCTTTGGCTTTAACATAATACAATTGACCCAAAGTGGTCGGACCCTTCCCCGGACCCTGCGCAAGTGGGAGCTACGTGCACCGGGCTGCCCCTTTTAATACTTTAACATAATACCTAGCGATTAATATGCTAGTGATAGTTGTGATGGGAAAAATTGGTTTTAATGGTTTGAAATATCTCTCATATCTAAAGCTTACTTCGCGTCTTTAATTATATATAAATAATGTTTTTATTTATTTCGTACTTTCAGCTGTTAATAACATATGGTGATGCGGGTACAAAGGGTTTCCTAACAGATGAGCATGTCCTCGGTTCTTCAAAATGTCAGGTATATTTCTTTTCTACATATGTGTGCAATTTCTCCTTTATTTGACCAAAAAAAGGTGTAAATGGGATCAATGAACATAGCCTCGCATAACCTGTTCATATATGTGTATTTTTCTGCAATGGAATAGGCAACAAAACCATTATGGTTGACACTCATGGCCCTCATCTATTTTTTGACGACGTGCTTTCAACTTAACCCTACTTCTGGTTCAGGCCTTAGCGGAGCTTTTACCTTCTCTAGCAAATGATGGTCATAGAGTACTAATATTCAGCCAGTGGACCACGATGCTTGATATCCTTGAATGGACACTGGAAGTAATAGGAGTTACATATAGACGCCTTGATGGAGGGTAAGCTCTCTCCTTAAAGATTCTTCAGTTGAAATACAGTCCGGTTATTAACTATGTGATTTTTGTTTCAGCACTCCTGTAACAGAAAGGCAGACTATAGTGGACACTTTCAACAATGATCGCTCGATATTTGCATGTTTGCTTTCTACAAGAGCTGGAGGCCAGGGGCTAAACCTGATAGGAGCTGACACAGTCATAATACATGACATGGATTTTAATCCCCAGATGGATCGACAAGCTGAGGATCGCTGCCACCGTATTGGACAGAAAAAACCTGTCACCGTCTATAGGTGCGACTTTGAGCTGATTTGGACCATCCGTTTCTTTGTTCTTAAGTTTAGTACCATGCTAAATAGTATAAAAAAGTACTTTCTCTGCTATCTTAGTGTAGATGTTCTAAACTTCTGATCTTTCTTCAGTATGATCTTACATACATAAGTTGTCCTGGAAAGTTAAAATGAAATCAGGAATTGTTAAAAAGAGCAATGTCTTTTCCCTTTCTGTTATCGCCTTTTTAGCATGTACTAATGCAATACTTCATACATGGATGCATGTAATGAAACATATTGATTCGCTGAGTGATGAACTGTCAGTTACCTCCGCATACAGATTTGCATGCTGAAACGGCTATTTTCTGTACTATACTATTGATTTTTCTGAATCTTTTTTGATAATTGTCATCTTTAGTGTGTACCGTTTATATGTTTTCATTGTATTTTCAAAGTGACCATAGTACATAGCAAACTAAAACGACACATAAAACAGTTACTGTCGTAAAAGGTGTTACAGTGATACATGAATGCATGAATAGCAAGCTCCACAGTAATTTTTACGCAACAATACTGAGCATGTGCCAACTTTCATCCAGGCTAGTGACAAAGGATTCAGTTGATGAAAACATATATGAGATTGCAAGACGAAAGCTAGTTTTAGATGCTGCCATTCTTCAATCTGGGGCTGAGTTGGACGATAGCAGTGATGTACCAGACATGACAATGGGAGAGATTTTGGCTTCTCTTCTCCGGGTGTGAAGATTTTATCATGAGTGTCTGGAAGGTATTCGGTCCCATCTATTGGTTATCCTACCTATAGGTTTGACCTTTCATTTAAGCAAATCACTTTGGTCCATATCCTGGGGGTCCATTTGTCAGCATCTGCTTTATGCTTATTGGTTCTATGGATATGCTTCTGCAAACTTCCGGATTCTTCTGCAAACTGCCGGGTAGTCAATGTGCTTCTGGCTTTGCATCGTGACAAAGAGTTTAAGCTTACTGTAGGCCGTGTTTCCTTTAGCCTTTGGGTAGAACTGATCTGGAAAACTTACATGTATCAGTGGAAACTGGAGATGACAACATAATTTAAACGAAATGTAAAATAGTTGCAAGGGTTGCCTCACTTTTTACCATTACATCCTTTTTTTTGGTTTCATCTGTGTGGCTGCATATCTACTTTTTCCGGGCAATTTCCGTCCTCTTTCTTCTCCGGAGTACACATTTTCCGTTTCATGTACCCGCATCCACTGCGCTTACACATGTTTGATTTGAGATTAGTGCAGTTAGCATCATGAGCATGAAGTTCTCTCTCCAGCACAACCCTTAAATTTACATTAAATTAACTGCAGTCCTTACCTTGTAAAATTCCACAGCATGCAGATCCTTAGCTGTTCGGTCCATTTATACTTGAAATTTCAGCTCTGTTGGTGTTGCTCATCATAGACCATACTTGATAAAATGTGCTTTTTGCCCTGAAGACTTTTCAAGTATCTGTACTTGCAGAATTCATATACAATTGTCTGTTGTTTGCAGTTGGATGATTTGTCACTATTGCCTGTTTTAAGTCAAGCTTGCCAGTTCGATTTTATGTCATGTGCTGAAGTTCTGTTATGCTTTGTGCTACAATAACCTGCTTTGGGGTTCTGATTAATTCATGCCTTTATTCTTGCTGATTAGTTCAGAATCTTATGATCTCGGGGAAGATGGTCTTGTTTTGCTTTGAGTGACCCCCTTGTCTATTGAGATAAGAGTATTTTGACAGTACCTGTATGTTGTTGATCTACTGCTCAAATCCTGCTTACAGGACGAGCGATTTATCTTCATTTGTTTAGGACAATAAATTTAGTCAATGTGCATTATCTTTGACGACTGGTTGGTGTTAATGGTACCAGTTTGTCTGATTTAGAAGTATTATATCATTCTCGCTGTATGCTTCCAGAGTTTCATTGTACAGTGCCATATTTTCTGTTGCTTTCAATACTACTCCCAGGCCCAAATGTGTTCTTCCTTCTGTCAATGTAATTCGTTCATGTAATACACTGATGCTCCAATATTTTTTTTTCTATTGACGTTTAGCTCAAATTGGAGCTATCCGATGTCAAGTAAACAAAAAGTATGGGGGAATATTCACAAACAATCTGATGGTTGCCACTAATAAAAAGGAACGGATGTAGTGTAACTTCAGCAGTTGCCATTACCTGACCTATATATACAATTGCACATAAGATTTCCTCATTAGGAAATATTTCACATACTACTATTGTTACTTTGTGACCATGATATATTTACTACGACGGTGGTGTTTGGGTAAGGCATACAATCAGTATAGAACATTAGTGTCCTTGCAAAAAAAAAAGAGTATAGAACATTAGTGAAATGATCCTGGAATTCTATGAATTTGACTATTGACATTTGCAGCGTTTGTCATGTGCATTATTGGTTCATGGGCCTCACGGCTACTAATTTCCAAGTATAATTCAGAGAAGCCGTGCTGGCAACGTGGCAAGTGCTAGTGTTGAACTCGAAGGGTGTACGTGGCGGTACGGCGTCTTACTCGAAAGTTTTTTTTTTTGAGGGGATACTCGAAATTGCTATTAGCTGCATTATCATAGAGACGAGATTCGTCACCGGGCGATGGGAATGATGGATGGGATTTGCGCGCGGACGTGGTTTTATTATTGGGTCGCCAATCTGTTGTGTAAAGTTTGGCTCATGGGCTCAGTGCTGGGCCATTTTATCTTTCCCTCTCTGAACTTGGATACCTCTCTCGCCCGGATGTTTTTGGAGTTTTTCGCCCCGGCGTCTCTCTTGGTTCAGCGTGCTTGTGCAGAAGCGCTGAAGCGACATGGGCAAACGGCCATGCGCAAGTGTACAGGTGTGGTCAGAACCATCATCGGACGGAAATGGAGACGAACGCTCGTTGAAGCGAGTCAACTAACGACTGTTTCTTTTGAGAGAAAAAAAAAGTACAAGATGCTGTCGCAAGGTTGGGATCAGCTCGAAGTCAAGGACATTCTTGTCCAGTGTTTATTCTGCTGATTGCATATTGCTGGCTTCGTACGTTCTCTTCTGCCAAGTGTGAAACTTTCCCTTGCTTTTTGATTGATTGCTTTGCTTACAGTAGCGTGTAACTGTAAATGCATCACCCCAGCAAATATCCCATCGTTGTCAGCTTTGCCCGCACCTCGAATGGCTTGATTGTGAGCGTGAAGAAAAAGTCTTTTACAGAAGGAAAAAAAAAACCTTTTTACCTCAGGGTGAAAAAGTGTCTTCAAAATTCTAACCCGTCGACCTGCTGAACATGAATATAGTCCATGTAAGCAATGCATGCAATAGTATGCACCGGCATGACTCACGTACGTACGCCCTTAACTGTAAGCCTTGCGAATAACTTGCCGCTTACATTCACACGTCTACTAGTGCTCCCATGCACTCCAGCCACGGCCGGACAAGCGGTCATGTAACACGCCATGGGAATCTCTCCGGTGTGGCCTGGGGTCGCGGGGAGGGCAGGGGCGCGTGGCTTGACGAGGCGCCCGTGAACCCTCCTCTGTGTCTTCTCTTTTGTCTTGTCGTGCATTCTACCTCGCGCGCGTAGGCCACATCATACTACCCATGAGGGCCGCCTTGGCGGAAGATAATCATACTGATATGCTTGCTGCATGTCATGGACCTGTCTTGTCCACATCGGCCCGCAGTCCCTCTCTTTTCCTCGCTGTACACGTATGGCACACGTGATTATGTACGTGGGTTTCAGTGTCGACTCTGTACGCATGTTCACTGCTCAAGGAAGAACATGTACTTCAACGAGGCTGCAGGAGAAGACGCCACTTCTGGCTCTAGAGTAGTGCATGAGATTTGAACCGGGGCTGGCTAGGTGATACGGAGTATTACCATTGATCTTAACAATAATTTTAAACGTGCCATTTCTAGGTCCAATACGAGCGCATCCACATGATACACTATGATGCTTCGTCTGATACAAATTGACGGGTTGGATATGAAGCTTAGATCACATGCAAATTGCCTATATATCTGGTCAGATTGTTCCTAGCTAATTCCTCTAAAAAATGCTCCTAGCTAGAGTATAGTGTAAATATATTGGTCAAACGTTTCCTTGCCGTACGTGTCGTCGAATACGATAGTCCAGCAGCGATGACTGCTACACATATTTTTTTTTTAAAGACCGGAGCACACATGTATTGATCGACACTTCCCATGACATGTTCTATTTTCTGTACGCGTACTTGTATGTGTATGCGTATGTGCTGTCCTATCTCAGATACTGCACTAGGATCGATCGACTGTCAAGGCGCGTAACGCTGAATCTAATACTGTAATGCAGTGTAACTTGAAGTGAGAAAAGATGGAAGGAAAAACGGCGCACTGCGCACAACTGCAAGTCGCTGTTGCTGCGTTTATTTGTCTACCTTCTCCTGCCCCTTCTTTCCTATTATTTTCCTGCAGATAGATCTTGTCACGGCAGAAAGTTGCAAACGCGAATCAATGCAGGCTGTTTGGACTCGACTGTATATCAGTACAGGACGAGTCTTTGACATCCTAGTTGTCGGGTGTTATCTTCTTGCTGACCTTATGCGACGGCGGCGCCCGGTATACATACGCGCTTAATTTGTTCCCACCGATAAATGTCAATTCAGTCAGTCTTTTTTGTCTCGCCTAGCATTTCCATCGTACGTGATGAACGGATCACATTACCATGATCCGGTTCTAACTAGTACATAATTGCATTTTGGAAGCTAATCTTCATCAATCTCTCGATCTTCGGCACAGCGGCGAACGAACCTAGTCGCACTGCACGGCCATCTGGACTGTGAATTAAAACGTATAGCGCCTGGGGGATTGCTTTCCCCGTGCAAAGATAGGACCCCCATGCATCGCCACATCTGCGTGCTCGTGAAGGACGGAGGCATGCTGTTCTCTTGCGTATTTGAGCTGGTTTCAGCATGCGGCACATGCAGTCGTGCCGGAAGATAGAGAGCGCGGCCCCGCCTATCCCTGCAAGACCCGGCAGACTGCCATCCCGGCCGTAAGCTAACAGTTTGACGGGTCCCGCGGCGCCGGCGCGTCATCGGGGAATCTACCGGCCGGAGTGGTCGCTGTGGTGGCCTGTGTGGGGCATGGGCCGCCTCCCTCTCTGGTCCAGGGGAGTACTAGATGACAAGGATGTGCCACCGTTTTCCTTTTTTTTTGGGGGGGGGTAACGGCCGGCCTGTGCGTGCTTAACATCGCATGTATATCATTGTTGTCTTAAAACATCACATGTGTCGTGTTCATGTATGCTAACTGCAAAATTCATTTTAGTTTTTTTTTGTGGTTACACAGTACAACTCAGACACTCACAAGGCATGCACACTCACCCCTGTGAACGCACATAAGCAAATCATACCCCTATGAGCATCTTCGAATACTGAGTCGGCAAATCCTCCAGATTGATGAAGTCACCTCTGGCGTGTACGTACGTTCTGCAA
Source organism: Eragrostis nindensis (assembly GCA_012490785.1). Lineage (NCBI taxonomy): Eukaryota > Viridiplantae > Streptophyta > Magnoliopsida > Poales > Poaceae > Eragrostis > Eragrostis nindensis. Next base: position 221,299 of record JAAXCT010001124.1, read on the forward strand.
GACGGAATCTATTAGCTACACATTTTCATCTATCTTGCCGTTATATTTTGAGAACTTCCAACATTGAAAGCGTGCCTTTTATATTAAATGTTCCCGTAGAAAATAACGAAAATCGGACTCTAATATTCCAAAAACACCACCTTGTAGAACAGATAGCACACGTCACCCAAAACTGTTCTGTCCGTAGCTATTTTATGGTGTCTTTTGTATCCACAAACATGAAGGGGAGCCTTTGGCACTGCGACAAAGCTGTTGCCTTGTCATGAGTCACGTGTTCGAGTCTCGGAAACAACATGTTGCGTACAAAAGACCCAAAGTTGTCAGATCCTTCCGCGGACCTTGCGCAAGTGGGAGATATAAATGTGCACCAGGCTTCCCCCTTTTAATTTTGTATTGCAAGGCATATTTAATTTTATGGTAAGTTAAGAGTACAGTCCGAATTTGCAAGTTACAATTCGCATGTAAAAATTTTCTGCTCCCACCATATACAAATTAAGCATTATTTAGGTTTCTTCGTAGTCAAACCTTTTTAATTTTGACTAACAATATATCTACTGGCATAAAAATGAATTGTCCGGTCAATTATATGGAGGGAGAGTTAGATATTATGGTAGTTGGTTTCATAATAAATATAATAGCACTATTTTTTTTAGACAATGAAAGTCTTGAAAGGATTATATATTTATAGAATGAGGGAGTATCTTTGCCTGATAATAGTAGTACGGTAGTGAAATTGTTCTCACAAAGCAATTAGGGGTTTTCTGGGATGACAAGCAACGTACAACTTGAAAAATTTTTCTGCTCCATAGATCACATCATGAAAATGCCTTTTGCCTACCATAAAAATTACATGCACCGGCAAAATAGTGAATTTTTTCTGGCTGTTTTCGCAATACTCTGTTCCTACCCTGCAGGCGAGGGAAGTGGAAAACAAACCTGTTTGATTGGGACAGCTGAGGGCACAAGCAGCAAAATGATACTTTTGCATGTGGAGATCGATATGACAATGGTTGAACCAAGTTTCGTAGTCCGGCAGGTACAGTAGTATTATCTTGTAGTACTCCATAGGAGATTAGGAGAGAGTATTGTGCAACACTTCGATTCATACAATAGAAACATCTTTGCAGCTTAGTCGTTCTCCTCTAGTTCTAAGCACAGATAATAGTCTCTAATAATAATACTACTAGTAGTAGTGTGCACGAGCGTGTCCCAGTTGGGTAGACCGACGGGTACACTACATACGCATGTAGCGGAGTGCATACGTGCAAGGGAGTGGCTCCAAGCGGGTATGGACAAGCAAGTAAGGCCTCGATGGAGCCGCAGCTCGCGCCGGCGCGCTGCAGCAATAAAACGCCAGGCTTATGCTTTCTAAAGCTTCGCCTTTGGTTTGGGAATGAGCGCCCATCCACATGACGGCACAAAGCCGATGCGTCTCATGCATGCAGGCCTGCAAAAGCACGCGGAAGCAGAAGCAGAAGCCGCCAGCCTTTGGGCGTCGATCGATCGATCTCCGGCCATGCACCCCCTTTCCGCTTATCCTCCTAGCTTCCGCGAGGGGCTCTTTGCGTGGCTTCCTGCCCACGCCGACACAAGTCATGGCACACTGCAGGCAGCCGGTTGCAGCGCAGTCCGGCCTTCCGCCTTCGTCGTCCCTAGCTCTCGATCTCGGTGTGCGCGCCGTGCATGGGCGAATGGGCGCCCCGGGAAACAGACATGGATTCGGAGAGAGAAAGGGTTAGATGGACTGGCGGCCGGAAGGACCACCCAGTCACGGGATGGAAAGGGAGAGGACGATTGGACGAGCCGACGAGAGGCAAGCGTTCCCATGCCTTTTTACCCTCGGATAGCGTGACTTTCCACGATCGCGTTCTGCAAGCATTGCGATAAGTGTACTCCTATCTCATCAGCGATTTTGACGACGAAGTCAAATGAAACAGCTCATCATCATGGGGGAACAATGCAATTTTTGGTTCTGAGCAAGCAGACTGGATGCATGCCATATCGGGCATAATGCATACGTGAAAGCTGCGCACTGATGAATAGGCAAAGCCTGGAGCTGATGGCCCTCAAAAAACAAAGAAAGCCTTGGCCTGCAGTGCAGTACAGTGCTGGTGAGTTCGCAAAGTCCATCAGGATGAGGAAATGCCTCTTCCGTTATGCATCAGGACAAATGAAAGGAGACCGGACCGGAAGTACGGGGTAGTACACGAGAGGAAAACGGTAAGGCCGGCTAGACGACGTCGGCGCCCTCGCGTCCATTTCATGCTCGTACGTACCTGTGTGTAACGCGCGCCCACCTGGAGTTGGGCTGTAGATCCTATTTTTGTGGTCATACTGTACTACCGTTGTAGCTCACGTGATCGCCGATCGCAGGTCCAATTTTGATCAGAGAAAGGTTATTACTGCCGTCGCATGCATTCCGTCTGGCCGAAAAAATCACCAGGATATACCTACAAAGATGTAGGTTGATCGACTGTCAAAGATAAAGATAGATAGATAGATCGAGCATGCACTGGGAACAGCAGATCGATCGATCTATGAATGGTTTCATCTACTACAGTGAATAATAGTAGTGGATAACATGGGCACATGTACGTAGTACTGCCCAGCAACGACGACTCCCATCGTCCTTCGGAGATCCATCAGATGCGTAGATCTCGGATCCAACGGTCCTGGTATCCAACAGTTAGAAAACAGGCGGACCACCGGCGATCCAGTGTTCTGAACCTTTGCCGGGCGGTCCCCAGCAGCAAGCAAGTACCTGCGCAGATCGCCAGAGTCTCTGACCGGGACCGGACATTCACGGCGCGCGCCTCAGCTGATGAGCCCACTCACTCACTCACACTCACCCAGCCCCGCCCGCGGGTGGCGCATGATGCATGGCCGTGGCCGGGCTCGCCTTGCAAGCAGCAGCACTGGTACGTGCGTACCCTCCCCTGCGCACTGTTCAGCGCTCCATCAGGTAGGTGCGCCTCCTGTTTGGACGTACCCCTGCCTGCGGGCGAAACGCCAAGACGCACGTCATTTCCCACGAAACCAAACCCAGCGCGTGCTCGATCCCCAGCAGCGCTAGGTGCTTGGCGAGCCGCAGCAGTGCGACATTTTTACGGCGCCGAGAGGAGGGACACGGGACGGGACGGGACGCGACGCGACGGGGACCAGAAGCAGCCGCGGCCCGCGCGCTCGCGGGCGCGGCGGTGTCACGCGAGGCGCGCGGCAGCCGGAAGGGAACAATCACGATGGCCACCCGCATGCAACGCGCCGGGGGCCCCCCTCTCGGCGGGCGGCCGCGAGCGCGCCGCAGCCGTGGGGCGCCGCGCGACGCAAACGCAACGCAACGCGACCCGCTGCTGCGCGCCTGGTGCCCGTATCCATCGATCCACGGGTACTACACACATGCATGGACGATGGTCCATACACGGGGGGACTACGGGCGCGCGCGCGGCAGGTTGTTGGAGCTAGCTACGCACGAGGCCGGGGCGCGTAGGTTTCGAACGATCGATATCATCATGCGGCTAGGAGGGAGGAGTAGCGTGCACACATGTGAACTTGCTCGATGGACGATCTGCTGCTTTCGGATTGGGCTACCGGGCGACGGGTCGCGCGCGGGGACTTTGTCCTCCTCGTGCTAGTGCTGCGCGCAGGGATCCGGTCGGGGTCCTGATCGACCGAGCTAGCGAGATTGTACCTGGCCTTCGGTTCGTTCGTTCCTGCTTGCATGTGACGGCTGTAGCTAGGAACACTGTGCATGTTTGCCTCAGATTTGCCACTGGTTGTAGATTAGCCCTCCCCCTGCGCCATGTCGATCTATCTGCTCCGTATGACTGTATATATCTATCCCCCCATGACAAGATGTACTATACCAGCAGGGTCTCACCCTCTTTTCCTTGGGTACGAACTACATACAGTGAACAATCCATAGCAGGCTCATCATGTTACTTGTTTCTAGTACTACTTTATTTCTTAGCTAGGGACGTACACCAATTATATTGCTACTACTACTACTTCATTGACTCAATTTCTACGCAAAGCTCCCTCCCTAGCTAATTAATTTGCATTCATATGGAAAACGAACCCAACTGTTGTCTGCATTCGCTTCAACATCCATGTCAGCTCCCGGCCGGTTCCTTTCGAGGAGAGCGACCATTTATCACCGTAGATACACTCCGAACGTAGCTGTCGCGAATTTGATCGTGTCAAACGCTTGCAGTTTGCCGAGTAGTAGGAGAAGAAATTAGAGCACCGATAGGTGCTCGATCCGGCACGTCTCCGCGCCGGTAGCTAGCAGCCTCCCCCGCGCGCGCGTCTTTCTTAACCGAAAAGAAACCCAACCACTTCATTCCGTGGATTGGCAGCACCCTGCCTTTGCTGCTCCGGCCGGCGGAATAAACAAGCTAATCGATCCATCATTCCATCTCGCCATCTCGATCGTCTCGGCCTCATGCGTCCGTGGACCCTTTCCTACGATCGAGCTGTTCGGATGAATTGATGGGACGTGGAACCGACGACGACGACGCCGGTCTGATATTCATCAGGTCGTTTTCGTAGAAGCGCGCGGGGGAAAAAAATTAACGGATTCTTTAGGGAGGAGAAAGCGCCGTGTTTGATTATACACTGGTGATGTAATCGCTGCCCCAGCTGATTTGCTTATTTAAGTGCGCGAGGAGTACGGATTAGGAACACACGATCTACAGGTCAATGTCTCCGCTGCAGCTAGCGTCATGTCATGTGTGGTACATACATCTTGGACGCTTCGATCAGAAACGGGTCTCACCGGGCCTCTGCGTCGCCTCCACGAATAGTCTGTCCTGAAATGACTGGGGATCGAATGATTTATATGTACATGTAGTACTAGATTGTTAGGGCAAGAAATAAACTGGACGCCGAGATGAGGTCGAGAGATATCTGCTGCAGTCGACGATATATATCTGGCCTGTAGCTTGGCTGTCAGAGAGGATTAAGCTGACAATTGTTTGACTGCAAAACATGCATGTGTGTACTGTAGACGTTCAGTTTAATTTCTCCTCCCCTTTGTAGAAAGCTATACATGAAGATAAGTAGAGTTGAACGGCATGGACATGTGTGGATCGACACTAGCTGCACGGAGACCTGACGACAGTCCAAACATCCCATGTCACTCTAAATATCTAATGACAGAGCATATGACGCATAAGTAGACATAGAAAATGCAAACACATCCCTTATATATACAGCATATACGTCGCTTTCAGTGTCTGAAGTATTCTACAGAAAAGTTGGTTCTGACAGCCTGGCTTCTACCAACGAGTTTAGATCCACCTTAGCCACCGACACTGATTGGTTCCTCTCAAAATACAGACATTGATTTGTAAACAGACATTGAGCAAAAATCGATGGCCCCAACTGACCAAGCACACAAAAAATCTAAGGAGACCAAAGAAGCTATCCTGAAGATTTTTAACTTTTTTAGGCATACTGTACCTTAACAATGCTACTGCAGGCATCCAGCCACGACGCGACGTGCTGAAAGAAACTCTTCGAACCTTAACTTCGCATCAGGACGCAGTGCTTTCGCAGCTACTATGAGTAGTAGTACCCTGCTAGTACATCGCAATGCTTCAAGGAAAGAAACAAAGGAAGCATCATCATACCGGCTGACCATTTTTATTCCAGCAGCATAATTGGCGGCCGTCATATATAAGAGCCGAGCAAGGTGACGTGCGTCGTCCAAGGGGGAAGCTTTGCATCTGCAATTCTGCGTGCATGCCTTCGTCTACACGCTCGCTAAAAGAGGAAACAAAGGTTCCTGTTCCCTGGTTATTCCTTCCTTCGGTGTCCCGTCCTATGCATGGGCATGGACATGAGCCCTAAGGAGAATGCCCGAGAATAACTCCGGGATAAGCTGCTGGCCATGAGGTTGACATCTCACACACGCACAGAGAAAGGAGAGACGGAGACGGGACCATGGCGTATACAGTACTGAGGTCACAAGTCTACAAGAATACAAATGAAGGTCTCTCTCTCTCTCTCTCTCTCTCTCTGAATTTTAATCAGTTCCTGTGAATAATTTACACCCGGATTTGATATGCTGCCGGCAAGATTAGTTATAGGCTAGATGTAGATAATGGCAAGTTGTTCGTTTCTTGTTTCCTGACATTGTAAGTATTCGTGGATCTGGAGAACGGCCAAAACTTACCGTATTACTGTATAACATACTGCATGCAGAGACCATCTGAAGAAACATAGAATCTTTTATACATGAGCTTCTTCTATATCTTTTCAGAGAAACCTGGTTTTGCAGGCTCCAATAACCTTACTTCGCGTCTAGAGTAGTATCATTATAATCAGAAGTTGTTTTGAAAAAATAATAGGAAATTCAGAGAAACCTAATTTTTGAACAGTAGTTACTCAAGTGCCAACCACTATGGGCCGTGCCCCAGTTACTCCAAATGCGGGTATTAAGTGTTACCGCAGGAATACTGATATACGGTGTCCCTCGAGGCTAGGGCTAGTCTCGCGTCTTCGCAGCAAGAAGAAAGCAACCAAATGAGGAGAATCTCAGGGACTGGTGGGCCCTAGGGTTAGCACAGTGAACCATATTCCTCTGCAACCACTGCCTTGCTATCCTACAAACAAAACGCCAAAGCAGGTACGTAGCGCGCCCGCGCACACATGACACATGTACGCACCGCAATATAATTACTGGTGCACGCATCAGAGATGCAGGCGGAAACGTTAACCCTTCTCTCGCAAATCGAAACAAAACCATCGTATCATGTTGGAATTTATGTCCTGGGAACAGGCCTTGTTCTTCGCTTAAACTAGTGCAAAACAGGACTCGGAAGGTGTGTGTGATTTGATGTGCGTGATTTGGTGTGTGCAGTCGAGTACAGCGCACACAGTGCCCCCTAAACCTGATTCCCCAAGCAGCTGAATGTTTTTTAAGGCTAAGGGCGCCGTGAGTTATGAGACTCCTGTCGGCAAACAACCGCATCATGCCAGTGGCCACCATGCACGGAATTCCCTCACCTAATGCGTGCATAATTTCCTCCATTGTTTTTCCTGCATCTAAGCTCTAGATAGGTTGTCTCGTTGCCGGGCTATAGAGCGTCTGTAGATTTGGTTCCCTGGAGAATGAGATGCAGAGGTGTGATTTTATATTTTTCAGGACAGCCAGGGCGCAGATTAAATAGGTTTCCGTGACGGCCACAGTTTGACTTGTTTGACTAGGTTAATGCCTCCTACTTACTGGCTCCAGATGATTGACCCCGGTTCATATCATCGGTGTAGCGCATAGGGCGGCTTAACAAATTCATTCCGTGTGATTTGACGCGTGTTTGGTGAACCTGGCTGATTTTATTATACTTCGGTACAGTTAAAAGATGCAAATGGAATGGTCTTTCGAAGAATAAAAGATGCAAACGGAATGGGCAACAAGAATTAAGATGGAAATTGTGAAGATGAGATGTAATATATGGACCCAATTAGTATGTGATATCAACGCGTTGCATCCGGGAACAGTAATACATTGCCGCATACATGTCCATAAAAAGATCTTTGATCGTTGAAGTATATATAATTACTTTTGCAAAAAAGTAAATAATTATGATGTAATATTAAAAAAAGATTTAGGTAAATGCTTAAATTAGCAAAAGTTTTAGTTTCAAACATTAACTAATTTGCCACAAACATAAGTATGTCTTTAAAATAAAACTAGTGAGGGAGGGTAGTTTTTAGAATAATTAAACATTTTCATCAAATGAGTATGTTAGGACCTTACCACGAGTATGCGTCATGGTCAAACAATTTATTCACCCACAACAAGTAATTGTTACCCTTTTTCTAGTTTTGTCATAATCAGGCACGACCATATAGGTTAACCTCCATGTATCCACCCTCATCACCAAGGGTGCCATGGAGGCGTCTTCAAGCACCGATACGAGCACACAAATCATCTATCACATTGAGGGTGCTCTCCTTCTACGTGATTGTGCCACCGTCATGGGGCAGCTCCAAGGGGGGGAGTTTCCTTTTTGGTTGAGGGTTGGGTTGGGGGGGGGGGGGGGGGTTGATATTAAAGGCCAAGGGTGAAAGTTTCTAATTAGAGAAATGAAATGGCCCAAGTTTTTAGCGTGCTTTTAGATATTAGTATGCTCGTGCAATACATGTATCTTAGCACACGCAAAGCTAACATAGTCGTTTGTCGTACACTGACACATGGGGACAATTTCCTAAACAGAGAATTGAAACGGTTTAAATCCAGTCGTGTTTGTTTTCAGCATGCTAAGATCCTAGCACCCTGATGAAATAACCGTTTCATAAAGAATATAGCCAAGAACGTACGTGGTAACATCTTTACACGTGCACAAAATCTCGTAACGGATTTATCCTACGACACATAATCCCAGCATGAGTCTCTAGGCTAGCTGACACGTGTACATAACACGTACGCCGCCTTGTCAGGCTAGCTACAGGTACCATGCCACATAAGTGACATGTGAAAACTTCCATCGCCTAACACCTTGATAGGAAAGCAGCTTTTAATTTTAATTTTCCTTTTCCTATTTTTTTTCAATTAGTGAATTATTGCATATGTGTCCACTCATGTGTCCAAAAGTTAAGATGTCTATGTGCAGGATGCTTATCTTGGCATCCTGCAGTTGAAAGTTTTGCAAAGCAGGTTGAAGGCTATGACGACACTCTAGCACTAAGATCTGAGAGGTATGATGCATAGGAACGACAAGCGCTAAGCTTACGTATGCTTTCTCGGACCTTTGCCCGGCAGCAGTGTGTCATAGTGGATGCCTCGTAAATGTTAGGCCTTCGATTGTTATATGCATGCTTTTTTGGATACCTTCGTCTAGTTTCTCCATGCTAAATGCCTCGTAAATGTTAGGCCTTCGATTGTTATATCCATGCTTTTTTGGATACCTTCGTCTAGTTTCTCCACGTTAAATGCCTCGTAAATGTTAGGCCTTCGATTGTCATATGCATGCTTTTTTGGATACCTTCGTCTAGTTTCTCTCCATGTTAAATGCTCACTAGCGACAGGAAACTATAGCCTGTACTTTGATTGCAGTAGCTCTTACACGTCATTGAAATTTGTGTCTCCTATCAACGAATATGCTACGGACGAGAAGTCCGATCTGAACAAACACTTTTCGTCCATACGAGCTTGGGCTGAAGGGACGCAACAAGTGAGAGGCAAGGAAATTAGTGTACAAACTCGTCTCCTTGTTTTCAGTTTGCCCTGTTACTACCAACACTAGTCGTTTGTCGTACACTGACACATGGGGACAATTTCCTAAACGGAGAACTGAAACGGTTTAAATCCAGTCGTGTTTGTTTTCAGCATGCTAAGATCCTAGCACCCTGGTGAAATAACCGATTCATAAAGAATATAGCCAAGAACGTACGTGGTAACATCTTTACACGTGCACAAAATCTCGTAACGGATTTATCGTACGACATATAATCCCAGCATGAGTCTCTAGGCTAGTTGACACGTGTACATAACACGTACGTCGCCTTGTCAGGCTAGCTACAGGTACCATGCCACATAAGTGACATGTCAAAACTTCCATCGCCTAACACAAGGAAAGCAGCTTTTAATTTTAATTTTCCTTTTCCCATTTTTTTTCAATTAGTGAATTATTGCATATGTGTCCACCCATGTGTCCAAAAGTTAAGATGTCTATGTGCAGGATGCTTATCTTGGCATCCTGCAGTTGAAAGTTTTGCAAAGCAGGTTGAAGGCTATGACGACACTCTAGTACTAAGATATGAGAGGTGTGATGCATAGGAACGACAAACGCTAAGCTTACGTATGCTTTCTCAGACCTTTGCCTGGCAGCAGTGTGTCATAGTGGATGCCTCGTAAATGTTAGGCCTTCGATTGTTATATGCATGCTTTTTTGGATACCTTCGTCTAGTTTCTCCATGCTAAATGCCTCGTAAATGTTAGGCCTTCGATTGTCATATGCATGCTTTTTTGGATACCTTCGTCTAGTTTCTCTCCATGTTAAATGCTCACTAGCGACAGGAAACTATAGCCTGTACTTTGATTGCAGTAGCTCTTACACGTCACTGAAATTTGTCTCTCATCAACGAATATGTCACGGACGAGAAATCCGATCTGAACGAACACTTTTCGCCCATGCGAGCTTGGGCTGAAGGGACGCAACAAGTGAGAGGCAAGAAAGTTAGTGTACAAACTCGTCTCCTTGTTTTCAGTTTGCCCTATTACTACCAACACTAGCCGCGTTAGATCCGATGACCCATTTGATCGATCTCAGAAAAACTAAATCAAAAGAAGAATTATAAACAAGAAGACCAGTTTGTACAAGATTTACTTTCTTGCTACATCTTACAAGCATTCACATGTATAACTTTTTTCTCGGGTATTCTCAGATATAATTTGATAGAATATTCCAAAATCATATTCGAATATACCTATGAAATCTATGCGTGCAAACTAACGTTGAAAAAAGATTATAGATACAACAAAATTGGTTAGCTATTGTTAATAAGCAATTTAATGATGAGTTAGCGAGAACATGAAACACACCCCCACAAGCGCGTAAATGCACAGCTGCAGTCCCATAAACATCTAAAAAGCCAAAACAACCCCAGGGAAAAAGTTCGTGCGAGTGAGCGTGTGTGTGATGGTGAGAGGTAAGCCCCACGCGGTTGGTGGACCCAATCCTCAGACACTTCACGACACCGCTTGGCCTGCGTGAGCTTTGGCCCCGCAACCCTCTTCTCTCTCCCTCTCCCTGCTCTGAGTTGTCTATAAAAATACAAGCAGCCCTCACATATTTTTCTGGTTCGCATAGCTCTGGAAACGCACAGAGAAAATATTTAGAAATTAATTTATAGTGGGTCATATAAGAGAGTGGAAGGAGAGCAGCAAGAGAGAGAGAGAAGGAAAAGTATGACAAGGAAATGAAAGAAATGAGACAACAACCTTCTTAGCCTCCTCCCCATCCTCTCTCCTCCACTGCTATCTTCTCAGTCGCGAGCGCAAGCGAGAGAGCAGCACACTGCTAGGGAGAGTGAGGTATGGAGAAGAAACAAACCTCCTCGATTTATTTTTGAATATCCCTCTGTATGTTTGTGTCACATATGAGTTTGTGGGTGTGGATGTTTGCGAGCTTTTGTTGTTTTGCTTTTTTACTTGTTTTGAGTGCAACTGTTTGTTTGGATTTCCCTGTCCCCTTTGTTCTTTTGTTAATCTCGGAAGAGTCCTAAGCGGCTGATGCCTTGGAGTTTTTCTCGGGCTTCTTGTCGATTTGTTTCTTGTTTCAGATCAATTCCAGGCACATACATATGAGAGGTATAGCCATCACTCCCTCAGCAATTTTGGGGCCTCTCATTTTGCTCGTTCCCTTGGTTCTGTCGGCCTCCTCCTCGATTTGTCTCCGGAGCGGAAATCTTTCCGGTCTTTCTCCCATGGTTGCCGCTTGCATGCTGTGTCTGTCTTGTTCTTTGGCAATACTTGTTTGTTGCAGCTCTTTAGTTGCGATGTCTCACTTGGAAAGTGTTGCTTGT
>JAAXCT010001125.1:0-232353 GCA_012490785.1 Eragrostis nindensis
ATCACAAGTTAACATCATCAAGGGTTGAATGAATAGAAAATAGCTTCATTATATAGTTAAGATTTCACTACAAAGTAAATAACTAACTAGAAGTCATATATTGTATTTCTAATGTGATCAACTATGAGCAAATTTTCCTGCTGCAACACACATATAGCAGTCTTAGCCTGATGAGAGGCATCTAATTCTGCTGCTGTCTAGCGCATGATCGGCCTTCATTGCCTTTGATTCACGTTAACAACAGCAATAGCATTTTTGTACTTTCATCTATATGGAATGCAGGCCTCCCTGTTCAACAGAACAATGCATCCCAAAAATAAATAAGTGACTCCAGGTACCAACACAGACAAATGTTTATTTTCCTCTTTGTTGATTTTTTTTTTCTATTTTTTGGGCACTAAAAACTTGTCTTGAAAGTTTCAAGACAAGTTTTAGTGCCCAAAAAATAGAAAAAAATCAACAATCAACACTATACACGTACTTTCAAACCCTGTTTCTCGAATCCTCATTTCCCTGATATCAAAACCTAAAACCTGGCAGGGGTCACATGTGTGGAATCTATTCTCCTGATTTTCGGAAAGGCGGTAGGATAGTTATTCTGTAGGGGAAAAAGAGAAGACTCTTAGCAATTCATCGAGAAGGTGAAATGGATCTTTTCTTCAAAATATTTACATATTCTGCAATGAAAATTCCTACCAGTACCCCATTTCCATGCTGCACTCGTTATAAACTGCTTCAACAAATCTGTCCAACACACTCTAGACAAAGTAGATATGTTTTCACTTAAAATTTTCTCAAAGGGAAAAAAATTAGCCTAATATATTGCATGTGTTGTCTTTGATTATGCTTTTGACGCTTTACAAGGGAACGTATTCATTTATCCCCAAGCAGCATGTGCAAAGTGTGGTCCAGCAAATCCCAATTACTTAAAACAAGAAACTCTATATTTATTCGACATGAAATTCAGTGGATAGATGCTTTCAGGCAAAAGCGCGGGCGAGAAGCTCAAGTTGGAAAGGACATCTGTCTCTCTTTTTAATAATTTCACACGGCAAGCAGTACGTGTCGGTACAAAAGTACAAGGGAGAGGATTTGGCGAATATCAACCACTGCCAGCGTCGTGCGTCGAGCCGTGAGAGTGACGAACCATTTCTGTGTTGACAACTGCCAATCACAACGCAAGGAATCCGCACGGAGCCAAGAAAAGTACTATAAAAGAAAGAATGGACACAATTGCGCATTTGGTGAATCGATCATCAGGTAACTAATTAATAGATGGGGAATTCGACCGTCCTGTTTCATTTTGCTGAACAGCCACAGTATGCTGTCATCGCGAGGCTCCAAGGAGGTGAAAAAAATAACAAAAAAACGAACGATTTTTTGAAGAAATCGAAGCGGGCATCTCACAAAGAAGGAACAGTTAATTCAAGAAAAGAACTAATTAAGGACAAGCAGTTGAGTTTGTCCACCTTGGAGCCGTCGATGCCGAACTGGAAGAGCCTGATCCCGTGTGCGCGGAGGAACTCGAGGTTGGCCTCCGGGCAGAGGCACCTGAGGCGCAGCGCATCCAAGAAAACGCTCATCAAAGATCTCGAAGAACCCGATGCGGAGATGAGGATGGGTTTGGCGAGAGACTCACAGGACGGAGCGGAGGCGGAGGGACTGGAGGAAGGGCCGGTTGGAGACGTCCGGGAAGCCGGAGCGGTACACGCCGTGATCCACCATGGCGAAGTTGAGCGGCAGCACCAGCAGCAGCTCGTCCCCGGCCGCCGGCGCCGGCGCCTCGCCCTCCCGGCGCAGCAGGATCGCGCACGCCGACGGCGGCATGGCGTCGCTGTCCTCCTCTTCCTGCTCCTCTGAGGACGACGCGGCTGCTCGAGGCGGTGGTGGTTCCGCTCCTTGCGGCGGTGCAGGGCGTCCTCCTCTTGGGTTCGGTGACCACTAGGCTGGCGGGGGCCTCCTGTCTCATACCTCGAGGGAGCACGGGAGCACGGATTGCGGCCAGGGGGAGGAGAGGATCTTGATTCTTGGCGAGCGAACTGCTGTGATGTGAGCCGTGGGCGTGTCACGGAAGGGAGGGAGGCGGCGAGGGGTGGGGGGGACCCGTCGCTGTTGGCTCATCTTTCGTCTGTCCTGTCCTGCTGCTCCTCTCCGCTCCGCTATTCATTCATTATTACTCTTGCTAATCTGATTTTGGACACTTTGGCATGGCTCAATTATCGTGCTCTCTTTTCGGGGCTATCCTAAACTGTCAATAGATGCAATGATATTTGGATCCTAAGTTGGCCCGGTTATTTTTTTGGTTGTTCAGCGGAATAGCTTCAGGTACGAGTGATTTACTGATTTATTCGACTGTAATTGATCTACGCCAACGCAACGAACATCTAAACCCAGATATTTGCTACCTGAATCAAATGTTCCTGCAGCTTCATGCTCCAGTTCAATGACATTCATTTTAACTGAAGATGCATGTGGAGAGTTGTTAGCTTCAGGAGGCTTCTTTTCCATGACAAACTTCTTGGAAGATGGATCAAAATATATTCCCAATTGATCAATCTGAACGAAGTTGAGCAGTGACTTCCCCGGAGCAAAATCCACTGAACACAGTTCTTTCTTTTCCTTGATACTTCCAATATTTCCAGATGTGTGCTTGCTTTAGAAATCCAAAATGATCTGTGCGGGAACTAAGGGCAAAATCCTCTTGATTCAAGATCTTCCCACAACGCAAGCCTGTTGCCAGTTTCGCCCTCCTCGTACAAGCTCATTAGACAAGCAAGCCTCATCATCATCGCCATCAACAGATGCAAGATCAGTAAGGATAAGCTTGTTCATAAATGAGATACATAGGTTCTAGAAGAAAGATAGGGCATCTGCATGTTTTTCTTCCATCTCTGAATCAATAGCCAACTCTGGATGGGATGCCAGCCATTCAATGTAGACCAATATGGCTGGCAGATAAAAACTTGATGCAATATCACGTAGCTCTGAACATCTTCTGAGAATTCGTCCAACAAAATCAAAGGCAGCAGTAAAGGCATCTCGAAGGAGTATTCTGCGTTGCACAATTTCAGCATATGATTGGGTATCAGGTTCTTTCTTTACTTTGTGCACAATATGAGGATGGCAGTAAGTCTAACAACAGCTAATATATTTTCTTTTCGATAATTGTATTTAGTGTTATGCAATTATATATACTAAAGGACCCTACTTGGCAATGACTACTAAACTCTTTTTGTGCTTAAGACTCTTTAGGCAGGCTATTCCACCAGAAAACAGAAAAGCCTAGTGCAAGGCTGACAACTAGCCGACTAAACAATCACAGCCCATAAAATGCGATTGATATGAATACTGCTGGATAAAGGAAATTACAAAAATGGGATTTAGATTGATGGTTCTCAGAATAAGCAAAATCAAGTATCTCGAGATGGTTAATAGACATATCTGAAGTCATATGGTATCTGCTATCTCTACACATAATAGTGTCTGAGCTCATCTTGCGAGTTTTTTTTTTCACAGATGAAGCATTAGAATTGATGTTTGTGTGGATGCCACCCACGTGCAGTTATTCGCTATATCTAAGCTGCCATGTCATTCTCATCATCATCTGTAATCAACCCCAATGATTATGTGACTTCTGATCTTGGCTCCACTCTCTTTTGCTTAGTTTATTATTTCATTGTTATTTTCTTCTCTGCTTCGGTTAACACAGATTTCATTGGATTTTTTAATTTTGATACTTTCTCCTTTCAATCTTCAATTTCTTCCTTCTTTCGTCATTAGCTTGTCACTCTTCTTTTTTAAATCAGCATCTGCATCTGGGAAGTAATGGATATAAATGAACAAACCAGCAAGCAAAAGTAAGTGCAAGATGCTTAAATCCAATACCTTCTCAACTGAATCAAGATCTTTAAGCCACATTGATTTTACCGTCATTTGTCTCAGTTCCGTTACCTGACTCTCTAATTTGACTTTCTGAACCATCAGCTCATCCATCTTATCTATGGTAAAGTATCAGCTGCCATTGAGATCAGATATTCATAACCACTTGTTATGCTATGCACAGCCTCAGAATTCTCTTCAGTATCATCATCTTCATTAGCTAGCTCAGATTTCTTCTTCTTTTTTAACTCTTTCTAACAATCTAACCTTCTCCTTCCGAAGATTTTAATTTCTCCATGAACAACAGCTTTTATAAATGTAATTTCATTACGAAGCTTCTTCAACTTCAGCTCAAGATTTGCCAACAATGTTTCCTGCAGGCAAAAAATTAGTTTAATTTATGATTTAACAATGAATCTGAACACAAAAGTATTCCATATCTTTCTTTTTGCGTAATAGTGACGCCTTAGCTTGTAAAATTCTTCGAGTCAGAAAAAATGGCATATAAAACTATGGTCACAAGACAAGAAACAAAAATAGAAGTTTGTAGCAAAAAGAAACACTAATTTTAAATAAGTGACATACTTTGTTCCGGTGTGTTGTACTTTTTGATCTTGCCAGCTGAATCAAATAAGTGCATATTTGTGGTCGATATTTTGCTTGTCAACTTAAAGGTCTTCTCAAGCCCTCCTTCTACTGCTTTACTCATGTTTTCCTCTGTTAAGATAACTTCGTAATCAACATTATCATGGTCTCCTTGCACTGTATAGTCCTGAAATTTAATTTTTATTGATGATGTGCGTGAAGGGTTCCACACCCCCTGCTGTACAGTTTCAAAATGAAAACTTTATAGCAAAGGGATTCTGTGTATAGCAATGTACCTTGATAAACCCTTTGTTTCCCGGCAGCAACTTATCAAGCTTTTTTCTATAATCATCGGTCCAGCAATGGACTGGCAACTCAGTTATCTTCACTTTGATAAACCCTTGGTTTCCCGGCGGCAAGTTTGAATCGACAGCCTTTATAACACCTTCGCTTATATATGGTGCTGTCACCGGATGCATTGGCAGTTTGTATGATTTGCCCCTTTTGATTTGTGAACATAAAATTTTGTCAACAAATCTTTTGGGGACAAACAACAAAGCAACAGTACAAAAATTGTAATAACCAGCTCATAGTACCTTAAAACCCCTATAAAATGGGCACATTGGTTTCATCTCCTCATTGTTCAGCAATTTCTTCAGATTAGATATAATGTCTCTTGGGTCATAACTTGGAACAAAGGTACTCCATCCAGTACCAATTCCTCTACATCCATTGACCAGAACCATGGGAAGCACTGGCATATACCTAAAGAAATGGACATTTAATAGCTACGTATATAAAACAGCAAAAACAGGTCATGGATTTACTAAGAGATTGAATTACCAGGAGGGTTCAACAGACATTCCGTCCTCAATTTCATACTCCAGAAGGATATCATCATCCTTTGGAAACAATGAACGTGTGACCGGTGATAGCTTTGTATAAATGTACCTGTCTGATGCAGCATCTTTTCCTCCCTAAGATCATTAAATAACAATCACATCACAGGTTTTCTCAAAGTACCTTATGGTATTAAATAGATTATTTAAATTACTAACCCCCTGAACCCTTGTGCCAATTGACCTTCAGGATTGAAAGGTTAATGTTGTTGCTTCCAACAAAATTCTGAGCCATTCCAACAACAGTGCTGGCTAGACTCTGCTCACCATGGTGATATGCAGAGTGTTCTACGCGTAACCAACAAACTCAGAAACCTGTGGAATAGAGTTAGTTCAAAAATAAGTCTGACACAGAAAAATAAAAGATATGTGGTTAACAGATGCTTAACTTGGGAATAAGCCTGATATACAATGAAAAAAAAAAAAGGCGCCAATCATTGGGGCATACCTTAATTGCCTCATCCAATTTCCTTTTGAATGCACAATATAGAATTTTTCTCTGGCCTGGCTTGAGGCCATCAACCATTGAAGGTATAGATCTTCGTAGGTCTGCCAACGAGAAGAGTAAGAGCTTTTGTGTATGAAGTCCCTATACCGGATGTTTTTCTGGTTGGGATCAAGGGAAGTTCCAACCTGAATTTGATTTACGCGTTAGTATTGATTTACAAACAATCAAATACAAAACAATATGAACCTAGGGAAAGATGCACGAGCTAACCAGATACTTGCTGAGCCAGTCTTTCTATCACTATTTTTTCTCTTGCTGAATGCTAACTCGATAGCTTTATCATCCTCCTCGTCCTCCCAAACAAAATTCCTCTGGCGTCTATCATATCTTTGAAATAGTCTATTCCTTCTGTAGATTTGCTAGTTCCCAATCCCTGTACAAATATTCAAAAAGATCCATTTTGACACTGAAGATGACAGCAGAACCATGAATGTGAATGACCACATGAAACTTCAAAGTGAACAACAAAATCAGAAATAAGTTCACCTTATAGTATTTGATAGACCACCTATTTGCATGTGTTTTCTTCATTTTGTTTCCATGCCTCGTATTCTGGCATTGAGTAAAAGCAAATAACATCTGCGCTTCTGCGATTTTTTGCCTGGACATTTCAAGTACATAACCGTTTATGCCAACTACCCACTTCACATAACAGTAAAACAAAGATATGGAAATGGTCACCAACTTCTTCAAATGCAATTAATATGAACCTTAAGCACAAGTCGGTATTGCAAAAAAGATGAGCATGGACCCATATTACAATACCTTGATAATGGGAGTAATAAGGTCAGATAAGAATAGTGGGAATTTATCAGAGAGGGCCAAAAAAAAAATGGAAGAAGTTAATAAGCAAGCCCTTGATGTGGGTCCCATCGTGATCCTGCAATTTATTTTTTAAATATTAGTGAATGTAAACAGCTTCCTAAAAAAATTGAAATTTTGTTTTGACAGACCTGATCTGCCATTATCATGACATGGCCATATCGCAAACTGTTTGTGCTGTTGTACTGTTTTCCATGCTCCAGACCGAGGATTTCTTTACATGATTAAGTTCCACATTTTCGATGATTTGCTGATTTGTTGCTTCTCTCACATTTAATGGTTTGCCCTTAAGGGAAATACACCATAGAAGTCTCTCCCTAGTCCAGCTGACCCTGCCATCTGGAGCGCATAAAGTGATCAACTACTTATGCAGTATGTAATAAATTTAGAGGAGGAAGTTTAACAAATCGTAAGTTTAGCATACAATGTTTAAGTTCCAACTACTCACAGGGAGAAAATGAACAACTATTCAGTTTAGAAATCAATTTACGGGAGAAAATTTAACAAAACTTCAGTTTAGTAGTGTCAGGGCCATGGTGGCCAAAGGCCAGCTGGGCCCACCTCCTAGGCACGTGGTAGCAGCAGCTGCACCTTACAAAGACAGCGACATTACTTCACTGCTAGATATTCTAAATAGGAATGGTTGTCTCTTTTTTTTAATAAATATATCAGTTCTATAATATCCCATGCCTATATAATGGAGGGGAGACGTAATGTCTGCAATCAAGAAAGTGATCAAGTGTAAATCCCTCTACTCCCTGGCTTTGGAATTCTTGTCCCTCTCCCTCTCCTCCTGCGCCAAGGTCAGCAGGCCACAGCCAGCCCCTTCCTTGCCGCTCCACCACAGCAGCTAGCCATCGACCTTTACTAGGCCGCTGGCAACCCTCTCTGACTCTCTCCCATCCTCAATCTCCCGACCAATCAAAACCCAGAACAGGTAGTAAATTAAAACATTCTTCAAGTTCGAATTACTCACAGCAAGAGCCTTTGCTGAATCTCCCTCTGTCAAAATCAGTGTACACTTATCAGAGTCCTTTCCGCCAGCACAATTAGCATCCTCGAGCTTGTCAATACCAATAACTCTTGGTCTCTTTTTTCCATCTCTGTCTTTTTCAGCGCCTTGGTGCGCTTGAGATCGACCCAGGAGAGTACTTTTGAAATGACACCACATTTTTTCAACTACACATGTAGGGAGTGGGCATTAGAACCAGTGCAGACAGATTTTCTCAAACAAAGCAATCAAAGCAAACTTATTTCATACCTCTCTTAAGAAAATCATTCGATAAAACACATTCAGATCCGAAGTTATGTGTCACAGTTTCCAAACGCTCCTTGGTCTGTGTATCGAATTCAGGGTTGTCAAAACACATTGATGAACACCCATAAATGTTTCTTCAAATTGTGTTGTTGGACTTCGGAACTCTTTATCTTTCTTTCACACACACCATCATATGGTTGGTAATTTGATTTACAATATAATCAACATGAGTACCGCCTCTTAGAGTTGCAACTCCATTGACAAAACTAACCTAGAGAACAAAAAAAGGACAGGTCAGATTTCGAATTGCACACCTCATGAAGCTACTCACACAAATATATGCACATTTCTAGAATGCTACACACATATGCAGGTTGAAAGGCAATAACCTACTCTTACCTGCTGAAATTGCCCTTCACTTGGACTCACACACACCTCCCATCGGTCATAACCTTCTCGTGTATTCTGAAACAAAGACAGAGAAAAAAATAATCAGAGTATTCACAGGTGGACTCAAACTAATGTTTATTTAAAATTATCACCATACACATTGGTAGGTCATTAGAGTTTTTCTGAGCTGCAGCATTGGCATAAAGGGTAACATAATCAAGAAACTCTTTACAGGCACTCTTTTGCCATTCAACTCGACGTTCACGCTTTCGCCAAGAACAGCTGCTAGATCAATTACTCTCCTGCTCATGACAGCCACAATGTCCTTATCTAGACTGTTCATACTGAACCTAGCAAGGTCGGGCTTAAATGTTATCTTCGTCCAGTTTTCTCCTCCTTCATTACAGTCACTAATCTTGGGCTCTGTCTTCTCCTCCATGTTATTGGAGAAAACCTGCAAGTGTATTCAAACAAATATTATCAAGTCTATCTGTAATATTCTTAAGGAAAGCTCAAATTTGTCACCTGGCTGTAAAGTTTTGTCCATCAGCAGTTTCGATTTCGACATGAAACTCCGTCGAGAAAATGTTTTGTGAGCTTTGCACCGTAGCCATTCCTCCCGCCGGTGACATTTGTGGCATGCTCTTCAAAGTTTTCACTGGTCCGAATTTGGCCCAAGATCATCTCTGGCACAAAAATCTTTTCTGTGTTGTGAAGCGTGACCGGGATCCCTTCTCCATTGTTTTTTTTTTTGAGGGAAATACAGTAGGGGAAGCCCCTACTGTGGTACTTATATTAAAGATAAGAAAAACACTACACAGGCACTGTACAAGGACACTAAAGGTCCAAAGAGAGAAGGAAAGAAACACTATAAGACCACCACTGCCTAAATACAGTTGCAGAGGAGCAGTGGTTCACAGAATGCTGTCTAGCCAGTGTAAGACTGAAATTCTATCTGGCTCATTTAGTCTATATACCCTGTTGTTTAACTGTACCTACAAACTTGTCTTTCCAGTCTTGAAAAGTTGCTAGCTTAGATGGCTCCCGCACGCGGCTCTCGCCCTCTCCTCCGCCCGACGCACCCGCTCTGCCCCCGATCCCCCACACCGGCGCCGCCGCCCTTCGCCTCCATGCAACCGCCTGAGTTGAAGCTCGCCGCTGCCGGCCATGGACTGCGCATCGGTAGTCCCAGCAGATCTGGATTTCTCCGCTGGTCGTCGTCTCCAGGCGGAAGTTGCTGCGCGCTTCCGCTCGTCGGTACACACCACCCCTCATCCTGCATCGATGGTTCCTTCTACATGCTGGCTGTCTTTCGTCGATTCACTTTCAGGCTCACGGAGGAATCAGTGAGCCTTGCTCTTCATTCGGTTCTGGGAGGAACACCTGCTGGCTTTCATGTTCACTTCGAATCTGACCGTCACTTTCGATTCTCGGTTGCTTCTAAGCAAGTTGGGCTCTATATTCGCTCTTTGGAGAGATTCACGAATAAGCATTTTGATCTGTATTGCTTCCTGTGGCGTGATGGCACACCAAATTGGAAAAAGGATGAGATTGTTTGGAACAAGCAACAAGAGAAGGAATGGACTACTGTTTCATACAGAAAGAAGTCCAAGAAACACAATCGCAGAGTTGCTTTTGAAAAGAACTTGATTCAACCTTCTCCTTTGCGAAAATCCAGACCCAGCTTTCATTCATCTGCTCGAATCAAGCCTGCCACGTTCCCTACTTTCAGATCAATCAGGATTGGTGACTTTCACTGCCCAGTTCCTTCTTCTGATTCATTTAGAGTTACAAACATGGTTTTTCCGGATCAATCATCGATCGGTGTTAGTTCAGTGTTCAGCAAGCTTCACAGCAGCATGCAGAATTTTCAAAAAATTTCAAGTGAGGGTCAGAAGAAGGCAACGCCACATTGGTCAGCTGACCAGAGCAAAGCCAATCTAAATGACTTGCTGTATGACCAGGTCAAAAGCACAGGCAGAGCAGCTCACTGGGAAAGTATCCACACAAAAGATTGTGAAGCTTGGCATGGGGGACAGAGGGCCTGTGGACAGTTTGATACTTCTTTCCTCCCCAAGGCTAAAACCCAGATTTCCAGGGAAGAGCCATCGAACAGTGAGCAACATTTGATGAACCCTGCACAACAGCACATTGCTCATAGGCCGAATGTCTTCCCTGTCGATAATGGTAAATCTTTGGAGGAGTCAAAGGGGATTTCTGGCAATGATAGCAGAGTGTGCTTCCGTTGTCTTAGTCCTGGTCACTTCATTAGGCACTGTCAGAGCAAAATTAGATGTAAATCCTGCTTCTCTTATGGCCATATAGAGAGGTTCTGCTTCAAGAAAAAATCCCGTAGTAAGTTTCAGTGGAAAATCAAGCAGACTGTCATCAAACTGGCCCAAAGCCCATCAAAAGCTCCGACTGAGCACAGCAAGCTACTCAATCATTCTAATACCAGAGACCTCACTGTTTGTAGCAACTCCCTGCCTTCCTCGCGCTCTATCCACTGCTGGCCAGGCAACAGAGCTCCCATGGAGAACTTCGCCATTGTTCCACATCCCTTCTTTTCACCGGAGGTGGTGCTGGACCATGGAGGGCTCCACAGAACATCAAGAGCTAAGTGTTCTTTTGATGGCAACATCATCAGAAGCCATGAGGAATTTGTGATTCCGATCGACGAAGATGAAGAGATCAACAGGGAGGATTATGGTATGTTCCTTCAGCAGATTAGGCAGTACCTTACACAAAATATGCATCTTCAGGTTAGGCACTGCAGAATCTATCCACATGGCATAGGCCTGATTCAGCTCGGAAATGTTTATCAGAGGGACAGGGTTTTTCATGATAATATTCATAACATTGATGGTTTTCGCATTAGATTCATTAGGGCTAACCAGAATAATGTTGGGCCGGCACGGCTAGAGGAGGAAGATAATCAAGAAAAGGCACAACATCAGCAGCAGCAACAGCAACCTGAGCAGCAGCAAGAACAAGTGGAACATGAAGTGAGCTTTGGGGTAGAATCTATCACTACTTCATCTTCCTCTGCGACACAGTTTATGCAGCAAGGAAGGGGACCTGAGGCTGTTCTTCAAGTTTCAAGCAAGAAGCAGAACCTAAACAGCCATGAAATGCAGTTCACAGAAGACAACAACACGCAGATACAACCTCAGTGGGTTCAGGCCTTTGACTCAGAACAGCTGAGAAGTATGTTGATAGCTGCATTTCAGAATGGTGACCAAAATGCTTGGTGGAGCACTGACATCTCTGCTGAAGTAGGAGCTCACAATAAACACATCAATGTCAGGATATCAGCCTCCTTCAACTCAGCTCCACTGAAGAACCAATTTCAGCATCAGACTTGCATTATAGAGGAATTGGCTGAGCCAACCTTCCAGTTGGTCCCCCCTGGACAGGCTCCCAATGATCATGAAGCCGGTTCCTCAGGTTCAGGAGCTGCTTTCTTTCCGCCCACTGATATGGATATGAACTTCGTGTATGACCCCTTTGCAGCTATCACTGGATCACATCAGAACAGGCCCTTGACCATTCCTGGACTGCCTACAAGAGTTCTCAATGAGCCAACAGAGCCCATCATCTTGTACCCAAATGTTACACCCCAGGTGAATGCAGCAGTGAGTGCTATTAGCATCAGGCAGAGGATTTCACAGTTAAAGGCTGAGCAAAGCATATCTAAAGTGTATCATAGAAAGAAGCTCAAAGTAAAATGGTTTCCTATTCATAAGAGGATTACCAAAGTTTACACAAGAAGGAACAGGCGTTCATTTGAGGCAATTAATCACTGGGGTTTAGAAAATGAAAGCATGGATCAGCCTCAGCCTGCTGAAAGTAAGGTTTCTGATTCAGCTACACAGGAAGAGATCGAACATCATGGAAGACTTCATGATACAAAAGCACATAAGAAGGTTACATCCAAAAAGAAGCTGATATGTGCAAATAAAAGGCTCAAAGTCAGAGAGACCAAGGCAAAGGCAAGCAACACACCTGTGTCAGTTCACAATCTCAGAAGGAGTGGTAGGCTGAATATAATCAATGATGGGCACAGGCCAGGCACTCAGAATCAGGTTGCTGAATCAGACAGCACTAAAACAACCAGCTCTGAAGCATTTGTGGGCCATGTCAATTCTTCTTGTTTGTTTCCTGGTCCTGTTAAATTCCCAAATTTAACTGACCTAGAAAAATGCAAGGGGCCTTATCCTGAAGTACCACCAAATATTCTACAGGCTGTAGCAGTGGAGAAATGTGGCGTGCCTCCTGAGGAGGTGACGCTAGAGGTGTTGTCCAAGAACAAGAATTCGAGCTCATCTCAAGATAGCACCTCAAAGCCAGAAGACATGGTGGAACAATGATATACAACCAAAAAAGAATAGTTGTGGGGTCATGGGACTGTTGTTCTGTGAGATTTGTGTTCGAATTGGGTTCTGAATTTTCTATGTTGCTTAGTATGACAAGCTTCAATGTCCCTGCTTTGTGGTGTGGGCAGTACTGTGCTAACTGGTTGATGTGGTATCACTGTCGTATGCGTGACGTTTTATCATTCCCAGACATTACTCTGTTGGTCAGGACGACGAATCTCAATGCTCATTCTATTTGCTGTCATGTATGGGATGACTGGATGATACTATACAGATGCAGTAGGAGATTTGATGGTTGCTTTATCAGATACAGCAGATTGAGTTGTTTATCCTCAGCTTTCATAGTGTACATGTTCAATCGCAAAGGCCTACTTTCCATTGCTTATGATATAACTACTGGCTGCCGAAGCTGCGCTCAGATTCTTTCATCACAGCTCACCGAAAATCAAGGGTCTGTGACCCTTGACAAACAGCAGATGCATATGAGTGGTTTAAATAATGAGTACACAAAATAAGAGCTGGAATGTTTTGAACTGGAATATTAGAGGTTTGAATGACGATGACAAGCAAAATGCTGTCAGAGCAAAGATTGAGGAAAGCTCTTGTTCAGTCTTTTGTATTCAAGAAACTAAAAAGGAATCAATTGACTGCTCCTTCATGAAAAAGATCGCGCCAAAAAGATTCAGTAAATTCGCATTTGCACCATCTAATGGTGCATCTGGTGGTATTTTAATGGGCTGGAATGATTCTGTCTTCGAAGGAACGGTGTTACAAATTTCCTCATTTGCAGTAACAGTGAGCTTCAAGGCAAGGCAAAATGCCAGAAAAATGGACTCTAACTACAGTGTATGGTCCATGCCATGGGGAACAAAGAGATCAATTTGTGCAATGGCTTTATGATTTGGATATCGACCCAAATGAAAATCATATGGTTGTTGGAGATTTCAATTTTTATAGATCGACAGAAGATAGAAACAGGGAAGGGGGCAATTATAACGATATGGAGATTTTCAACTCTATAATCAGCAACCTGGGCTTAATTGAAATCCCCTTAAAGGGTAGAAAGTATACTTGGAGCAACAGTCCCCCCTTTTGGAACAATTGGACTGGTGCTTCACCTCTCTTGCTTGGACTACCAACTTCCCAAGTACCTTCATGCTGCCAATGGCAAAGCCCCTCTCCGATCACATTCCATGCAACATCCAAATAGGTACAAGAATACCTAAAGCTCAAACTTTCAGATTTGAAAACTACTGGTTGCAACATCCTGGGTTCATGGAAATAGTGGAATCTGCATGGGGGGTACAAACACAGGCGACTAACAGTGCAACCAGAATTGCAGCTAAGTTCAAAATATTGAGAAGGGTCCTAAAGAGATGGAGCAAAACGATAAGCAAGCTCAACAACCTAATCAAAGCCTGCAATGAGGTGTTGTTGATTCTGGACAAGTTGGAAGAACAAAGACAGTTGTCTGCACATGAGGCAAATCTAAGGGATATCATAAAACAACATATTGTCAGGTTGCTGAGATACAAAAATGAATATTGGAGACAAAGATACACAGTTAGGTGGGTGAAATTTGGAGAGGAGCCAACAAAGTTTTTTATGGCAGCTGCTACTGAGAGATACAGGATTAATACCATAACAAGTCTGATGGATGATCAGGGAAGGGACCTCGTACAACATGAGGAAAAAGCAGCTATCCTGTGGGACACATACAGAAAAAGAATGGGCACCACAGAAGAGCCTCGAATGCAGTTCAATTTGGAGGACATGATACATGGAAACATTAACTTAGAGCACCTGGCTGAACCTTTTACAAGAGAGGAAATTGATCAAATCATTAAGGAAATGCCCGGTGACAAAGCTCCTGGCCCAGATGGTTTCAATGCTCTATTTCTAAAGAAATGCTGGCATATTGTCAAGGAGGACTTCTATCAGCTATGTCAAGATTTTTACAATGGCACAGTCAGTCTGCAGGCTATAAACAGCTCGTTCATCACATTAGTACCAAAGGTCAACAACCCAGTTGCTGTGAACGATTTTAGGCCTATCTCTTTGTTAATTCGGTGCTAAAACTACTCACTAAGCTAATGTCTAAAAGATTACAAGCAGTGATCCTTCAGCTTATACACATAAATCAATATGGTTTTAAAAAACCAGAACAATCCAGGATTGTTTGGCTTGGGCCTACGAATACATACATCAATGCCATCACTCCAAAAGAGAGATTGTGATCTTGAAATTGGATTTTGAAAAAGCATTTGATACAATTGAGCACAATACCATTATCAGCATGCTACATCAACTTGGGTTCCCAGATAAATGGATTGCTTGGACGAAAGAAATTTTGGGTTCTGCATCCTCTTCCATTCTGCTAAATGGAATACCAGGAAAAAAATTTCAGTGTAAGAGAGGAGTCAGACAGGGAGATCCCCTATCCCCTTTGTTATTTGTGCTTGCAGCTGAGCTTCTACAGCATATCATTAATAGAGCATGCCAACTGGGAATCTTCAGTTATCCTTTAAATCTTACCCATACAACAGATTTCCCAATTGTCCAATACGCGGATGATACTATTTTGGTAATGAAAGCTTCGCAGAGGGAACTTTTCTGCCTAAAGGGACTGTTGCAAACATTCAGCCAATCAACAGGATTGAAGGTCAATTTTGCTAAGTCTTGTTTACTTCCCATCAATATCTCAAATGAAGAAGCACAAATACTTGCAGGGGTGTTTGGTTGTCAAGTGGGGACATACCCGTTCACTTATCTTGGACTGCCTATGGGTACAACAAAACCGAGGGTTAAAGACCATGCTCCTTTGGTAAATAAGATTGAAAGAAGAATCACAGCAACAGTAACATGGCTAACAATGTCTGGAAGATCCACTTATGTTGACTGCGCAGTCTCCTCCATACCAATCTATGCAATGTGCACTCTAAAGATGCATGTCACAAACTTGAACTCAATCGACAGAGCAAGAAAGCATGGCTTATGGAGGGGTTCAGACATCGCAGGAAAAGGAAAGCCTCTAGTGGCCTGGCCTAAGGTAACCATGCCAAAAGAGAAGGGAGGGTTGGGCCTAAAAAACCTGAAAATCCTAAATGAAGCCTTGCTTATCAAACACCTGCATAAATTCTATAATAAAGCTAATGTGCCCTGGGTACAGCTAATTTGGAACACACATTATGCCAATGGACAAATTCCCCACGCTACTTCAGAAAAAGGTTCCTTTTGGTGGAAAGATATCATGAATTCTGTGATCAGTTTAGAGGAAAAGCATCTGCCAAAGTGGGATCAGGTGACACAGTTCTTTTGTGGGATGATGTTTGGAATGGTCATTACATGAGAAATAAACTCCCAAGGCTCTTCTCATATGCTACAAACAAGAAGGTTTCAGTTGCACAGTACATGAGTAACTCCGATCCCCAACATAATTTTCATATCCCATTATCTGAACAGGCACTTGAGGAACTTCATGCACTGAACCAGATCATAGCCGAAGCACAGCAACAACAGCAACAAAATGATACTTGGAGCTACATATGGGGCACTGACAAATATACTTCCAGTAAATTTTATTCAATGAGTTTCAGCTCAATACAGCCTCCACCACCTTTCAAATGGATATGGAAGACTAGAGTAACAAAGAAGATCAAAATATTTGTATGGCTGATGTTTAGAGATAGGCTAAACTCTAGAAATCTGCTAAAGAGAAAGAACTACAAGATAGAGGGAGAAGATTACAACTGTGTCCTATGCAGTCACAACATAGAAGAGTACACATATCACTTGTTCTTTCAGTGTCCTTTCAGTGTGGCTTGCTGGGACTTCCTGGGAATCAATTGGGATCACGAGCTTCAGTTCTTTGACACCATCCAAAAGGCAAAAAGTGAATGCCCACATCAGTTCTTTATGGAAGTGTTTTCCATCGCGGCTTGGGAAATCTGGAAACAGAGAAATGCAAGAATCTTCAGAGCTGTTGGTCCATCTTTTCAGGCTTGGAAGGAATGCTTCATCAACACAGTCAAACTCCAACTGTACAGATTAAAAGAGGAAGATAAACTTTTAGCACAACTTTGGTTAGACACCTTGGTTCAGATTTTTTAGTCCTTCCAGTTTTGCTTTTGGCCTTACCTGCTTATATTGAGGCCTTCTCCTGTATGGGAGTTTGGTAGGTTTAGATCTTTCAGTTTTTTGTTCTCAGCTTCCTAGCTGGTTGTACAGTTCTCTCTTATTTTATTTTTATATATCTATTACTACCACAGTAGGGTTTCCCCTACTGTATTTGCTTCAAAAAAAAAAAAAGTTGCTAGCTTCGCTCTGAAAATCCTGTCATTTCTTTGTTTCCAGATTTCCCATGCTGCTATTGCAAAGACCTCCATGAAGAAATTGTGGTTACATCTTCCTTAGCCTTCTGGATTGTGCTGAAGAAAGGGAGGTTATGGTCCCATTGGATGCCAAGGAAATTCCAGCAGTTGATGCTAAAAGGACACATGAAGAACAGATGATATGTATACTCCTCAATGCTGTCCGCACATAATACACAGCTGTAGTCGTTACCCTCAATCTTGTAATTCTTCCTTTTAAGTAGGTTTCTTGAGTTTAGTCTGTCTCTGAACATGAGCCAAATAAAAATCTTCAGTTTCTTGGTCACTTTAGCTTTCCATATCCATTTGAACGGAGCTGGTGGATTTATTGATCTGAAGTTGAGGTTGTAAAACCTCGATGATGAGTAGACACCATTGTAAACACCTCCTCCCCATGAATAAATCCATACATCTTTTCGCTGTTGCTGTGGGATTATTTCGGCAATGATTGAGTTTAGGACTGTTAGCTCTTCCATTGCTTCTTCAGATAGAGGGATGTGAAAATTGTGTTGTATATCCTGGTTCTGCATATATTGGGCAACCGACTGGTTCTGTTTCTTTGCAAAAGAGAATAGTCTTGGCAACTGGTTTCTTTAAAAATCTTCCATTCCAGACATCATTCCACAGCAGTGCTGTGTCTCCCCTTCCCACTGTAGGTGAGGCAATGCCTCTAAAATGATCACAGAATTTCATGACATCCCTCCACCAGAACGATCCTCTATCCCTAGTAGCATGTGGAGGTTGACCATTACTATAGTATGTATTCCAGATTAAATTTACCATGGGATATCCATTCTGTTATAAAATTTGTGAAGATGCTTGACCAAGGGCTTCATTTTGTACTCTAAGGTTCTTGATCCCAAGACCACCCTTGTCTTTCGGCGTACAACATTTGGGCCAAGCCACTAAAGGATTCCCCTTACCAGCCACATCTGACCCTCTCCATAAACCATGCTTCATTGCTCTTTCAATGGTTTGGATGACTGTGACGTGCATTTTCAAGGTGCACATGGCATATATTGGCATCGATGCAACTGCACAGTCGATATATGTAACTCGACCAGACATTGTTAACCAAGTGGCTGATGCCGTGATTCTCCTTTCTATTCTGTTCACCAGGGGAGCATGATCTTCAACCCGTGGCTTAGTAGTACCCATTGGTAAGCCCAGGTATGTGAATGGGTAAGTGCCTACCTGGCAACCAAAAAGTGCAGCCAGGTTTTGAACCTTGTCCTGAGATAAATTCACTGGCAACATTGCAGATTTATGATAGTTAACTTTCAATCCTGTGGACGTAGTGAAAGTTTGAAGGATTGCTTTTAGAGAGAACAACTCCCTCTGTGATGCATTCATGATGAGTATGGTGTCGAACACTGAAATTAAGCATTGATAATTTCAGAGAGAAGTGAGGGAGAGAAGTAGGGTTTGGAGAGGGCGGCCGGCTCTATTTAACGGGCAGTTTCTTTAGGCTGGGGTGACTGACATGTGAGGAGAAGAAAGACAAGGAGACCACTGGTCATTGGGTATGGGTAAATTTCAGAGACGTGTAAGCTGATAAAAAATTAGTATTTTGAAAATGATACATATAAAATGATTTTCAAAAATCCCACCAAAATTAGTGTTCATTTGGATCGACCAGATACATATTCTTACCAAATTCCACCCGAAGTTGCAACAAACTTCGTGAGATATAAAAAAGAGAAGAAATGAGTGCATTTTCCAATTGTTTTGTCAAATTTTATCTCGCAAAATATAATGAATTTTGAGCTGATTTTTGGTTTGTGGCTGTTCCATGTCAAACCAAACCCATTATTCGTTGAGGACATTGTTCACTTATGGTTGAACTTAGGTGATAGTTTCATGAGACGCCGGTGACGCAAGGTTTGAAGTCAAATCAAGCCTAATCACTATGGTGCGGGGCATTCCCTTTTGTGGAAAGGCCACGGAGGACGCCAACACTCATCTCCAGCAATTTCTTGAGATATGCAACACATCGGCAACCGCCGGAGTCACCCAAGATGCTATCCGACTTCGCTTGTTTCCCCTCTCCCTCCTTGGGAAGGCGAAACATGGTTCTATGCCAATCGTGCCAGCATTGACACTTGGGACCGCTGTTCTACCGCGTTCCTCGCAAAGTTTTTCCCGTTGGGCAAAACCAATGCCCTTCGTGGAAGAATTTCAAGCTTCCAGCAAGCCAACAATGAAACCATCGCCGAGGCGTGGGATAGGCTCCAAGATTACATATCCGCCTGCCCACACCACGGGATGGAAGAATGGCTCATTCTTCAACATTTCTACAATGGGTTGACACCAACAACCCGTGGACATATGGATGCCGCTGCTGGAGGAGCCTTCTTCTCAATGACCGTTGCTCAAAGCTAAAGAATTTATTGAGAAGATGGTCTCCAATCAAGGGTGGAGCGATGAAGGTCTCCAACCACGCTCTAAAGGCGTACACCCTATCAAGGAGGTGGACTTATTGTCCGCCAAGCTCGACCTCGTCATGAAGCGCTTGGACGACTTCAACACGCATGGTAGTGTTCGTTCACTTGACTCACGCATTACGTGTGAGGAATGTGGCAACACCGGCCATATGGGGAAGGACTGCCCCAACCATACCCATGAAGAAGTATTCTACATGAACAACAACAATGGGTATCGTCCAAGTGGAGGTCAAGGTTTTAACCAAAACCGCCAATCTTATCAAGGAGGTAATAATTTCTCTGGTTTTAATAATAATCAGCCTTCTTTGAAAGATTTGGTTTATGGCCAAGCTAAAATCAACGAATCAATCAACAAAAAGCTTGCTGCCAATGATTAAAGTTTAGAGAGTTTAAATTCAAAAATAGGTCGTCTTTCTTCCGCTTTCAAAAATCAGTTGAGCTTTAATAAAATGATAGAAACTCATATAGCTCAGCTTGCTGCTCTTGTTCCTACTTGTGAAAATGTTAATGCGGTCACCACGAGGGGAGAAAATCCACTCGCGACCCTCCATATCCTAACCATGCAGGGAAGAACAGGAACGAACAAGAAGAAGAAGAAGGACCATCTAAAGATCAAGAAAAGGAAGAAA
The DNA here is from genome assembly GCA_012490785.1 of Eragrostis nindensis. Classification (NCBI taxonomy): domain Eukaryota; kingdom Viridiplantae; phylum Streptophyta; class Magnoliopsida; order Poales; family Poaceae; genus Eragrostis; species Eragrostis nindensis. The sequence continues at coordinate 20,161 of JAAXCT010001125.1, forward strand.
GTGAGCCTAAGGAAGATGACGGGAGGCGAGCACCGTTGGACTTCCAAGATACAAACATCATGCCATTCCCGCACCGCACCAAGAAGAGGAATGTGGATGAGCAATTTGCTCGATTTGTTGAGACGATTCAGAAGATTCATGTCAACGTGCCCTTAATGGATATGATACAAGTACCCACCTACGCACGTTATCTCAAGGACATCCTCAACAACAAGCGACCCTTGCCCACCACAGAAATGATCAAGCTCACTGAGGAGTGTAGCGCTGCTATACTCAACAAACTTCCTGAAAAGAAGAAAGATCCTGGATGTCCCACCATATCATGCTCCATTGGGACATACCACTTCAACAATGCTTTATGCGACCTTGGGGTAAGTGTTAGTGTGATGCCCAAGGAGGTCTTTGATCAATTGAGCTACACTGACTTAACTCCTACACCCATACGGCTGCAACTAGCGGATTCATCCATCTGCTACCCGGCGGGCATCGCCGAAGATATTCCGGTGAAAATCCGGGGTAGCTTCATCCCCGTCGACTTTGTGGTGCTTGACATGGATATTGATAAGGAAACGCCCCTCATCTTGGGACGTCCCTTCCTTAGCACCACGAAGGCCCAGATTGATGTTGGAGTTGGAGAAATCCGCCTGTACATCAATGGGAAGGAGGAGAAGTTCGAGTTCCAACCTCGAAAAGAACAATGCTCGATGATCAAGGTCAAGTATGGGCCAAACACCTCCAACATCCAAGAAGTTGAAGTGACAGCCAGGAAAACGGACAGCCTCATTGCTCTATGGAAGAGCTTAGCAAAGATTGAAAATCCATCGCAGTTTCAACCAAAGAAACCTGCGACCACGAGGCCGGGATTATGGGCCAAGAAACCCGTCCCAAAGTCCGAGAAGCCACCTACACCACCAAAGATGAAACAAGTGTGGCAAGTCAAGGCGCAGCCCTCCACGTCCTCATCTCCAAGGACAGGGTCCGCGCCACCAAGCTAAACCCGTTGGAGAAGTCTTAGCCTGTCGGACTTTAAACGACACGGCCCTGGCCGTCAGGAAAACCGGCATTATCATTCGGTTTGATTCGCCTTTCTTTTGAATTTTCCACCATCAATTTGCATTTGGATTTTTCCAAACCACCTTGCATATTTTTATTTCCTCCACCAAAAATTTATTTGAATTTTTCCGCCAGCATATTTGAATTTTTCCCTCGCCATGCATTTAAAATTCAAAATTTTCAAAAACACTTTTGCGTTCAAAATGTCTCATCTTTGGATGAAATTTTTGGACCACCCTTGTATCACCATGGAAAAGCCAAAAATATTTTTGCATGTTGAAATTTTTCATCAACATGTCGATTTTTGAATTTTTCGAAAAATTTTGAATTCGAGGCAACCTTTTATTTGGAAATCTTTTTGAGCAAATAATTTTGAGGAGTTTCTGGACATAGCAACCGTGGTCAATCATCATTTGGCCGTTGGGGGCTGTGGGCCAAAGAGGGAAGCAGGTGGGCCCCAGAGGGGGTCGGCCGACCCCACCAGTCAGGTCGGCCGACCCAGGGGAGCAACGGCTCCCTCCCACCTTTGCTCCAACGGTCATATGGCGCCTCCTCTTTTCAAATTCGGCCGTTATGGCTCATGCATAAAAAGAGGTGGCCGGCCATTGCTCTCTCCCTCTCACACTCTCATTTCCACTCCTCAACTCACTTCACTCCATTGCTCTCAAGTTTTCCATTGTGCTCACTTGGTTCTTGCCTCAAAATTCTGCAAAAATATTTCTCTTCTAGTTGGCTTTGCAGTTTTGTTTTGGTTTGATTTTCCGAGTTGCGTTTTCTCGCTTGCAAGAACACCGACGGTTTCATCGATTGGTTTTCACTCTCATAACCCGTTCGGAGTTTTTGTTCTTGCGTTCTTGCTCGACCTCGCTGCAGCATGAAGCGCGCCGGGAAGGCCGTCGCCTCGCTGTTCTGGTCCGGGAGCACAAGCTCGGGCTCATCTCGACCTCGCACTCGCGCCCGCACCGCCACCGAGCAAGTGTCAAGCCCTCAACATGAAGCCGCAGCGGATGACCAAGCCAACACCGAGCATCGTCTCCTCGTCGACACCGACCTCGACTTGGTGGGCGACGACGAGATGAGCGCCTACGAAGCTCTCCGACTCCGAACATTTGCTCCTACGCGAGCATTTGATCCGGAACTGCTGCAAAAGATTGGTATGGATGCTGAATTTTCTCGAGTATTTAAAGCAATAGGGTGGGATAAGTTTGCATGTGTAGATGAGCAGGGTTCCCGCTTACTTACACTACAGTTTTTATGCACCCTACGCGTGGTAGATGACGGTATTACCTTTCGGTTTTTCCGGGAGGAATATCATTGACATGGAAAATCCTTAGTCAATACCTCGGCTTTAATTCTCGCTGCACCATTGATGTCGATAGTTCGATTCTGGGTTACTCAAAGTTAGCTTTTTGGCAAAGAATTTCTGCATCTCCTACTTGTGAGAAACCCCAAACCAATCACATTCATCATCCTACCTTGCGCTTGTTGCACATGTGGCTTGGCATTACTTTGTTTCCTAGAAGTGATATTAGGATTGTGCGCGAGGATGATCTGAAAATTCTTTATGCTATGGTTGAGAAAATAAAGATTGCTCCTGTTGTTTTCATGATTACTCAGTGGTTAGAAAATTTTAGAATGACTGGACTGATTGAGTGCACCTCGTTGATTACACGTATTGCTGCGGGTGTTGGTGCTTTGCATGATGCTAATGTTGCTTATATTGATACACCCCGCTCTCTTATCACCGAGGATTATCTTATTCAAGGTCATACACTTAAGCATGGTCCAAATAATTCTCTCATATTTTATTATGTCGGTTATACAAATGAATTCCCGTTACCTAACCGGGGACTTCGTTTGTATGACTGTCAAAACCTAACCACACCTCTCGAAAAAGAGGAAGCTGCACGCAGGAGTACTTCTTCTCGCAGGAGGACGCGCAGGCCGGAGCCACCCGCTGACACCGGGATGCCCGCACCGCAGCCCATGGCCTATGCATATGGGCCAAGCTACGGTCACGCCGGGTATGGTCCCGGTGGGTACACCACTCCACCACCATTTGAGGCCGGCGGCTCGTCGCAGCAGGGTGCGGGCCAAGCCCAATGGACGCACCCTCCCGGCGCGCAATGGGAGGAAATCTCCTCCGATTCGACGTCCTACTCACCGAGGGCCGGTGGGCGTCGTTCATCTGCAGCTCGTGATCCATATCTCGAGCAGCAAATGAATGCGCTTACCGAGCAAATGGGACGCATCGAGACTCGAGGAGAGGACGTTGAGTACACTCTCAACCAACACGTCCTGCAGACCCACCAGTGGCAAGAAAACACAAGCGCCCAGCTCACCAACCTCACCAACATAACGCAGCAGGGCCAGCCGATATGTTGGCTTACTTTCGCCACACTGGGTTCGATCCTCGACGCCACCCATGAGCAAGAAACAAGCTTGGGAGGGAATGCCATACCCCCTGCTAAGGTATCATGTATCGCAACTTGTATCCTTTTTCTTTTGCTTGCTTGTTCTTGCACCTCTCATGAAAAATACAAAAAAATGATAAATCTGAAAATAAAATAAAAATGACAAAACTAAAAAGAACAAAAATAGTCTTTAGTGTGGTTTCTAGTTTTTCGTAGTTTCTCTTTATATGCGAGTATGAGTGTTTAGCCTTCCTTATGTTGAGATGATGAATAGTTGCTCTATTTTATCTCTCGTTTGTACCTAGTCACAACTTAGTGCTCTCCCAAGTTTTGAGATTTTTGGCTTATGCTTACCTAGAACTTGAAACTTGTGGGCTGCATAGTGCTTGATCTAAGTCTAAGTTGTTGTGAGATATGATATGGTACAAATAGGGCTGCTATGATCTTGTTCAAAGTGCGACTTGACTTCCGGAGTTTTATTTTACAAAATACAAAAAAAATGATAAAGTTCCTCAATGATCAAAATTCCTATCAAAGCCATATGTTGTTCTCACATTGCAAAACCTTACACATATGCTGCTTGTCATTGCATTGAGCTTTATCAAATTGTGTGACCCTAGTGAGAAGCTTGTCATACTCTCATTGATCAAGATCACGTACACTTTACCTCGCATGCTAAACTTCTACACTGGAAGTTAAGCAATACCACCACACTTCCCACCAAAATAAATACTCCAAAAATTCATTGTTACCTCTCTCTCAAAATGTATCATTGGAGACATGGCTATGCAAAAGAAAGAAAAAGAATAACCCCCTGCTCGTACAAAAGTAGAGCATGATGAAAAAAAATGGGGGAAGAAAAGAAAGAAAAATGTTGAGAAAAAGAAAGAAAGAAAGATAGCCATGTTCTCCTCAAAAATCCAAAAGAGAGAGAAGGAACAAATAAAAAGGAGTATACAGTTCTTCCACCTCACCACCACCACTTACACACATGCACATCTTGGTCAAGGTTGTATGACTTGCATTCTCTATGGATCCACTCTTTTGGTTCGGCAATATGTGTGATGCAAGTATGCCTCATATCATCCCTACCTTGATGTGACACCCCAGGTGTCTCTTGCCAATTTCCCGCTCAAGCTAGCTTTGCACACTGAGGTGGTATAATTAAATTTTCAAATGTCACTTGAAACAAATGGCAAAAATTTGAATTAATGCAAATATAAGTCAAATTTTGAAAAGCAAGTTTAAAAATTTGAACTGAAGTTGGTGCAACCAAAAATTTATGTGAAATTTGAAAGTGAAATAAAAATCTAGCAAAAAGATTGAATTTAATCTCCTTTGGGAAGACCTCCAAATAATTCTTTGAAGTTTGAAATTCAAACACTTTGTTTGAATTTCAGTTTTGAAATCTGAGAGGTTCTGGAAGTCTTGAGTGGACAGGGGGCTCCCACAGGTGTCAAGTTCACTCCATGCAAATCCTGATCAATTTTGGAGTCCATTCTCTATTTTAAACCGAATTTACAAGAGAGAGAGAGTAAAATTTCGGAAAAAGAAAAATTTCTCGGGACCCACTCGTCAGCCACTCATCTGCCTCTCTCTTCTCTCTCGCTGCTCTCCCACGCGCGATGCATGGCCGCCAGCTGCCCATCGCCGCTCCAGGTCACCCCAGCCCCGACCGAGCATCAAAACCCGTCCTCAGGTCTCTCCTATCTCTCCTCCCTGGCACACTCCGCCTTTTCTCTCGTTTTCCACGGCGAGAACAAGCTCGTCGCCCGCCATGGCCGCCGTGACTTGAAGCCCGTCGCGCCGCCGCATCCGTCCATTTCCGCCAGTGTTTAATCCCGCCAAAGCACCGCCAGGACGTCCTCATCAATCCCCAAGCGCACCTCGACCACATCGACGACCACCTCGCCGGAATCTCACTTTCTTCCCCGACCACGTTCGCCGGCCGCCGTCGACCTCACCACCGATTTCTCCAACACCGGTGAGCCTCCGATCGATTCCGCCTGGCAGCGTGCTCTTCACTTCCCCACGCACCCCTTGACTTGATCTTGTCTGAGTTGCGCAGCAGCGAGCCCACCATCCACTCGCCACCGTCCGCCGCCGAGTCGCCGTCCCCGAGCTCCGCCTCTCCACGGTGCCACGCATCTCCGGTGAGCCTCCTCCCTCGCCACCCATGCCGGCGCGTAGGCCGTCGTTCACTGGTGCTATTCGTGGGAGAACTTCACGTGGAGGTCCAACCATCACCGCCGGCGAGCCGCGCCACTGCCGCACCGCCGTGCGCGCCGACCGCGCGCCGTGCGCGCTAGGGTTAAAGTGTTCAGTGGCAAACTTGTAAATAACAGTAAACATTTGCTGAACTTCAAAAATCGATAGAAAATTATCCTGAAGTCCAACAATTGCAAACTCAATTTTGTTGTGTTCCTCTTGAGTAGATCTATCCATAGAGTATCTTGTTGATCAATGTTCCTGAGTATTTTTGCCTGTATGATTTTTGGAATATAAACCATGTTTAATTCATAGTAAATGATTGGTTTGGGCTAAAATTGCAAATTAGGACTTGTTAGAATCCTTGTGACATGCTCTTTCCAGTGGTCTATGATGTGCACCTAGATTCTGTATATTTTGACTTGTATGATTTTTCTAAGCCTGGCACTAATTAATTCATAGTTAATTATTTACTCATGAGAAAAATGCAAACACATGCTGGTTAGAACTCTCTTGATATGCTCTGTCCAGTGATGTATCATATGTACATTGTTTCTGTAGAAATAATTAATTAAGTGTTTCTCTTTGATAAACTTGTCATCTTCTTTATAATTATTCTAGTGCTCTATAAATCATGAACCTGTGCATGCATGATCCTTAGATGATGTTATATCATCTTGCTGGCTGTCATGATCAGTTTTGCTTCTCAGAGTTTTGTATGATTTATTTTATGCTGCCACAATGATTTAGACCTTTAATTAATCCTACTAGGGCTAAAATCATTAAAATTAGTCTCATGACATGTTGTTGCATGTTAGTATCAGTAGCAAGTCATTCATGTCCAAAATGTCCAGAAAAGAATTCATTTTGACTTACTTTGGTGTTATTGGAATGAATTGCTTTATACTATAACAATGCTTCATGGGAGTCAATGAAGGAAATAAAGAAAACTAAATCCAAATCACCAAATTCAGAACTGAACTCATTATTTGGAATCTGAAACCAAGTCACACTCATTGCATGCACATGTTGAATTAATTGTCTTTGTATTCTTTCTATTGACATATAATGCATTTTTGGAAACTTAGTTGCTGAACCTCAAGGCAAGCCCCGGTGCATCCCACCCCTTTTGCAAATATTTTGTTTCTGGAAAATAATGCTAGTGAGTCTAGTATGTTTGTTGCACTTAAGTTTATAGGAGTTGTTTGGAAACCCTCCTGCATGCTGCCCAAATGTCCTATGATGTTCATGTGTCAATCCTAGTGATGAGGATATCACTCCTTCGGATGCACACAACACTCCTCCACATGACATTGAAGGTCCTATAACTAGAGCTCGCGCACGACAATTAAATTTAGAGGTGAGCTCGTTCCTAAGTACTTATTTATTTGATTTTGAGAATAGATTGCTACCTAATGAATGTATTATGATTAGGAACTATGGAGAGGACCAGGGGATGAGTGGAGAGGAGCTTGGAGGCGGAGAAGACCAGCAAGGACGTCCAAGTCAAGTTGGAGACACAAGTGAAGTCGATTTCGGTTCTGTTTCGGAGTCCAGGAGCAGTCTGTACTAAAACGGCGCCCAGGTCGCATACGGGCTCCGTTTTGGGCGAACCAGATATGGATGGAAAGATAATTCGACCACCTTTCCAATGGCACCAGTTTCAAGTCCAAATTAGTCCAGAGTCGTCGGGAATCATCGAAACAAATGGATGTCCAGAATCTGTCTTGGCGCTGTGATGCCGTCTTTGGCCTTTGGGCTTTGTATCTTGTGTGAGCCCATTAGGGGTGTGTCCAGGGGATGTTGCACGCCCCTTAGACTATATTTACAGCCGCCGGCGCATGAGTTAGGGTTGGGTTTTGCTTAGATTAATCTGTCATTGAACAGTTTCGCCGCCGTCGGTTTGTGAGACCCCAACTTCGTGAGATTAAGTTGTCATCTGCAATTTGGTTGCATTCTTCTTTGTTCTTGCTTGTGTTCTTCGATTCGCTTGCAGGGATAAGCCTTCTGGGCGAGGTCAACCGTGCATCGCCGGTTGATAACCAGAGAAGACGTGGTGCTGCGATTGGGGTTTCGGACGTGTTGTTCGGAAGCCGGATCGACGTGTGTCACATCTTCGACCTAATCGTCGTTTACCACCGAACCTTTCGGAAGATCGGGCACCCTAGTCCACATCAGTTGGTAATCAGAGCTTCTGGTTTACCGTCAGGTTCGACCTTTACCTTAGTATTTGTTTCGCCATCATCCTAGAGTCTACAAAAAGCCAAAAAAATTTTAGTTGTTAGGTTTTTCCCCTTCCCAGACCACGTTAGCCTTTGCATAATTCAATTTCAGAGTTCGTAGTGTTGAGTTTGTGTCCTAGTTCGAGTTTCTGTTGCTGGTTTAGTTCGTGTTTTAGTTCGATCGTGTGATCCGTGGGAAACCCTAACCGCCGCCTTTGATTTCGCCTTTTCTGTCAATTGTCGTCGCACCATCCAGTGTTAGGGTTTCATCGCTTGTGTTCGTTTCGCCATCACATACACCTCCACAGATCACCACACCACCACCAGACACCTTTCCATACTCCGCTGCCACCATATCACGAACTTTTCCAGAAACCGATTCGGTACCGATTTCAGTTTTGCCTTGCTATATACCCTAGCTCGACACACCTTCGACAAAACAGGCATAACTTTGCGCTCGGTGCTCTGTTTTGGTTGAAATTTTTACAGCAGGTCCCAAACTTGAAAAGAGCAGGAAGATAATTAAAAAAATCATTGAAGTTGATTTCGGTCTTTTCACAGAACATCTCAGAATTTCTGTAGACCACATCCTTTCTCAGATTGAGCTGAAACTTTGAGTTTCTCCTATTCTTGTGCCTCTGGTTGCGAGAAAAATATCAGAAAAATAAAAGAAAAAAGAAAATTGAATAGCACTATGATTTCTACTAGTGCCTGCTATTTTGTCCTGTAGTGCCAGAAGTGTTGATTGTTGCCTTGATCTCTGTCTTTGCTGTGTCCATCATTTTCATCCTTTGAATTGAGTTCATCACTGCTGTTCCAAGGACACGAGTAGACCAGCAACTAAGGATAAGTAATTTGGGACATATATTCAGCATTACTATCTGTCTTTGAATTGTGTTCCACTCACATATATTTGGCCTTCCTAGCTCCACATACTCCTTCTGGGCAGCACAGGTTCTTACCCTTGCAATCGCGGAACACGCCTTCCAGGTATTCCTTTGCTTTGCGTAGTGAGAACCTTGTAAGAACTTGGTAAGACGCGCCTTGTTGCTGTTTGAGAGGCACCACTTTTACCACCTGCAGTAGACATTTATTAGGGATAACCTTCACGGTTTGTTTCCTGTTTTGGTGTTTGCGATGACAGGTGACAACAATGGTGCTGATTCCCCCAACAATTTCAATGAGTGTGTCAGCCAAGGACAGCTGCAAGCTGCTCTTGAGAAGGCTCATGGAGTGATAAAAGAAGACATTGGCAAGCTCGTCACCGCCGAACTCAACAAGCATAAGCTGTTCAACCTCATTGAGTCATTGGACAAGCGGATGGCTAGGCTTGTTGACAAGTGTGAAGAGATGGACAATCGCTTGAAGGCCAATGAGGCCTCTTCTGCCAACAACAACAACAACAACACCAACACCAGCAACACCAACACTGAACTTCCAGATTATACGGTGTTTGATGAAGAAGGAAACGTTGATGAAGAAGCCACTCAACAGAATAGGGCGCGCCGACGTCTTCAATTCAACACTCAAGGTATGAGTGGTATTCATAATCAGCGACGTGCTGCAGGTAATAATAATCGTGCTGTCGATGATCCCTATGCTAAGATTAAGTTTACTATACCATCTTTTGCTGGAAATTATGATGCTGAGGGATATCTTGATTGGGAGATGACGGTAGAACAGAAATTTAATGCTCATCTTGTTCCTGCACAGCATAGAGTTAGACAAGCCACTAGTGAATTTAAAGATTTTGCTATTATTTGGTGGAATAGTCTAGCTAATGATGGTAGTACTCCTCAGACATGGGAAGCTTTGAAAACAGCCATGCGTGATCGTTTTGTTCCTCCTTCATATCATAGAGATTTACGTAAAAAATTGATGCGCCTAGAACAGGAGATATGTCAGTTCAGGATTACTATGGGGAGCTGCAAAAGGGTTTGATGCGCTGTGGTATAGTTGAGGAACTAGAGGATTCGATATGTCGTTTTTATTCTGGTTTGAGGCGGGAAATTCAAGACATTGTTGATTATAAAGAATTTAACACTGTCAACCAGTTGTTCCAGTTTGCTATGCTTGCAGAGAAGGAATTGCAGGGACGTGAGCAGCGGAACAAGAACAACAACCGGACCTCCTACACGCCGCGCACGCCTACATCAGCGGGGCTGCCCAAGGCTTCCTCCTTCCGGACGCCTCCTCCAGCGGGCAAGCCTGCAGCGAGCGTTCCAGCGGTGCCGACCAAGCCTACTACACGATCGGCTGAACCAGCGAAGAGTGCTTCATCCGTCGCCTCGACGGGACGCACCACCGGCATTCAGTGTCACCGCTGCCATGGGCTTGGCCATGTGCAGAAGGATTGCCCAAGTAAGAGGGCATATGTGGCTATAGATGATGGAGGATATGTCAGCACCTCCGACATAGAAGATGACATTGATGAAGAAATTGTTGTTGAGGACGCCGATGGCCGTGTCCTTAGCGCAGAACACACTTCGGGATTAATGAACATCATTGTGCAGCGTGTACTTAGCATGCAAATTCAGCAGCCTGAGAAGATACAGCGCCACAACTTGTTCCAGATTTTCTTCAACATTAAGAACCGTCGTGCGCGTGTGATTATTGATGGGGGAAGCTGCAACAATTTGGTGAGTTCAGATTTGGTCAAGAAGCTTGGCTTGACCACTCGACCACACCCACATCCATACTATATCCAGTGGTTAAATGATTCTGGTAAGGCTAAGGTAACACAAATGTGCAGAGTTTCATTTTCCATTGGTACATATGCTGATTCTGTGGATTGTGATGTGGTACCTATGCAAGCTTGTTCACTTTTGTTGGGTCGACCTTGGCAACATGATAATGATGCTTTGCACCATGGTAGAAGTAATAAATACACGTTTACACATAATGGACAGAAAATTTCTTTGCTACCTTTCACCCCATGCTGAAATTGTACAAGCTGATAGAGAAAGAGCTGCTAGTATGAAAAATGATAAATCTGAAAATCAGCAAGTTGCTAATTCTGTTTTCCCACCTAAAAGTGATAAACCTGCACCTAGATCTAAGGACGAGGGAATTAAATTGAAGGGTAGAGTGATGCTTGCAACAAAAAGTGATCTTGCTGAAATTTCTGATGGTGATATATGCTATGCCTTCATATGCAAACGAGCTTTGTTTTCACTTGATGATATTGTTAGCTCTTTGCCTCCTGCTGTCACTAACCTTTTGCAGGAGTATGAGGATGTTTTTCCAGCTGAGATACCCCCGGGGCTGCCACCTTTGAGAGGGATAGAGCATCAAATTGATTTGATTCCGGGAGCGACTTTGCCAAACCGTGCTGCTTATAGAACCAACCCCGAGGAGACTAAGGAAATTCAGCGACAAGTCCAAGAGCTTTTGGACCGCGGGTATGTACGTGAGAGCCTTAGTCCTTGTGCCGTTCCTGTGAATTTGGTTCCTAAGAAAGATGGTACTTGGCGTATGTGTGTTGATTGTAGAGCCATTAACAACATTACTATTCGTTATCGTCATCCTATTCCTAGGTTAGACGACATGCTTGATGAGTTATGTGGTTCTATAATTTTCACAAAGATTGACTTGCGTAGTGGCTACCACCAAATTAGAATGAAACTTGGAGATGAATGAAAAACAGCTTTTAAAACCAAATTCGGGTTGTATGAGTGGTTAGTAATGCCTTTCGGTTTGACTAATGCACCTAGCACTTTCATGCGTTTGATGAATGAGGTTTTGAGGGCTTTTATTGGTCGATTTGTGGTGGTTTACTTTGATGATATATTGATTTACAGCAAGTCTATGGATGAACATATGGATCATTTACGTGCTGTTTTTGATGCTTTGAGAGATGCACGTTTGTTTGGTAACCTTGAGAAGTGCAATTTTTGCACCGATCGAGTTTCTTTCCTTGGCTAAGTTGTTACTCCACAGGGAATCGAGGTGGATAAGACAAAGATTGAAGCCATTGAGAGCTGGCCGCTGCCCCAAACCATCACGCAGGTGAGAAGTTTTCTTGGTCTTGCAGGATTCTATCGCCGCTTCGTCAAAGATTTCAGCACCATTGCTGCTCTATTGCACGAGTTGACGAAGATGGGAGTGGTGTTTCGTTGGGGAAAAGCACAAGAGGAGTCCTTTGCCACTTTGAAGGACAAGCTTACACACGCGCCTTTGCTGCAACTTCCAAACTTTGGTAAGACTTTTGAACTTGAATGTGATGCAAGTGGAGTTGGCATTGGTGGTGTTTTGATGCAAGATGGTAAACCCGTTGCATACTTTAGCAAAAATTGAATGGCCCCGTTCTGAATTATTCTACGTATGATAAGGAATTGTATGCTCTTGTACGTTCTTTACAAACGTGGCGTCATTATTTGTGGCCTAAAGAATTTGTTATTCATTCGGATCATGAATCGCTTAAGTATCTTCGTTCACAAAATAATCTGAACCGTAGACATGCTAAATGGGTTGAATTTATTGAATCTTTTCCTTACATCATTAAACATAAGAAAGGTAAGGAAAATGTGATTGCCGATGCATTGTCTAGACGATATGCTTTGCTGTCCCAACTTGATTGTCACATTTTTGGACTTGAATCGATTAAAGAAACATATGCGCTTGATCCTGATTTTAAAGATGCATTGCTGAATTGTAAAGAGGGACGTTCATGGAACAAGTTTGTGCTGAATAATGGGTTTTTGTTTAGACCTAACCGCCTATGCATTCCAGTTGGTTCCGTTCGTCTTTTGCTGATACAGGAAGCGCATGGAGGAGGATTGATGGGACATTTTGGTGCTAAAAAGACGGAGGATGTTTTGGCCGCACATTTCTTTTGGCCAAAGATGAGGAGAGACGTTGAGCGGTTCGTGGCTCGCTGCACTACATGTCAAAACCTAAGTCTCGCTTGAATCCACATGGTTTATACATGCCTCTTCCGGTTCCTTCTATTCCTTGGGCGGATATTTCTATGGATTTTGTTTTGGGATTGCCGAGGACTAAGAGGGGGAGGGATAGCATTTTTGTTGTGGTGGATCGTTTTCGAAAATGGCACATTTTATACCATGTCATAAGAGTGATGATGCTATTCATATTGCTGACCTCTTTTTCAAAGAGATTGTTCGTTTGCATGGTATGCCTTCTACTATTGTTTCAGATCGTGATGCAAAATTCTTGAGTCACTTTTGGCGTACTTTGTGGAACAAGTTGGTGTACAAAATTGTTATTTTCTACCACTTGTCATCCACAAACCGATGGACAAACTGAGGTGGTGAACCGTACTTTGGGAACCATGTTGAGGGCTGTTTTGAAGAAAAATTTGAAGATGTGGGAAGAATGTTTGCCACATGTGGAGTTTGCATATAATCGGGCAACACATTCTACCACTAAGGTAAGTCCTTTTCAGGTAGTGTATGGTTTCAACCCCCGTGCCCCCATTGATATTCTACCTTTGCCTACTAGTGAGAGGGTACATAATGATGCTAAAGATCGTGCTGATTTTATCTTGAAATGCATGAAACAACTAAGCACAACATTGAAAAGATGACTGAAAAATATAGAGTTGCCGGTAGTAAAGGAAAAAGAGAAGTTAAATTTGAACCGGGTGACTTAGTTTGGTTGCACTTGAGAAAGGATCGTTTTCCAGAATTGAGAAAGTCTAAGTTAATGCCTAGAGCTGATGGTCCTTTCAAAATACTTGAGAAGATTAATGATAATGCATATAAACTTGATTTGCCTCCCGAGTTCGGGGTTAGTCCTACATTTAACATTTCAAATTTGCGGCCTTACTTGGGAGAAGAAGATGAGCTTGAGTCGAGGACGACTCCAATTCAAGAGGGGGAGGATGATGAGGACATCACTCCTTCGGATGCACACAACACTCCTCCACATGACATTGAAGGTCCTATAACTAGAGCTCGCGCGCGACAATTAAATTTAGAGGTGAGCTCGTTCCTAAGTACTTATTTATTTGATTTTGAGAATAGATTGCTACCTAATGAATGTATTATGATTAGGAACTATGGAGAGGACCAGGGGATGAGTGGAGAGGAGCTTGGAGGCGGAGAAGACCAGCAAGGACGTCCAAGTCAAGTTGGAGACACAAGTGAAGTCGATTTCGGTTCTGTTTCGGAGTCCAGGAGCAGTCTGTACTAAAACGGCCGCCCAGGTCGCATACGGGCTCCGTTTTGGGCGAACCAGATATGGATGGAAAGGTAATTCGACCACCTTTTCAATGGCACCAGTTTCAAGTCCAAATTAGTCCAGAGTTGTCAGGAATCATCGAAACAAGTGGACGTCCAGAATCTGTCTTGGCGCTGTGATGCCGTCTTTGGCCTTTGGGCTTTGTATCTTGTGTGAGCCCATTAGGGGTGTGTCGGGGGGATGTTGCACGCCCCTTAGACTATATTTACAGCCGCCGGCGCATGAGTTAGGGTTGGGTTTTGCTTAGATTAATCTGTCATTGAACAGTTTCGCCGCCGTCGGTTTGTGAGACCCCAACTTCGTGAGATTAAGTTGTCATCTGCAATTTGGTTGCATTCTTCTTTGTTCTTGCTTGTGTTCTTCGATTCGCTTGCAGGGATAAGCCTTCTGGGCGAGGTCAACCGTGCATCGCCGGTTGATAACCAGAGAAGACGTGGTGCTGCGATTGCAGGGTTTCGGACGTGTTGTTCGGAAGCCGGATCGACGTGTGTCACATCTTCGACCTAATCGTCGTTTACCACCGAACCTTTAGGAAGATCGGGCACCCTAGTCCACATCACCTAGTAGCTCGGTAAAATACCTGCCATGCTTAGTTAAAGTAATTAATTAGCATCGACAAAGTATTGTATCTTGTGATGAATAAAACTTGATCACTAAAGCTGAACTTAAAGAACGAGTTTATGTATTTTGTTGAGACCAGGCAGGGGCATTGCATGTGTAGGTTGCAGCAACACATGGAGGTGTTGGCTGCGGTAGCCCTGCCTGATCGATTAAGGACCGTATCGATGATTGGCCCTCTTGATCAAGCATTGAACAGTACCGAGTACATACTAGTTTAATGGGAACTAGCAAACTGATGTAGCATGTATGGTGGCAAGTTGGTACGGTACCTTGTACAGCTGTATTGGGTAGGGTCAGGCCATGGGAGGTACGAGGTACCGTTGGTGGGATGGCTGCCCAATCCTTGCGACTAGACCCGTGCTGATTGTTTACTGTCTTGCGAACGGTTGCCGTATATGACCATCTTGAGTGGTGCATATACGTCGTGTATCTCGGGTTTTCCCAGCTGGTGTAAATCGATTGCAATCGCTGTCCCTCGCAGTAATGAGTACCCGCTTGTGAATTGAGCCTTCACGTAGCACACATGGTACTTGCTGTTGGTATTTCTTACACCACGAATAAATCCGCAAGCGCACGATACCGTTGTAGCACTTCACCCGGGAGTATTCCAAGGTATCGTATTTGTTTTCCCCAAGGAACGGAGGTATCCTGCAGCAAGGTTAGTTTTACCCAAGGACACACAAGAACGATAGTAGTGTAGGATTGAGAGGATGAATAAAGATCTAGTTATCCCTTAGGATAGATGCACTCAAGCTCTGCTTGTTTACTTCGGGCACTGGTATAGACCTGGTCTGCCAAGTCACGCCAGCCTGTAGCTCTACGACGAACCCGAACGTGGAGGATTACAAGGGACGGACAGGGCTGTCACCACCTGCCGCCTACCTCTACAAACCGTGGGGCACGCTGCAAACAAAGGTAACCTCTAGCCTAGACACCACGTCTATGCCGTTGATTACTACTCTAACCCCGGTCCTGGTACTGTTTCAGAAGGCTAGAGCACTCCTTGCGGAGCGATGATCCCGTAAACAAGTATAACAAGAATAACGACTAGTAAATAATGCTCGCTAGATCAATATCACCACGAATACTAACTTATGAATAAGAACGACGAACGAACGAAGAACGAACGAAGAACTATAAATAAGATAATATCCGCCAAGGTACAAGATTTGGGCTAAGTCCTCACAAAGGGAGGACTACCCCTCTCTTCTCCCCTGCCCTCTCCTCTACTCTACTACTATACAAGAGGCCCTTGGCCTGGATGGGAGTGGAATGACTTGTGTCTTGTGTTGTGTGTTGGAGGGGAGGGGTACCCCTTTATTTATAGCCTTGGTAGGTCGGTTTGGGGGTCCTCCACCGCCTTTGGGCATTGATTGCAGGCGGAACCGACCTTGGTACGTCGGTGGGGAACCGCCATAAAAAGATGGGCTGCTGGGGCCACTGTAGCAGGTCGGCCGACCCACTGTAGCAGGTCGGCCGACCCCCCTTGGCCCCTTTGGCCTTGGGCTTTTGCCGAGGGGTCCTCCTTGATGTCCTATTGAGTGATCTTGGTGCTATGGCCCAATTTGGTTAAATTTCGTAGGACGTTTGATCCATATCTTGCTCGGCTGCCGATGCTAATTTCTCGAAGTGGTGTATCCTCTGGAATATCCTGGATATGATTTGGGTTGATTTGGTGGATCCTTATATCTTTGCCATTACTGAGGATCTCCAAGAGATGATCTTTCTTCATATCTCCTTGATATTGGGCTTTTAGGGAGATATCTTTATTCCGGGGAAAATCGGTGTTTCCAAAGTAGGCCTTTTATGCTTCCTTTTCCCCGTTTTCCTATGAAATGCAGCTGCACTCACAAATTCACCAAGACTCGTGGAAATCATTAGTTTAAAGACCTAAGTCTACCTTTGGTGATTGTTTCATGATAAAAAGGTGCAGCTAGTTGACGGTTTATTTTGGGTCTAAGAGCCGTCAACAACTCCCCCACACTTGAGCCTTTACTCGTCCTCGAGTAAAGCTGAAAGACTAAGGTGGAACATAACTTTCTTTGGTATGATGCTAGCATACAAGTTATTCCAAGCCATACCCGCACCCGTGAACTTTGATGTGTCTACCATGTCATCTTGGGCGGTTGAGGAATGGAACGGTCATGATTCGAGTCATCGTAGCTGCATCTGCTGAGTAACTTGGGTTTTTGAAAGATTTTCAAAAGTAAAAACATAGCTTATACTCCTCGAATGATAACTCTCAGATCGCTCAATGTGTATGTTTCCTCACCAAGGCATTTGATTTGCCTCTTTTCATCCTACTTCTATGTAAGGCTTTATGTGGAGCTTGGTAGGAACGAAAAAGGAGCATACTTGCATTACTTATGTTGCTAAGTCAAAAACCGGATCCAAGGAGATAACAAGTCATACAATCTGATCAAGAATGTGCATGTGTGTGGATTTGTGTATGATAAAAGTGAATATGGTGGATACTCCTTGATGTGATGATGTCTCTCTCTTGATTGCTTTTTATTTGAGAACATGGCTATCACTTATTTTCTTTTCTTTTCTTTTCTTTTCTTTTTCTCCTTCTCCTTTTTTTTTCAATCACGCTCATATTTGAGCGGTTTTTTTTTTTTATTCATGCCCTTGCATATGAGCACTCTTTCTTTCTCTTTTTTTTTTCGATAGCCATGTCTCTTTTTGCGAGAATATTTGGAGAGAGACATCAACAACAAATGAAAGAGTATTTATTTTGGTGGATGGATGAGATGGTGTGGCTAACTTCCAGTGTAGAAGTTTAGCATGTTTTGTGGTGGTGGTGTATGTGTACGTGATCTTGATCATGAAAGTATGACAAGCATCTCTCAAGGGTCACAACAATTTGACAAAGCTCAAAGCAACAACAAGCAGTATTTGTAGAGGCTTTCAATGTGATCATTATTTGGCTCTGGTGGGAATATAAGATCATTGAGGAGTGCAAAGCTATGGATTTTGAATTTTGCAAGATAAATTCCCAAGCACTTTATGCAGAATAAGCAAGATTCCTCTCATCAAACCATATCTCATTCGCCAACAATTTAGATAAACATGGGGTCCTATGAGATTGGTGTTCACAAGCAACAGGTGTATGATGCGAGGAATAAAGAGTATGCAGGCCAACCAGGTGAAAGTATGTTGGTTCATTTTATATTTGAGTTAAATCTACAAGATTTTCATGAAAGATTGTTTTAACTCATGAAATAGGGACTAGGGGATAAGATGCGCAAACCATCGCCATGGATGAAGTGGAGATCAAGTGGGACCTTTAGATGTTCGATCGAACCAGAAGGTTCAACCACACTTTTGGTCTTCTTGTGCCCAATGGCTCCACTCCTTAGCGTGTTGATCGGTGCGATGTTGTGCATCGTGTTGGTGGGAGATCTCGAACGTGTGCGTGATGAAGAACTGAGAGATCTCCCCCACACTTGTTCTTGTACCTGGCTTCTTTTATTCAAAACAAACAAAAGATTGTGGAAATAAAAAGGACTCTACCGGGGTTAAAGACCGGGGAGCCTAAATTTATTCAATTAGGAAACCAGCTCAAGGCGCATTATGTGTATGAAAGAGGGAAATAAAAGCGCCTAGTTTATTCATATGTTTTTTTATTTGACTTTAGATTCTTTTTCAACTTTTTATTTTATCATGTAAGGTGAAAGTGAAAAGATACAAGTTGCGATACAATTTACCTTAGTGGGGGAGGGAACCTCCCCCACACTTGTTCTTTGCTCATAGCCCTTGATTGGGGTTGAACCCCATGCGGTGGTAGTAGGTCATGAGATTGACCGGGCTTTGTTGCAGCACGGCGTTGATGTTGGCACATTGCTCCTCAATGGTTTGCTGCCATCATGTGCCACGACGAATCTCAAGCCTCATATCCTTGCGTGGGTTGGTCCCAACCAAGTGATACTTAGTTGTTTCCCACCCTGCTAGATATTCATAGGCTCGGGCAGCGGTGGTGGCACCTTCATGGCTGTATTCTTTGACCTTTCTCAAGTAATCCCTGCCAAAAACACTATTCCTGCAAGCAATCCACATCCAACTTGGAGAAGGATGGTTAGCTCTCATAGCGTATACAAATAAAGTCCCGGGTTAGTTAACCGGATCTCATTTGTATAGCCGAGGAAGATAAGCATAAGCGAATCATGTGGACCATGTGTGAGTGTGATCATAAACGTGATAATTCTCGTTGAGAAAAGATCAGGGCTCAATGATATAAGAAACTTAAGCATTTGTAAAGCCCAGATTTTTTGAGCAACAAAAGCAATCAACGAGGTGCACTCAATAGGTCCTGACTGCTTGAAAAGTTCTAACCATTGCAAATGCATTGCACAAGAGAGATCCTTATATTATAAACCATGGCAGCAGGATTCTAAGCTCATTCCTCATAGAAAGGTCAAAGATCGTCTTAAGGAACACAAGTCATAGCAAGCCATTCATGCATCAAGCACAAGGTGGAATGTGACACTTTGCCAAAGAGCATGCTTGTGAAGATCAAGAGTTGAAGAAAAACTCAAGCAAGCAATGCTTATGGAAACCTAATAGCAGACTAAGATTGTTTCATGAAAGCACTTGATACTCGTTCAACATGAACTGAAGAGTAAAACCATTGTCTACTACTAGCGGGGTGCATAAAAATTGCATGGCAAGTAAGAAGGAACCTTCCTCACCACACAAGCAAATTCATCTCACCCTATGTCTTCTCATCATTGGTAAAGTTAACACTCGTACCTGTTTTGTGCAGCAATTCCGAGTCACATACTCATGTGTGAGCATGAACACGGTTCCATGAGTGTTGTAGGCTTGCTTCTCCTCATCGCACACCCAGATGGATTGGTGTTGAAAAGGAGTCTCGATGTGTTGTATTCTTCGTAGTCCACCTCCATGGGATCCTTTTGAAGCTCTTCATGCCAACCCTCTTGAGCTAGGCATGAGCTCGATGGAGAGGTACGAATATGTGTCACATCGAGAGTGACTTGGGTTTGAGCTTGTCGCCTTCTTCAACGCATCGATGAGCCACTTGTTGGCCCATTTCATAGCTGCACACAAGAGCGAGAACACAAGAGCAAACTCGAGAACGGGTTATGTTAGTGTAAATAATGTGGATCTCCCGTTGGTTGCCCTTGCAAAGATATTTTTTTTTTCGCAACTCAAATCATGAAAACAAACTAAAAGAAGAAAAGGGAAATCTTTTTCTTAAGTTTGAGGCAAAACACAAAAAGGGTTTGTCTCAAATTTATTTCTTTTTGAGAGTGATTTTCAAAGAAGAATAAAAAGATTTGGAGGAAGTCCAACGGGAAAATTATTTTCGAAACCTCCAAAAAAATGCAAATGGAAGAAACAAAAGAAGATGGAAATATTTTTCTTGAATTTGAGACACATTCCAATGAAAACTTTGGAGAAATATGTGAGCAAGAATTTTGTTGTGAGGGTGCTTGAGTGAAAATGAAAATGAAATTGAAGAGTCCAAGCACCCTTGCTTCAAAGAAATGAAATCCAATTTGGCCAACAACTCCCCAATGGCTATGAAAAAGTCAATAGGAGTTGTGCCAAAATTCCTTCAAAATTTTGCTCAAAATATTTTCCAACAAAAGGTTGTCTTAAATTCATTTTTCAAATTTATTCAAAAAGAAATAAAATGTTTTTTTTTCAAGTAGAAAATAAAAAGAAGAGTTGCAAAACTTCCAACCTGAGAAAACTTATTTTGGGAAACTCCCGGCATGCAAATGGAAAAACCAAAAAGGAGAAAGAAAATCTTTTTCTTGAACTTGAGACAAAATACCATGAAACTTGGGGAAATGCCAGAGCAAGAATTTTGTAAGGGTGCTGGAGTGAAAAAGAAATGAAATTGAAGAGTCCAAACACCCTTTCATCCTAATAAAGAACTTCCATTTTTTTTCGCTCAAAGCACTTTCTAACAGAAGTTGTCTCAAATTCGTTTTCCCAAATTTATTTTCTCAAAATAAATGAAACACATTTTTTTATCATGCAAAATGCAGAGTGGTTTGAAAAATCCCAAACATGATTTGGAAAAAATTCAAACATGCAAGAGTGCAAGTGGAAATCAATATGTATTTTTTATTTTTTTGTGGAAGAAAGCAAATATGCAAAACAATGCATGTGAAAAATTCAAACATGCATGGATGCAAATTGGGGAAATTTTCAAATATGCATGGAAGAAGCAAATATGAGATAACTACCGATTATCCTGTCGGCAAGGGCATCATCATTTTTAAGTCCGATGAGCAAGACTTTTCTCCGTCATGTTCTTGATAATATAGTCCCGGAGAATGATCTGCATGCAGCCACGAGATTTGCAATATTTATGATAAATGAAAGCACCTACAACCATCTTATAGAATGAGTAGCAAAAGAGAGCTTTATGGTGGTTGTAGGCCTGATAAGTGGTTTTGGCACTAACGATGCTTGAGTCTAGAGATTCATCAAGTGAGCATGTATCGAAAGGTTATTCAAGGAAGAAGCTCTCATGCTCATTCAATGATTCTTTGGATTCTAGAGTTGATGCCTCAAGAAATTCCATGGCCGAAGGATTTCTTTCTAGAAGTTCTTGATCATCATCAAGAATGATGCAAGGAGGCCAGAGGGAAAAGATTCAAGTGAGGCAGAAGAAGAGGATCGTTGGATTTGAAGTGTTTCTTCCTTCTTGTCCTCTTCTTGGTTGGAAAACTTCTCATCCTCAAGAAGAGCAAGATCGGGTGATATGACTTGAGATACAAACTTCACTTGCTCGAGTGGTGTATGATCGAGGTGAGGCTTCGCCAAAGGATTTTGAGTGGTGGTGGTGGCGAACGAAGTTTTCCCAAGATTTTCTTTTGGATCCTCCTTGTGAAAAGGTTCTTTAGGAGGATCGGGAGGAGAAGGAGGTGGTTTCTTGACCCAGGTATAATTCGAGGTATTCCCATAATCATCAAAATGATTTCCTCGAACATCGGATATTCGAAGGGTTCATCTTCTTCTTCCTCCTCCATCATCGATGGTTTGGGGGATGATGGAGAGGTGGGTGGTTTTTGATAGGAAGAGTTCAAGGTGTTTCCATAGCCTTCAAAGATATTATCCCCAAACTTGGATAGGAACTTGAGAGGTTCTTCGTCCTCTTTCATCGTTCCTGGCTTGGGTGAGGGATCAAGGGTCGAATGATATGATTTAGAAGTCAAAGGCTTGCATTCGACAGTTGGAGTCTCCTCACAGCTCGACTTGGGTTCTTCTGGCGGTTCGAAGGAAAAGGGAGTGTTTTCTACGATCCGTTCTAAAAGTTCTTTTCCTTCGGCTAAGGTTTTATGAAAGAAAGATCCGCCAGCAGCAGTGTCGAGATAAAGTGCGGTGTTTTTGCTCAACCCCGAATAGAAGTGTTGAAAAAGAACGGGTTCTGGGAGCAATAACTCTGGGCCGGAATCGTAAATGAACAAAACCGAACCCAAGCCGCACTAAGGGTCTCTTCCTCTTCTTGGCGAAAGTTAATTATTTCCGTTCGTAGAGCAGTGATACGAGATTCGGGAAAAAATGCGAGACAAAATTTGTCTCGCAATTCTTTCCAATCGCTGTTCACTCTTTTAGCGGTGTAAGTGTACCATTGCTTCGCCTTCCCATTGAGGGAGAAGGAAAACAATGTCCACTTTAAGGTTTCATGTGTCATGCCATTGATCAATCGGCATGCACACAATTGCTCAAACTCTCGCAAGTGTTGAAAAGGATTTTCATCTTTATGACCAGAGAAAGATAAACCTTTGATCAAAGCAATAAGACTAGGGCAAAGCTCATAGCTTGATGATAAAACTGGTTGTGATGATAAAGGTGGTTCTAAGAGCTCGCCCCGTGGAGCAGAGAATGATTGAATCATAGGTTGTGGCTCCATGAAAAATGTTTTTTTTTAGTTGACGGTAAATTCTTGCTGTAACAGCCGTCAACACCCATCGCCCACTTCATCTTCTGTAGTAGTGAGACCCCATGTTTTTTTCCTTTTTCGAGCAATAGTACCCCAAGTTTTTATTCACCACTATTCATAGAAATTCTGAGACAAACATCTTATGTGATTAGTTGCTCACGCTCCGCCACTGCTTCCGTGCAATACAGTGACAGATGGCTCGTACCAAGCAACTACGCTCGCTGCCAGGACGAGGTGTGTTGGTGGTTCTTATGCTCTATTAAATATTTCTTTTCCACAAGCGCACGGATCACCATTGTAGCACTTCACCATGGAGTATTCCAGGGTATCGTATTTATAATTTCCACAGGGAAGCATAGCAGAAAATTTCCATAGAGGTATTGTCTAAGTCGGTCGCATGTAAATCGCGACAAACATTGATAGTTTGATAAATGTGGCACTCATGAAGTAATCCAGAAAAGAGTATTTAGTAAAAGATTGGGAGAGCAACGAGTTGAGTAAGGATTCATAAAATATATCCATCCTAAGTATTTTATATTCAGCAATCTAATAATCCACAATTATGTACTCAGGGTCATACAACAGTCATAAATCTGTGCATCGGGGCACAGATGAGTCATAGTGGCAGCTGTTGGCGGTCGTTAAACCATGTTTTGACCGCCACCCTACCGGTAAATAAAAGCATGTCACCAAGATTCTGTGCTTAGTAGATAGGAATAACACTACTCCACAAGTTTTGGTGAATATTTGGATGCAGAGTGAATATGGAGGAAAGTGGGCCCAGCCAGGGGAAATCCCTGGCCGGCCGGCCCCACCATAGGCCGGCCGGCCCCACCTGGTGGCCATTGGCCCCGGGCTTCCTCCAGTGGGCTGGAAACTGGTCCACCACGCACAATTGAAGGCCCAGCCCGGCGGTTTCCACCGTCATTCTAGAAGGTGGGCCATTTGGGCCTTTACTTGGCCCTTACTGTAGTTCTGCCGCCCCCACTTCGTCACTGACTGGACAACCGACACCAGGGAGTGATCAGGAGCGTTCAGGAGCAAGGCGGTGGCGAACCGCCACAGGGGACGGCCGACGGCCACCCTACTTGGCCGGCCGGCTAGGTTTGGCGGCCCCGCCAAGCCACCTCGTAGTACAAATACCCCACCGTCCTAAGGAGGCTATAAATAGCACCGGTGGCCAGAGGAACAACTCGCACACACTTCATCTAAGTGTTCATTTCTTGTTTAATAGTTACTTTGGGAGTTAGAGTAGAGTAGAGTAGAGTAGAGTGAGAGCTCTCTCGGGCTTCCGGAGTCTTCTCAGAGTTTTGGTATAGCTCTTTGTATCTTAACTGTTTTAGAGATATTATTTTATTTAATATATATATTTATATTTAGCTTTATCTTTATTTATTTCTTTTAGTAGTTCTTTTCTATTTAGTTTATTTATTCCGTTAAGTAAGTGCTCGTAGAAGTCTTGTTGTGGGATTCGTGATTGTTGTCTAAAGAGTACGAGAGAGTGCCTCCGTCGGAGATGACGTCCGCGCTTGGTGAAATCTGTGCTCTATTCTCATATAGGACTGCTCCGTTGATCAAGAGTAGTCTAACAGTCCGATCCACAGGATCTTTGTCCCACGGTGCTGTTTAAGCAGACACGAGATAATACCAACACTTACGACTTAATTTACATTATTATTACAAGTATAGATCGGAGTATAGCGGAAGCGATAAAAGATAAGTTCAAAAACACGTAAGAAGCATGAGAGCTACATCGATCTCTCACGGTACAGCATTAGTAATTATCCGAGCCCATCCAGATAACCACTCTAGCAACAATCATCACTGCAGCGGCTGATCAGACTCCCAGTGGGAAGTCCAACCCTCAGGGACTTGCACGTCCCACGGCAGAACTCCATCTAGTAAAATAAAATCTGCACTACCTGAAAACAACAGAGGCACAAAGCCTGAGTACTAATTACTCAGCAAGTCTTACCCGTCAAATGACACTAGACATGCAAAGGCTTACCATAGGAAGGCTGAATTTAAAAGAACTCGCACTAAGCAGCTAATCATATCTAACAACATTTCAGCTCAAATTTTATCTTCTTAAACAGTAGCATAAATGATTATGTAAACTAAACAAACAGGTGAAACATAGACAAATTTGAATAATAATCATAACGATATCAACATCAATAATCCAACAAGATAGCATATATCATCATCATAAGCAAGTATCATGTGCTACGTGAAGGCGCAATTCACAAGCGGATACTCATTACTGCGAGGCACAGCGATTGCAATCGATTTACACCAGCTGGGAAAAACCCGAAGTACACGACGTATATGCATAAAAGTCATATACGGCAACCGTTCGCAAGATAGTAAACAACTCAGGCGGACCCAGATTGCAAGGAGTTGGGCAGCCGTCCTACCAACAGTCCGTCGTGGCCTATACCTACCCAACTACGCCCAGCGTGTCTTTCGACCAATATACTGGTTACCGTCTAACATTGCCACCATACATGCTACATCAGTTTTCTAGTGCCCATTATCACTAATATGTCCTCGGTACTGTTCAATGCTTGATCAAGAGGGCCAACATCGAATCGGTCCTTAATCGACACAGACAGGGCTACGACAGCCAACACCTCCATGTGTTGCTGCAACCTACACATGCAATGCCCCTGCCCGGTCTCAACAATGTACATAAACTCATTCTTTAAGTTCAACTTTAGTGATCAAGTTTTTATTTACAAGAGACAATACTTGATCGATAATAAGTACTTTAAGTAAGCATAGCAGATATTCTACCGAGCTACTAGGATAGACACATAACAGCATAGGTCATTTGGATAGCATGCAGGAGGGTTTCCAAACAACTCCTATAACTTAAGTGCAACAATCATACTAGACTCACTAGCATTATTATTCTTAGAACCAAAAATTTGTAAAACGGGCGGGATGCTCCGGGGCTTGCCTTGAGCTACACAAACAAGGTTAGTAGCTTCAACTTCAGCTTCTTCAGTGTGAGATTCCTTCTGAATGTCCTCCTCAATATCGTGTCCTAAAATGCAATATGTGTCAATCGGAGAAATACATAAAAATGCAACTGACATGTATGATGCGAGAAGTGATTTCATTCAGGTTCACAGTGATGTACAGAGATCTGAATTGGTGAACAATTAGATTACATTTCGTGAAGTATCTCCTTCATTGATTTTCTTATTTAACTAGTTAAATTATGGTAAAAGAGCTTAGGAAAATTCCTGTAAATTCTTTATCAAACTTCTGGTCAGATCAGTATGCTGGTGATATAAACATGCAAAAACATGTCATGAGCCTAAGTTTCATAATTTTATCCATAGTAGATATATTTTAGACAAGAAAACCTAGTTGTAATAGAAAATAATTTCTACAAAATTCTCAGATCCAGTTCTGATCAGGGGCAAAACATGGTGATAGGACATCATCCTAAGTGCCATGCATGCACAGGTTCAAGAACGTTTGAGCCTCAGAATAATTATAGTAATTTAAACAAGTTTAACAAAGAGACATCCTTAGTTAATTCTACAAGCAGAAACAAGAGGATGAAGTACAATACTGGACAGAGCATCACAAGAGGATTCTAACAAGACCTAGTTTGCATTTTCCACATTGGCAGATGATTTGATATGAATTAAATGGGGTTTAGCTTATAAAATTTATAGAGAGCAAAACATGCAGAAACAGTGATCAACTTGATATACAATGGATAGATCTATTCAAGAGGAATCCGCAAAAATTTAGTTTTCAATTTTTGGACATCTATAACTCCAGATTTCGATTTTTAAAGTTTATTCATTTTCTGAGGAAGTTGAAACATATTTACGAAACTGCCATCGTCGTTTTAACCCGTCGCGCACAGTTCACGCAGCCGGAAATGGACGTCGCTTAGCCGGAGCAGGGGAAACGGCATCGAGGGGAATCAGTGAGTGCTCAAAATGACTAGCTCGTCGAGGTGGACTCAGTGGCGAGGTTCTCACCGGAAGATGGCCGGCGTCGAGCGATGGCGGAAAGACGAAGTTCGGCGATGTTGTGGGCTCGCGGTGGTCGACAGGGTGCTGCACGAGTCGGTTCCAGAGCTTCAAGGGGTTGCAGAAAACACCGTCATGGAACGCGTCGTCGACGAGGAGGTCTGGAAGTAGGAGCTCTGTGTGGTTGCAGACTGCTTACAACGACGGCGATGGGGAAACGAAGGATTCCGGCGACCTCGTCGGAGAATCCAAAGGTAAAAAGGGTCAGAAAGGTTCTACAGAGAGTTCCGAATCCAAAGGAAGAGAAATGAGAAGACGGGGCTCACTGTGGGCGACGGATTTCGCGTCGACGTCAGAGATGTGCGCCGGAGACGTCGTTGGAGAAATTCTTCAAATACTCTCAAATCGCTCCACGGATGGTTATGCTTCTTGACTGAGAGCTAGCAGGGACTGAGAAGGTTTGATGGGTGGTCTAGTTCGTGCTGTGGTGGCGTGTGACGGCTGGGCGATGGCTTCAAGTGAGCGAGGAGGCGAGGAGAGAGAGGAGAGCTGGGAACTCGGTTTTGAGGCTCGGTCAAGCCTGGTGATCTGGAGCGGTGCTGGGGTGGCGTGGCATCCATGCAGGCGTTGTGCTGCTGGCTGTGAGGGTCGAACAGGGAGCGAGAGAGATGAGTGGAGTCCCGCAGCTTTTCTTTTTCTACAGATTTTCTTCCCTCTCTTCTAAATTCGAAACAAAATAGTTACAGGACTCCACAAATCACCAAAATTTGCATGAGGCAAGGGTGACACGTACAAGGACAGGTGTGCAGTCCATTTGTCCAGAATCTTGCAGAATTTTGAATTTGAAATTCAAACAAAGTGTTTAAAATTTGAACTGCAAGATTTATTTGGAGGACTTCTCAAAGTGAAAGCTTTCTAAATTTTTGTCTAGATTTTTATCTCACTGACCTCTGCCACATATATTTTGATGACCCTAACTTGCATTACAAATTTTAAACTTGCTTTATAAACTAGCCCTCAGTTTGGTTTAAATTCAAATTTGAATAAATGGTGTGAGCTCAAAATTTTGTATTCTCACAACCACAAACCAAATTTAGTTACTAGGAGTGTGTAAAGCAGAAAAGAGACACCTGGGGTGTCACAAGTAGTTCCTCTAGGCGGGTTGTAAGCGTGGAGCTTAGAGCTTGGCCTATGCACGTTTGGCACCCAACCCCACAGAGGATGGTAGCCGCGAGTGTATGTGACAGCTACACCGGTCTCTGTAATCCATCACGTCCGGGTTGGACCGGCAGGGTCTTCATTATAGCGGGTGGTTCCTTATGGTCGTCGCTTTGGCTGCTGTTGACGGTTCTTGTGCGTGTAAATTAAATTCATTAATTCCGCAAGCGCACGGATCACCATTGTAGCACTTCACCTTGGAGTATTCCAGGATTATCGTATTTATATTTCCACAGAAAAGTAGAGCGAAAGGAAGCTGAATAGTGTCAATGCATTCTTAGAATTTGGAGAAAAAACAATATATCAACTATACTTGAGACGGGGGTCAGGTTTTGCATGATAAATATGGGTTGGCACACACCATCTCATCCTAAGTGATAAAGAAAATAAAAACGTAGTATACATTTGGGAGAGCAACGAGATAGAGTCAAAACTTCCTATATGTTCATCTAGTATTTACTCTTCCTAGCAGTTAATTCTACATAGATTATCTATTCTAGCTGAGCTCACACACATACAAGTCATGTTGTTTCGGGGCACGCACGTGCTAGGCCATGTGATCCGATGCTGCTAGTTCGACCTAGGGAACCGTACGATATAATTAAGACGCTGCCTGTCCAACCCGGACGTGGTGGATTACAGAGACCGGTGTAGCTGTCACATACACTCGCGGCTACCATCCTCCGTGGGGCTGGGTGCAAACTCGCGTCTAGAATAATTCCTTGAACCATGCAAGCAATTACTCTAAATTCTAGCCTTAGCTAATAGGGCAGACCACCCATGCTCAATAAACTCAAATGAATTGTTTACGCAACTAGCCGACAACTCATCTAAGTCTACCTTACATAGACGTGGATCCAACACAGAAATACTTCCGAAGTAATTACTCAAAGCAATAATATAATTAAAAAATTTACTAAATTAAATAAATAAGAAAAGATATTCATAATAATATTTATTCAAAAGATAGTAAAGATACAAAAGAGCTTTACCACACTTTCGAAGATGACTCCGAAATCCCGAGCAACACTCTAACTCCAACTCTAACTCCCAAGTAATACTAATACTAAAACAAGAAGAGTAATTGGATTCTCCAGTGAGGTGCGAATTGTTCTATCACTAGCCAGGGTATTTATAGCCTATTTAGGACCGGGGGAGTCTTATACCGCGAGGAGGACTGGCGCGTCCGCCAAGGTAGATCGGCCGGCCAGATAGGGAGGCCGGCTGGCCGTCCGTGGTGTTGGTTCGCCACCATCTTCACTCTCGACGCTCCTGATTGCTTGATGAAGTCGGTTCCAAGGTCGGCTCGCTCCTAGGGTCGGCAGAACTTGAGTGAGGGCCAAGTTTAGGCCCAATATAGCCCATTTTCTAGAAAGTCTTCATTAAGTTCGGGTTGGGCTTCAATATTCTGGTTTTGTGGGCTTCTTGTGGCCCACTGGTGGAGGCCAGCAGGCTATGGCCTCTAGGTGTGGCCGGCCGGCCTGTGATCTCCCTCACAGAGGCCCATTTTCTCCAGAATTACTCCTGCACTCATAAATCATCCAAAACTCGTGGAAATTTATTAGTAGAATAAAACATTGCCGAACTTTGGTGGTTTACCCATTTATTTACCGATATGTTGACGGTAGTTTGGTGAATTAAACACCGTCAACAGGGTGCTTCCTGTAGTCAGGGATCAGGGATGATGCCTGTGGTCAGTCATGCTCAGACATCTAGTCCCCAGATGAGGCAGAGAGGCAGATCTATGAACAAGAGGCCTCAAACGACGATGCCTCTGGAGGGTTATAGCAAGAAGCGGCATCGCTTTACTGAGCGTACTTTGGGTCCCGACGGTGAGGAGAACACCGAACAAGAAGAACAATCCCCAGCTGAAGACGAGCTGTTGATGGATCTGAGGGGCTCTAGCAGTAGGATTATTAGAAGGTTACGCGATGTACCAGAAGCTGATTGGTTTCGAGGAGACACTGGTGTTTTGACTATTACTCTGAAGAGTTTGATGCACTCCTGGAATCTGTTGAAAGTCAGGCTGTTTGAACACAGGACACTTGACTGGGCTGTTCTGAACAGAGCCTCGGGGGGGGGGGGGGGGGGGGGGGGGGCCAACATCTCTGCATACTTTGAAAGATTCAAGGGATTGAGTGATTTAGTTTCACAGCACAGCAGATATGTTGAGGAATGGGTCCAAGTTTTCTATGCTACACTTTTGGGTTCCTATTGACCGAAGTTTTATCTCATTCATATTTGAGAATCAAAGATGCACAATCACAAGAGAGGAGCTAGCTGGCCTTCTCGGAGTTGATCTTCACCCCGGAAGGTGTCTACATAACTTAGTGTATGGAGATGCACGCCCACCTCGCCGTGCTTTGGTCGGTGCCAACTTCCCTACAGACGAGGAGGTGATAACACTTTTTGGTGACACCTGACAGTTGGAAAATCATACCGCACGCCTGCCTTGCTTAACTGTTGGCGATCGTTAAACCATGTTTTGATGCCACCCTACCGGTAAATAAAAGCATTTCACCAAGATTCTGTGCATAGTAGATAGGAATAACACTACTCCACAAGGTTTGGTGAATATTTGGATGCAGGAGTGAATAATGGAGGAAAGTGAGCCCAGCCAGGGAAAACCCCTCGCCGGCCGGCCCCACTGGTGACCAATGGCCCCGGGCTTCCTCCAGCGGGCTGGAAACTGGTCCACCTCGCACAATGCAAGGCCCAGCCCAGCAGATTCCACCGCCATTCTAGAAGGTGGGCTATTTGGGCCTTTGCCCTGAGCCGATCCCAGCAAGCAACCGACCTTCAGACCGCCTCCAGAGAGTGATCAGGAGCGTCGCTGCAAGAGGCGGTGGCCGACCGCCACAGGGAACGGCCGGCCAGCCACCCTACTTGGCCGGCCGGCTAGGTTTGGCGGCCCCGCCAAGCCACCTCACAGTATAAGTACCCCACCGTCCTAAGAAGGCTATAAATAGCACCGGTGGCCGGAGGAACAATTCGCACCACACTTCATCCAAGTGTTTACATCTTGTTTAGTAGTTCCTTTTGCGAGTTAGAGTAAAGTAGAGTCGAGTGAGAGCTCTCTCGGGCTTCCGGAGTCTTCTCGGAGTTTCAGTATAGTTCTTTGTATCTTAATTCTTTAGAGATATTATTTTTATTTAATATATTTATATTTAGCTTTATCTTTATTTATTACTTTTAGTAGTTCTTTTCTATTTAGTTTATTTATTCTGTTAAGTAAGTGCTCGTAGAAGTCTTGTTGTGGGATTCGTGATTGTTATCTAAAGAGTATGAGAGAGTGCCTCCGTTCGGAGATGGCGTCCGCGCTTGGTAAAATCTGTGTCTACTCTTAGATAGGACTGCTCCGTTGATCAAGAGTAGTTCCTCTAGGCGGGTTGTAAGCATGGAGCTTAGAGCTTGGCCTATGCACGTTTGGTACCCAACCCCACGGAGGATGGTAGCCGCGAGTGTATGTGACAGCTACACCGGTCTCTGTAATCCACCACGTCCGGGTTGGACAGGCAGGGTCTTAATTATAGCATACGGTTTCCTAGGATGAACTAGCAGCATCGTTTCGCATATCCTAGCACGTGCGTGCCCCGAAACGACATGACTTGTATGTGTATGAGCTTAGCTACAATAGATAATCATTGTAGAATTGACTGCTAGGAAGAGTAAATAACAGATAAACATATAGGAAGTTTTGCCTCTATATCGTTGTCCTCCCAAATGTATACTACATTTTTATTTCTTTTATCACTTAGGATTAGATGGTGTGTGCCAACCCATATTTATCATGCAAACCTGACCCCCGTCTCAAGTATAGTTGATATATTTTTTTCTCCAAATTGTGCAATGCATTGTTACTATTCAGCTTTCTTTCGCTCTACTTCCCTGCGGTATTAACTTAAACTTGGTGATCCGTGCGCTTGCGGAATTAATGAATTTAATTTACACGCATAAGAACAGCCAACAAGCATTTCTGGCGCCGTTGCCTGGGAAGTAGCAGCTAGGATTCTGAATAAATGCATTGTGTTTGTGAGAAAACAGTTATCACTTACTTTTGCGGGCTTACCCTCGCCCTGTTTTCTTCTTTTGGAAATTTAAACAGGACGGTGCATGACTGGTTTCGACCTACCAGAAAACTTCCACCCAAATCTCAAACAGTTCTTGAGAAGGGTGAGTGCTAGGCTTACCCCTCCTCCCACCCACGCTCGATCGAATGTTCTGGCTCTTGAAGGATCCCTTCCACCGATTGTTGATCGCCCTCCGTCTTCATCAACGAACAACAACATGGGTGATCCAGTCGAGAAGACGATCAACGACTTCTCCGCGCCAACCACGGAGAACATCCGCGTGGGACCCAACCCGCGCATCACCAACAAGGACTACGAGCTCAACCTGGCCTTGATCAACATGATCCTGGCCAGTCCTTTCTGTGGGAAGCCGTCGGAGGATGCAAATGCTCACCTCCAGAGGTTCCTGATGACGTGCAACACCTTCGCCATGAAGGATGCACCTCAGGACGCTACCCGACTGCAGCTTTTCCCGTTCTCTCTGTTGGGGAAGGCTCTCCAGTGGTTCTATGCGAACCAAGAGTCCCTTGACACATGGACGGCATGCTCCAATGCCTTCCTCGCCAAGTTCTTCCCGCCGGGCAAAACAACTGCCTTGCGGAACAAGCTTTCGGGCTTCCAACAGCTCGCAGATGACTCGACCGCGGAATCCTGGGACAGGATGCAGAAGTACGTTCTCTCATGCCCTCATCATGGATGGAGGAATGGCTACTTATTCAGAGTTTTTATCACAGTTTGAGGCCGTCCGTTCGAGAGCACCTCGACGCCACAGCAGGCGGCTCCTTCTTCTCTCTTAGCGTGAAGAACGCTAAGAAGCTGATTGAGAAGGTGGCGGCCAACCAGACTCATGGTGAACGCCAAACGGCTACCACCAAGACCCGTGGAGTGCACCAAGTGGAGACGATGGACATGCTCGTCATCAAGCTCAATCAGCTACTCCGCAAGGTGGACTCTCCACAGGACCTGCAAGTTGCGGACTCCCGCATGACATGTGAAGAGGGCGGCAACATTGGGCACATGGGCATTAATTGCCCAAGTGCAAGAGAGGAATGCAACTTCCTCAACAATGGCAATGGGTACCGCTCCCAGAACAACTACGGTTGGAACTCTAGGCCCGACCTCTCCTTCAACAAGAATCAGGGAGGTAACAATGGTAATCTTTCCCGCTATGAGCCTTCTATCAAGGATCTAGTTCTCGGCCAGTTCAAGATTAATGACAGCATTAGTAAGAAGTTTCTTACTACCGACAAGGCTTTAGAGAGCATAGACGCTAAGCTAGAATCGTTCAGCACTGCTCTGCAAAACCAGCTGAGTCATAACAAAATGCTAGAGACATAAATCGCGCAAATTGCTTCAGCTGTGCAGTCTCCTCGTGCGGGAAAACTTCCTGGGCAACCAGAAGTCAACCCCAAGGAGAATGTAACTGCAATAACCATCAGGTGTGAAGAAAGCGACTTGGACGCCACGCTTCCCAAGGATGTGATCAGGAGGGATCCCGGATGTCTGACCATCCCATGTTTGGTCAACGACCGGTGTTTCGCTCGGACACTATGTGATCTGGGAGCAAGTGTAAGCGTCATGTCGAAGGTGATATACGATGGGTTAAACCATCCATTGTCCCCGACAACCATGCGGCTCCAGCTCGCAGACAGGTCACTACGCCTACCCTTGGGGATTGCGGAAGATGTCCCAACCCAAGTCAGAAACCTCTTCGTGCCTGTTGACTTTGTTGTGCTCGACATGGAGGTGGATGTCAAGACCCCTCTCATCCTTGGGAGGCCATTCTTGAGCACCACCAACGCCAACATCGACGTGGGGTCCGAAGAAATTCACTTGGATTTCAACGGCAGGGAAGAGACGGTCAACTTCAAACCCAGGTTGAGCAATGCAAGCAAGTGAGGGTCATATATGGAAAGGACCCACGGGAAGTGGAGAAGATTGAGATTACTCCACCCATGCCGCAGCCAGACAAGCTCATTGCATACATGAGAAGCTATCTGGCGAGGGAGAATGAAAGAAGGCCAGCCAACTATTGGAGGACTCCAAGGAGGATGCCCCAGCAGCCTACAGTATCGCAAGCCCCTCTCGCTCCTCCACCGCAAGAAGGAGTAGGCGAATCACAATAGCCTAAGAAGAGGAGAGCTAGGCGCTCAAAGAAGAAGAAGACAGCCAAGGTATCGACTAAGGAGAGTACAATAAAGGCGCCTAAGAAAGAAACGGTCGCAGCCACTAGCACAAAGAAGACAACCAAAGTGTGGCAGAACAAAGAAGGAACCTCAACCTCGCCAGATTATCCAGCGAGTGAGGTCCACACAAGCTAAACGACATGGAGAACGTCTAGCTCAAGGCATAAAAATGAGGGCCCTCCGATTGGGGAGGCCATCCCAATCATTATCCTAGCTAGGCCTAGCACTTGTTTTTCCTTTCATAAACCATAAAAACAAAATAAAAATGAGAAAATATAAAAACAACAAAAATATTAGGTTCCCGGCAATGTCCATTAGGGACCAGCCACTTGTATCATCCTCACTCTTTTTGCAGGTCAAGAAGGAGTAGGAAGCTCTAATCAAGCTTTAGTCTTGCAAAGACTCAAGCTTGGGGAGGGCCGATAGGTAAGAAGGAGTTCAACACTAGCTCGAGTCTTGCAAAGACTCAAGCTTGGGGAGGACTCCAGGTAAGTATTTCTAACTTTCTTAATAACTAATAAACTCCCTATTTCGAATAAATGCTAGAATCTTAGTGAATTGCTACACTTAAGGGAAATGATGATCAAGTTACAAATTAGCTTCCCATGTGTCGTATAGATGCAGCCTCTACTCCTGACATATGTGTTACTTTTATTTGAGCATGATCATATCATGAGTCATGCTTATTTCCATAGGTTGCATTTGTTACACCAAGTTTGAGCATTGTGGATTGTGATATGGCATGATTAGGACTTGTTGCAATTTCGTAGCATGGTTTCATCCAGAGATGTTTTTCTTAAAATTGCTGCAAGTACCTAAAACCCTTCTGTTTGGACCTGTTTTAGCATTTATTTACCTACCAAAGTCATATCATAATATTCGAAACAGCCCCACTCATAGCCATTTGTTTATGTATTGAGTTTAATTAAGGTTTGATGTACTCTTGAAACTAAGCACTTCTAATTTTGGTCATAATTCCTTCGCGTGTGTTTTCAAAAATTTCTTTCCACCAAATAAAAAGGGGAATGTATGGGTAAAGAACTGACCTAAAAAGATGAGCCATAAAGGCCTTGATACTGGGCGGCCGACCTGCCTATTGGGGTCGACCGACCTGCCATGTCCTCCTTTGGCTTCCTTCTTCTCTGGCATATCCTCTGGCATATCCTTGATTTGATTCTCGATGCTATGCTCTGAAATATTCTTGATATGATTCTGATATGATCTTTGGATTATATTTGATATGATTCTGATATGGATCCTCTGAGATATTCTTGATATGATTTGGGTTGATTTGGTGGGTCCATATATCTCTGCCATCATTGAGGATCTCCAAGAGAGGATCTTTCTTCCTATTTCCTTGATATTGGGCTTTTGGGGAGATATCTTTATTTTGGGGAAAATCAGTGTTTGCAAAGTGGGCCTTTTATGCTTCCTTTTCCCCGTCTTCCTATGAAATGCAGCCGCACTCACAAATTCACCAAGACCCGTGGAAATCATTAGTTTCAAGACCTAAGCCTAGCTTTGGTATTTGATTTGAGGGCAAAAGGTGCAGCTAGTTGACGGTTTATTTTGGGTCTAAGAGCTGTCAACACTTCCCTCTTTCCAACAGTAGTTTCTACATAGCTATATACGTTACGTTGCACAGGCTGTTGGTTAGTTCAAATTTATCGATTGGGGCATAGAAAAGATATGTAGTTGTCTCTACTTCATGGATTTGAAACAAATAATCTGACACAATCCTTTTTACAAATGTGTAGAGGTTGTGCTTCACCAGGAAGGGTTTGAGCTAACTCTGAAGAGGGCTATACGGCAAAAAAAGCTAGCTACAATACAATCAAAATTCGCTGGTCGGATCGGGAGCTCGCGATTTCAGTCATTTGTCAGTGCATCGACTCGAAGCAAAGCTGCCATTGATAAGGTGCTCGTGTTGCCTTCGGTCGCCAAGTTTCTATGTTCTTCTCAGTAGCTTGGGTTATGCAATTTGTTCTACTTCAACCCAACTATTCTATTTTTTCCTTTTGAGATGTCACAAGTTTCTGAAGGTAAAGGGCGGAGCAGAAGGGGATGCAAGAGAGTAGTGGCACCTGACAGGCAAGTTCACGGTATAAGAATAACCTGGCAGCGGACAAGGGAACTGGCTAATTCAAATGACACTACACAGAAAGGGGCACTAGAAGACGAGAGCCAAGTGCAAGATGAAGGTACGAGTTCAATTTTGTTAGCTGAAGAGGTCACCAGTACACAAGAGGGGGGCACTGTTGGTGGTTTCTAAGTACCCATTTTATATGCCCAAAACCACCAACATCGTACCATATTCTCATCATAATCATGTGTTTTACCTCTAACCTTGATGAATTCCACATGTAGTGTCGTTTTACTGCTATATTGCAGAAACAGGTGAAAAGACGACAAAATGGCTCTTATATGAGGAGTATCAACATGAAGCCCGACTCGCCATGCAAGGAGGGCTTCCCACTGGCCCGTGGCACCTACAAGACACCTCTGAACGTCCATGGAACCCAACATGCAAGCCCAAGGTCGTGGCCCAATGCCTAAGGATTTCTAGAAGGTTTATCCGGAAGGAAAGATCAATTCGCGCAGTCTAGAAACAGCACTGCATTGCCACGCGGATTTCTAATTCAAGACGTGCTCTAATGGGAATCCAATGTAAAGGAAAGTTGTAGATCTCGTCGAGAGCTTTCCGGAACATATATGGATTGTCCCGTTTGGATTCTGGAGTTAGGAGATACGGGCCCCGCAAGGAAACCTGCGCAGAGAAGATAGATATTTTGGCATCACATATTTGGGAATCAAGAGGGCCGAATCTGGAGATCCAATGAATACCAAAGTTGTAGATCTTTTCGAGGGCTACGAGATAGAGTCTGAGTTTGCCTCATTTGGACTCCGGACGGTGGAGATATGATCGATGGAAGGCGGAGCTGCGAAAAAGGAAAATCGAGTCCGAGTTGGAAACGAGTCGTGCCGGTCGGCACACCTTTGGTGCCGACCGGCACCGACCTAGAATTGGTTCTTTTCGCCTCCAAACGCCTCCCCACTGTATATATAACCCATGGGACGCCCCGTGGACGGAGATCGGCCGCCAGAGGGACAACACAGCTAGTAAGTTTAGAGCCACCGGGGCTTTGCCCCGTTCTTCATGTTCTCTAGTTGCTAGATCAAGAACCACTGGTGTTGAAGAGGTGATCCATCAAGGTAGGCCTACTAGATGGTGATGTATCTTGCACTATGTATTATCGAAGTATGGTTGAATATGTGGATGAATGGTTTCGATTATTGATTGCCTCGATTTTACGATCTTACATATGCCTGTTCCAACGCTTAGTAACGCGGCTAAGTAATTAGATGTTATCTTAATTGTGGTAGCAATAAGAGGTGAAAGATTCAATCTCTCCCTATCTCCATTGTGGTTAAGACGATATCCGGATCTTGTATGCGCCATAATTGCATGTCGTCTCCGTACCTCAACAGCCGCTAATGCATACACGATGATCTTTGAGATGATGTGTAGAGTAGGAAGAGGCTACCGACTAAGGCGATTGGTCGTGACAGAGCTCGTCGGAAAGGGGTTTCGACCTACCGATCTTCGATTATCAATAATTGAGTAATTCCGTTTATGATGCTATTTAATTAAGCTTTTTGGTTACGATCTCAACTAGCAGACTTGGCTAATTTACCCCGTGATCTAATCAAGTTCCTTAGGCCATTCAAGTGCAATTTAGCTCCTGTGCCGATCGGCACACCCCTCGTGCCGACCGGCACAACCCTCACTTTCACCCTTTTTCATGCTCTTGTATATGCAATATGTACTTCATGCTAGGATTGATTTGTTAGACGAAATAGTAAACCCTAAACACGGTTCTCTTGCTGATCCTTGTGGATTCGATATAAGCCTTGGAATACTCTGAGGGAAAAAGCTACAATGTACACCGTCCACTTGCGGTATATAAATGGGTGCGTATAAACGACCAACAGGCACACTAGAGGATCTGAGGCAAGTGCAAGAGGGAAGTAAGTTTCTTCTTTGTACATGCCAAATATTATGATATCTTTTGCTGACAGCAACATAACGACATATCAATGCAATTTTGTTAGCTCAAGAGGTCACCAGTACACAAGAAGGGGCACACCAGAGGATCTAAGGCAAGTGCAAGAGCAAGGTAAGTATCTTCTTTGTGCTTGCCAAATATTATGATCTCTTTTGCTGACAGCAACATAACGACATATCAATCTAATTTTGTTAGCTGAAGAGGTCACCAGTGGACAAGAGGAGGGCACACCAGAGGACCAGAGGCAAGTGCAAGGTAAGTATCTTCTTTGTGCTTGCCAAATATTATGATCTCTTTTGCTGACAGCAACATAACGACATATCAATGCAATTTTGTTAGCTGAAGAGGTCACCAGTGCACAGGAGGAGGGCACACCAGAGGACCAGAGGCAAGTGCAAGAGGACGGTAAGTATCTTCTTTGTGCTTACCAAACAAGTGCAAGCTGAAGGCAAGTATGTCTTTTGTGCTTGCCAAATGTTATTGTCTGTGCTGCTGACGCCAACATAACGACTGACACATAAATGCAATGTGGCTAGTTGAAGATGAAATCACTATGCAACAGCGGACAGAAGTGGAATAGAGGTTGCGAGCTGGAGAACCGTGTGCTTGCCAAATATTATTTGTGCTTGCCAAATATTATTTGTGCTTGCCAAATATTGTTGTCTCAGTTGCTGACAGCAACATAATGACTAACACATCAGTGCAGTTTTGTTAGTTGAAGAAATCTTCCGTAGACCACTGGCTAGACCAAGAGCTGGCGCAAAGCTTCATAGGATAAATAGTGCAATAGACAATAAGTTGGTAATCCGCATTTCTGAAGGTATGAAACGGCTAGCAATACCAATTCAAGCTGCAAAGTTTGCAACTGAGGGCGGCATGGTTATTCGCCAGCACATACCAGTCCTTCCTCATTGGAAGGAGTACAAGAAGGATCCTTCTTATATGTGTGACTCAATTGTGAAGTTTCTGTAAGTACTAAAGTTACTCTAGTTGACATGTTGTATCAAAGTTTTGCTTATGATTTGTATTCTCTTTGTTACGTATGTTTTTGCTCTTTACTAGGGAAATTTTTGCATGGTCACCACGAACAAGACAGTGAAAGATGCATGCATTGACATGCTGAAATCTGGCATACGTCAGTTGAGACATAGGCTGAAGACGAAGTACTTTGATGGTGTACCAGAGAATGAATGACGACGACGTCACCTGTGTCATCTATGACTGATGAGCAATGGGGAAAACTGGTGAAGATGTGGTCAAGCCCAAAGCACAAGGTATGCCAGGACTTCAAACTGCCTCGTTCCTCTTGTTCATACTGCAAAGATCCAAAGACAAGATTTTAAGTCCTATTGGTCTCAATCTCACAAAAATGCACCTTTTGCAGGAAATGTGTCTCTAAACCAACACAACCGTGAGAAAATCCAGTTTAATCACCGCACAGGCTCCCGGTGCTACATTGCACAGGTCCATGCCTTGGTAAGGAACCAAATCACTTGACGTCTGTGATTACTACTCATCAAATCCTGTCCATGTTATTTCTTCCAAGCTAATATTTGACATTTCTTTGCATTTTGTTTAGAGAGATAAATATAAGGATGAAGCCCCACCCCGTTGGAACTGTTCAAAGAGTTTCATTCATCACAAAAAACAGGTTTCATTAGCAAGCCGGTACCTAAAGCTATTGTAAGTGCTTCTCTCCTTTTCATGCCCTCATATGCATGCACCACATTTGGAAACTCAGAGAACAAGATGGAACTCTGACCTGTCATACTTGTTTTGCTAGGATGATATGGAAGCGATGATGGGTAAACCTGTGGAAGAAGGAGAGGAACTGCCGTCTCCTGAATCTGCTGTTCATGAAGTTGTGCGATCAAATACCTTTCTTTGTGCTGTGGGCATTTCGCCGAAGAAACGAAGTAGAGCTTCCAGGTCTTCTCAGTTTCAAGATTTGACGTGGGAACTGTACTTGGAGAAAGTCAGAATGGATGAACTTCGAGAAACAATTGAACAACAGAAACTGCAGCTGGCTGACTTGAGGAAGATCTCACTAGAAGCAAGCGAGGCTCGCTGTACTATGACAGCGCAGCTTGAGTCTTTGGGGAAGGAAGCAGCACGAAAGGCAGAGATGATTGCATCTTTTCGAAGGGATTTTGAACATGAAGGTCAGGTGCATCCTTCACCACTAGCATCTGAATGATGATCCTCATTTCTAGTCTGACAGGTTTGGGTGTGATTACTGAACTCGTGTTCGTGGGGGCACCATTTTGTAATGTGGCATCATTTCATGATCTGGCTTGAATCTGAACTGTGCCAGCACTGGGTTAAAGTCATGTATAATATCGAGTCATTTATTGATTGGGTTCTCATCATGTGAATGTGAACTAGCTTGAATGTTTGTGACGATCCAAGCATATGGCTCGATATGATTGTGAAGAATTGGCACGGCAATTTTATGACAAAATTGGATAGGCTCGGAACGACCACGTGGGCAAATAAGAACATGACACGTGGAGTAACGGGAGTATGACATGCGGACCAACAGGGAACGGGCACGTGGGCAAATCAGAATATGACACGTGGACCACTCAGGAGAAGATACGAGGACAGATATAATAGTGCCATGTGGACCAATCGGGAGAGGACACGTGGCCCAATTAAAAAAAACACGTGGCCCAATCATGAGAAGACACGACAATAGAAAATGACACGTGGTCCAATCAGAAAAGAACACATGGACAAACAGTAAGGAAACACGTGGACAAGTAGAAAGGAAACACATGGACCAATCGCTCTGTAAGCTTCATGACCATTGGAGCTAGGGAAACCCCAAGGTATGAATGTTTTGGTGATAGGATGAGAACCATGAATATGACTAACACTCTTTATGAGATCTTATAGGTCACATATAAAGAAAGCTCCGTCCGTTGGTGGTGAACGCCAACACACCATGAGCTTAAATGACAAGTATGGTTGGTTGCCTTCATCTACACAAGAACGGACTTGATGAAGTCGCGGAGAAGATATGGATCAAGGCTAAGGACGTGCTAGATCCAAGCGGGTGTTGCTTGGTTAGATGTTAGCTTGAGTCCATAGGAAAAACCAGACTATCAAGAGGGTTCGAGGTGGTTCTCTTAGTACACACTAGTTATAGAGATCATTGGATGCATGGTGAGTCTCTCAGGGGCTAGGGTGGCAGAAGAGAGTTGAAGGAACCAAGAAGTTCAAGTTTCGAAGAAGAAGATCAAGAAGAAGATCGAAGCTGCGAAGTCAGAAAGAGACCGGATAGTACGGTCATGGAGACCGTACAATACGGTCTACAGAGGAAATCCAGACAGAGGAGCTCAGGTTTCTAGAAGTTGAAGAATAGAGACCGGACAGTTGACCGGACAGCATGGTCCTAGGGACCGGACAGTACGGTCTCTATTGGTGTGTTCCAGACAGAGAAGCTGAAATTTCTGGAAGCTGAAGAATGAAGACCGGACAGTTGACCGGACAATACGGTCAGGGACCGGACAGTACGGTCTTACAGGAGAAGAGCAACAGAGAAGGAGAAGTTTCTGTTGGCTGAAGAAGAAGTAGAGACCGGACAGTACGGTCCTAGGGACCGTACAATACGGTCTGCTTTGAGAAGAGGAGCAGCACTCCCTGGAAGCCGGTCTGGTGAAGACCGGACAATACGGTCAGAATGGAGACCGGACAGTACGGTCTATTGTACGGTCATCACGCAGACTAGGCAGTTTTGGACAACGGCTAGTTTGAGGTTGGAGGCCTATATATAGTCGGTTGTTTACCTCTTTGAGGTGCTCTTGGACCCAGGAAAAAGGGGAGGTGCTGCCAAGAAGCCAAGAGGAAGAAGTGTGAAGCACTTGAGAAGGATTTGGAGTGATCCTAGTGCTTGAGAGAGTAGCAAGTTGCATCCTTTGATCTCTAGGCTAGTGTGGGCTTGAGAGAGTCATCTAGGGCTGTTACTCTTGGTCTATGGCAAGGCCTAGACCGGTTAGGCGTCGGTGTTGAGCTGTCCAAGGAGATTGTGGAAGTCGACACAAGTTTGTACACGGTCTTGGAGCTTCCCGTGCGAAAGAAGCATCACTAGTGGAGCGCCCTTTGGCACGCATCAAGTGCGGAGCCTTACCTCCGGAAGAGTACCCGGGATCGAGCCCGACGGGACGTGCCCGCGACTTCACTCGGAGGGTGAAGTGTGCTCTAGGAGGGATCGCCATCGAGCGGAGAGACGGGGTCGAGACTCCAGCGGGAGTGACCCAACGTGGAGTAGGGGAAGGCGCCATCCTTCCGAGACCACGGGAAAACATCATGAGCATTCTCTATCCCTTCTCCTTTACTACTCGCATTTACTTATCGCACTTCATATGATTGCTTGTAGTACTTGAGTTGTGCTCTTATCTTGCTTGTGTGTTTACCTTGGTACCTACTAGCTTCACTAGGTTTGCTTGATTGCCTAGCTCGTGTGCTTACTTGTTATAGCCTATCTAGTAGCTCTAAGGACTCTACTTAGTGTGCCTAGTATCTTGGTTGCCTTGTCTCTAGTTATCTTGTTACCTTGCCTTGCCTAGCTTAAGTCTTCCGCTATCTATCTATCTTGTGCTAGGTTGCTAGTGTGGTGTGTTTGTGTTATCTATATGCACTAGCTATATAGGTTAAGGATACTCCTTAGTGTGCTTTACCTTGTTACTAGAACTACTCGCTAGGAGTTGCTTGGGTGTAAGTGTTTGGAAATAGATTCTAGAGTGCACCGATTCACCCCCCCCCCCCTCTCGGTCACACGATCCTTACACGCTCGTCAACACGTGGCTGTTGCAACACGTGACACGTCAGCGATCGTAATCGACATCTGGACCATCAGGAAACTGACACGTGGACCGACCACATTATCCTGCCAGCGTGGCATTGCTGCCACGTTGGATGCCTCGGTCATCCTGCCAGCGTGGCAGTATACGTATACGGTAACCTAGCTAACGGAGATAGTCTAACGGCAAATTTAAAATTGTCATAAATCACGACTGGCCACGCTCGACTGCTGACGGACCCTAAATAGTCATAAATCGCAATTTATGACAAAACTTTCGTCACTAGCTGCGGTCGGTGACACCTTAATTTTGTCATAAATCAGCTCATCTGTTCTAGTGTACTTTAATACTCACGGGTGAAATGCTACAACGGTATTCTCCGTACGCTTGCGGATTTATCTATTCGGTGTAGGAAATACCAACAAGCATTTCTGGCGCCGTTGCCGGGGAACGGTTGTTGTCTTGTCTTCGAACCTAGTTGGTCCTCGTATTGTATCCTTTTATTTATCCCTTTTTTTATTACTTTTCCTTTATCTGACATCCAACTTCCACAATGTATCCTTCCAATCCTTTCCCGTTCATTTCCTTCCCTTATACAAAAATACCAAAAACACTCATCGTGGAGCCACAACATACAATCCAATCATTCTCTGCTCCTAGGGAGAGCTCTTTGAGCCACCATCATCTTCAAAACCTATTTCCTCATCTGGCTATGAACTCCACCCCACCTTTATGACTATGGTACGAGAACAACCCTTCTTTGAACTTGACCAAAAGTGCCAAGCCATGAGGAGCCCTCAACATCCGAATCAAACCCTCCATTTTCCACATCCTAAGATTCGCTTGTTGAGGTCTCTCCCGTACCAAGAACAATGATGGAGGAAGAAGAAATTCAACCTCTTGAGCTCCCTTTATTTGAGGAAGATCTTTTTTGATGATTATGGAAACACCTCGAATTACATCTGTGAAAAGATGTCTCCTACTCCTCTCAAGGAGGACATGAAGGAAAGTCTTGGGAAAACCTCTTTCGTCAACACTACCACTCAAAATCCTTTGGCGAAACCACATATCAATCATGAACCACTTGAGCAAGTAAAATTTGTATCCCCGTTCATATCACCTGATCTTGCTCTCCATGAGGATGTGAAGTTTTCCAACTAAGAAGAGGACAAGAAGGAAGAAACACTTCAAATCCAACAATCCTCTTCTTCTACCCCACTTGAGTCTCTTACCTCTAGCCCTCCATACGCCGTTCTTGTTGGTGATCAAGAACCTTTTGATAAGGAAAACCCTTGGGCTATGGATTGCCTTGAGGTCGACTCTAGAAAAACATGATTCTTTGCATGAGCATCGGAGCTTTCTTGAAAACCGAC
This sequence comes from Eragrostis nindensis, assembly GCA_012490785.1. Taxonomy (NCBI): domain Eukaryota; kingdom Viridiplantae; phylum Streptophyta; class Magnoliopsida; order Poales; family Poaceae; genus Eragrostis; species Eragrostis nindensis. Next base: position 64,521 of record JAAXCT010001125.1, read on the forward strand.
AAGATGCATGCTCGTATGATCAGCCTCTAGAGTCAATAATCAGTTGTGCCGAAACCACGCTAGATGTCTACAACCACCTTTGTGCTTCCTTCTGCTACCTGTTCTTTAGGATGGTCGTAGATGCTTTCATTTATCATAAAAATTGCAAATATCGTGGTTGTATCTTGGCACTAACCTTGTAGATAATTCTCCGGGATCTCGAGTTGAACATGACGGAGAAAAGTCTTGCTCGTTGGACGTAAAATGGCGAAGCCCTTGTCGATGGGATAATCGACAGTTATCATTTATTTGCTTTTTTTTGCATATTTCATAGCCCCATCAACATGCATTTTTGCCTATTTGAATTTATCCTTCACATGCATATTTGCTTTTCCGTAATGCTGCATTTCTTGCATATTTGACTTTTCATCTGCATTCTTGCACGTTTGAGTTTTCCAACTCATGTTTGGATTTCTCAAACCACTCGGCATTTTCTTTTTGCATGTTAGAAAAAATATTTTCTTTTCCTTTCAGAATAATTTATCGAAAATGAAATTGAGATAACCTTTTGTTGGAAAATGCCTTGAGCAAAATTTTGGAGGCAATTCTGGACAACTCCCTTTGACTTTTCAGCACATAGCCATTGTGGCGGTTGTTGACCAAGTTGCACTTCATTTCCTTATGTTTGGATGCAAGGGTGTTTGGACTCTTCAATTTCATCTGTTTTTCACTCAAGCACCCTCACAACAAAATTCTTGCTCCTGCATTTCTCCAAGTGTTCATCATATTCTGTCTCAAGTTTAAGAAAAAGATTTTCTTTCTCCTTTTGGTTTCTCCATTTGCATATTTGGAGTCTTCCAAAATAAAGTTCCTCCATGTTGGAATCTTTTCCAACTCTTCTTTTATTTTTCTTTGAAAATCATTTTTTAAAAACAAAATAAATAAATAAATTTGAGACAAACCTTTTCAAAAAAAATAAATAATAACTTGAGAGCTTCTCAAACTCTCAAAGTACTTTTTGTGTTTTGTCTCAAACCTTAAAAAAGAAAAAGATATTTTTTCCTTTCTTCTGTTGATTTTATTTGCATTCTTGAGTTGCGATAAAAAGAATCTTTGCAAGAGTAACCGATGGGGTGGTCCACATTGTTCACACTAACGTAACATGTTCTCGAGTTTGCTCTTGTGTTCTTGCTCTTGTGTGCAGCTATGAAATGGGCCCCGATAAATGGCTCATCGATGCGTTGAAGAAGGCGACAAGCTCAAACCCAAGTGACCCTCGATGTGACACACATCCGTATTCCTCCATTGAGCTCATGCCTAGCTTAAGAAGGTTGACATGAATAGCCTCAAGATGATCTCAAGGAGGTGGATCACAATGAAAACAACACGTCGAGACTCCTCTTCGACACCAATCCCGTCTTGGTGTGCGATAAGGAGATGCAAGCCTACAACACTCATGGAACCGTGTCTATGCTCACACATGAGCATATCACTCGGACTTGCTACACAAGACAGGTATGAAAGTCAACTTTGCCAATGATAAGAAGCCATAGGGTGGGATGATTTTACTTGTGTGGTAAGGAACCATGCAGTTTTATGCACCCTGCTGATAGTAGACAATGGTTTTACTCTTTGGTCCTCCTAGAATGAGTATCACCTACTTTCACGGAATGATCTTAGTCCACTACTAGGTTTCATATGCATTGCTTGCTAGACTTGAACCTACAACTCCAGATCTTCGCAAGCATGCTAGCTGGTGAAGCTATCATTTTGTGACTTCATGCTTCACCTTATTTTTGGATACGGCTTCCCCCTTTTTTTAAGAAGAAGCACCTGAAGAGGCATCCTCTTGGTTGGAAATCACGTGAAGGCGCTGGAGAAGCCATCAAAGAAGCTCTATCAAAGAGGCCCTAATATGGGGGTCAATATTTATATTGCTTCGCAAATTAGCCAACGCCGTTTGGAGAAAAGCACATAGTGAAAAGCTTTGCTAATATTTATTTGGAAAAAGAGATCAGCTTCGCTGTCATCTCAGGCAATCGACTATGCCGAAATGTCCCTATAAAGCTTAGTTTGATATAATAAAGGACCAAGGTCCTGGGAACAAAACAATTGCTTTGTGCAGTCACAAGCTTGGATTGTTAGGTCATGCTGAACTTTCAACATGCACAAAGAAAAAGTGCGAAGGGCAACAAGATGGGAAAAAATAATGATTTTTAATGTTGCACAGCAGTATCGAAATAACGAAGATGCAGAACTGCTTGCCGGCGAGCATTGGCGGCATGGTGCTGTCTGCATTGTCACTTTAGACACCATCTTGGTTGAGCGTGAGACCAAGACTGGCAGCTTGGGCTTGATAAAATGCGAAGGTTATATAGTGGCCACCGCGCCAAAGGTGGTGACAAGCAGTGGAAATAGCGGAGTTCTCTCTTGCTTGGTAAAATGCGGTGGCCTGATTAATTCGAAGATGGAAGAGAGATCAAATGCCATAGTGATGAAATGCCGAAGGTACCAAGACTAAATGCCGAAGCGCCTTAGTTTTTTTCCCTGCCACCCCGCTCTCTCAAAAAGAAAACATTTCGTGCCAAGCACGGTGGGCGCCGATTGGGATTTACACCTCCTAACATAAAGGGAGGGAGTATGCGGAGAGGAAAGAGCAAGTGAGCAAATGGCCAAGAGTCCCCTCCCCCAAGCCCTTGGGCTCTATTTATAGGGAGATAGGATGGCTCTTCTCATTTGTTTCATTAGTGGGGATAAATATTACAGAAAAGTCCTTAAACTTTACAAATAGGTCCCTAGATGCTACAAGAAAGTCCTTAGACCTTGCAAATGGACCCCAAACCTACATAATGGCCTCTTTCACACATAAAACGGAGGGTCCTAATGTATGGTACATACGACGATCCCCAACATGTGTGTTGAGTTGGGACAGCAGATTCCCCTTGAAAGAGGGACGTTAGGAAGCTTGTGGGAACTGTCAAGCTGATACTAGTGGAGTCCTCTGATATGCCCACAGATGAAGACCATGAAGCAACTAGGCTCTCATGAGGGAAGGCTTTTTTGAGCATCAGCTTTAGTTGATTAGTGATGAAAGGTAAGATCCATGTAGGAGCTTGGTTCCTGCTGTTATCCTCAAGGAAAGGCAAGTCTGAATTTGACTTATGGACTGAATTTGAGCATCTGGCATCACCATTTCAGGTCCAGCACCCTTTTGAAACTGCTGTGTTACTAAATTGGCAGATGATGTTCCTCACTCTGAACAATTGGCGGACATCTTCACCAAGCCACTTGACAAGAAGACCTTTTGTAAGCTTCGGGGAGAACTTAATGTTCTCGACCTTTCCGACTTCACTTGAGTATCCTTGAGCTTACCTTTGTATATATGTATATACCTTGTTTGTTTTTGTTTTTGTTGTTGTTTTTGTGTGTTCTTCTTGTTTTGTAGGACCGATAACTAACCTTTTTGAGATAGCAATGAGCATGGGTTAAACTTAGGATTGGTGGCGCTTGGCTCCCGAGGCTTTGAAGAAAAGGCTCGTCGTGATCAAGCTCAAGAAGGGCTCACACTTGTTGTTGGTAACTTGGCTCTTACTTTCTCTCTTTTTACCCTTATAGCATCATGCATTGTACACTTATCATTCTTTGCATTAGCATCATGCATTCTTGCGTAAGTGTCTCGGCGCCGAGCACCCATCTAGGGGGAGTTGCTTATTCAGAATATGAGTATACGACCTCCTATGATGAATACATAGCAATGCTATATGAGCTTCATGCCCATTGAACCATGATTTTTGAGCTCCAAGGTTAAATCCACTTGCGCGGCTCAAAGTCTAAGGGTTCATACATTTCCATCATCATCAACTAACCCCTATGTACTTCAAGACAATATTTTTTTAAGAATGTGTGTAGGGATATTTGTTGGGAAGATGGAGAATCATGGATTAAGGGGGAGCTTCACGCCAAATCAAGTAACTCATTTTCCCACTTGTCTCATATTTTTACACTAACTTTTCTTCCTTGGTAGACTCTTTTTGAGTGATAGATGCCAAAGGGGGAGAAGGTTTGGGCTTAATGATCGAGTATGAGAAGTGGAAGAGTTGAAAGATGTCACCTCAAGGGGGAGTTTGTACAAATGAAGATCAAGTGATCAAGACGATCGATCTTCACACAATCTTGAGGTGATGAAGAAGAAGAAGCAATGCCGTCTCAAGGGGGAGTTGGCGCAAATGAAGATCAAGTGATCAAGACGATCGATCTTCACACAATCTTGAGATTGGTACACTTGTCAAGGGGGAGCGAAATTCCACAAAGTAAGTATGAAGGTAATCCCCTTGAAACCTTTGCTTGTCATAGCTCCTTGTGCTTTCTTTCACTAGTGATATGAGTTTTTGCTCTAACTTCTACTTTTGAGCTACGACTTGCCTTGACCTAATCAACAAGGTAACCTCTCTCTATCTTATACTTGTTGTTTAGTGTCTTAATCGAGTTGCGCTTTTATCTCGACTTTTGTCATTACCTCTTTTATCTTCTCGATCATTTTTATCATGGTTGTTATCCATCACCAAAAGGGGGAGATTGTAAGCTTCGTGACCATTGGAGCTAGGGAAACCCCAAGGTATGAATGTTTTGGTGATTGGATGAGAACCATGAATGTGACTAACACTCTTTGTGAGATCTTATAGGTCACATATAAAGAAAGCTTCGTCCGTCGGTGATGTATGTCAACACACCATGAACTTATTGTCAAGGATGATTGGTTGCCTTCATCAACACAAGAACGGACTTGATGGAGTCGCGGAGAAGATATGGATCAAGGCTAAGGACATGCTAGATCCAAGCGAGTGTTGCTTGGTTAGATGTTAGCTTTGAGTCCATAGAAAAAACCGGACTATCAAGAGGGTTCGAGGTGTTTCTCTTAGTACACACTAGTTATAGAGATCATTGGATGCATTGTGAGTCTCTCAGGGGCTAGGGTGGCAGAAGAGGGTTGAAGGAACCAAGAAGATCAAGTTTGGAAGAAAGGATCAAGAAGAAGATCGAAGCTGCGAAGTCAGAAGAGACCGGACGGTACGGTCAAGGAGACCGTACCATACGGTCTACAGTGGGAATCCAGACAGAAAAGCTGAAGTTTCTGGAAGTGGAGAAATGGAGACCGTAGCATTGATCGGACGGTACGGTCCTAGGGACCGGACGGTACGGTCTCTATTGAGTTTTCCAGACAGAGAAGCTGAAGTTTCTGGAAGTTGAAGAATAAAGACCGAACCATTGACCGGACGGTACAGTCGAGGACCAATGGTACGGTCTTACAGGCAGAAGCAACAAAGAAGAAGAAGTTTCTGTTGGCTGAAGAAGAAGTGGAGACCGGATGGTACGGTCCTAGCGACCGGACGGTACGGTCTACTTTGGAAAGAGGAGCAGCACTCTCTAGACGCCAGTCTGGGGAAGACCGGACGGGACGGTCAATTGAGGACCGGACGGTACGGTCAATAGTACGGTCATCACGCAGACTGGGCACTTTTGGACAACGGCTAGTTTAAGGTTGGTGGCCTATATATAGTCGGTTGTTTACCTCTTTGAGGTGCTCTTGGACCCAGGAAAGAGGGGAGGTGCCGCCAAGAAGCCAAGGGGAAGAAGTGTGAAGCACTTGAGAAGGATTTGGAGTGATCCTAGTGCTTGAGAGAGTAACAAGTTGCATCCTTTGATCTCTAGGCTAGTGTGAGCTTGAGAGTCATCTAGAGCTGTTACTCTTAGTCTATGGCAAGGCTTAGACCGGTTAGGCATCGGTGTTGAGCTGTCCAAGGAGATTGTGGAAGCCGACACAAGTTTGTACACGGTCTTGGAGCTTCCCGTGCGAAAGAAGCTTTACTAGTGGAGCGCCCTTTGGCAAGCATCAAGTGCGGAGCCTTACCTCCAGAAGAGTACCCAGGAGAGAGCCCGGCGGGACGTGCCCATGACTTCACTCGGAGGGTGAAGTGTGCTCTAGGAGGGATCGCCATCGAGCGGAGGGACGGGGTCGAGACTCCGACGGGAGTGACCCAACGTGGAGTAGGAGAAGGTGCCATCCTTCCGAGACCACGGGAAAACATCATGAGCATTCTCTATCCCTTCTCCTTTACTACTTGCTTTTACTTATCGCAATATATATGATTGCTTGTAATATTTGAGTTATACTCTATCTTGCTTGTATGTTTGCCTTGGTACCTACTAGTTTCACTAGACTTGCTTGTTTGCCTTGCTCGTGTGCCTACTTGTTGTAACCTAGCTAGTAGCTCTAAGGACTCTATTTAGTGTGCCTAGTTTCTCTAATTGCTTTGCTTACCTTAAGTCTTCCGCTTTACTCCCTCCGTTTTTCTTTTGTTGACGTTCCGATAGCTCCAGCCAGTTCATTTCTAGTTCTTTTTCCTGTCGGGAGCGACATCAAAACGCGAACGGAGGGAGTATATCTTATGCTAGGTTGCTAGTGTGGTGTGCTTGTGTTATCTATATCCACTAGCCATATAGGTTAAGGACTGTCACACCCGGTTCTAAGAACAAAACCAAGTGCTCATCTATATGTGTGTCCAGGATCAAGTTTCACACATATAGGACAAAGTATAGTAAAGCAGAGTAACCAATGTCATAATTAAATCGAATATCATTATAGTAAATGTCTCAAAGGACTATAAGAATACAAACGCTAGCGAAAGACTCCATAACACCACAGGCAATCGACCGGGGGCTCCACAAGCTTAGTCTTCACCATCATCTCCAAAGTTGGCAATCTTCAATCTCTGAGCAGCATTTGATAATTGTAGTGGAAATAGCAAGTGTGAGTACATATCGTACTCCGCAAGTGTAGGAAAAGATGACATGCAGGCTTATATGAAAGAAAGGCTAACATATGGTTCCAAGCAGAAAGCAACTATAATTAAAACAATTATTAAAGCACCTATTTACTAGATGATGTGGAACCCACCCAAAAATTACCAACAAAGGGGACACTACAAGTTACCCACTTGTAGCAAAACGGGTTACCCACCCAAAGCCACACTACAAGATACCCTCTTGCAGCATCAAACTGGTTACCCACCAGAACCAACCAATCATCCATGGCTCCTACCCGGAGACCATCCAAAACCAAACCAACCAAAGCCACTAATCATGTGAGGATCCAGGCCGCTCCTGACCGTGAGCACGGCTGTCATGACAGTTTTACTTCTCTGCAGAGGTGCACAACTTTACCCACAGGGTGGTGATTCCGTCATCCGTCGATGACTAAATTCTCCATGTTTCCACAACCACACTACCAAGGTGTGAGGCCAAGAGAACACCACATGGTCTTTCAAAGCGCTTCCCAGCCTGCCAACATCCTCGCTAAGGTTACACTACTGCCAGTACCCCTGCAACAGTAGCCCCCTCTAGCGCCGTGGCTAGGAGTACCCCTCCATCACCTGAGTTCAGAAGTAACCCTTCCTCCCTCTTTCCTTGAACACCAGCAAAACTGGGAAGACAGCATAATACTTGACCAAGTCTACCATAATCAACCCTGTGCTTTGCGCTGTTGTCCTGGGTTGCCGCTCCACGAACCGGTCCTTAGCTAACTTGAGCAAGACTAACACAAACCAAGATCTCATGCTAACCGCACCATCATCAAACATACCACTTGCCTAAGTTACAGCACACCTAAAGTCCAGTTGCTAAAAAGATTAACCGATCCGTGATCATTATGTTCAAGTGAACCATTAGTCAAGATTATTAGTCAAATTATCATCCAACCCAGTTCAGCAAGCTAAGCAAGACCTACCCATCCTCATACTATCATCTACCACAACCAGGCGACAAGGAAATAGTATGGAACAGGATAAATGACATATAGGATTCATATTAAACGCTATGCATGCAAATTAAACTAGAGGGAGAAAGAAATAGGTCCAAAATGGTCAATGACACTTGCCTCAATTCATAGTGCTGCTGCTTAGAGTCTTCATGTCTTGATCTTCTTCTTGATGGTACTCGAATTGCGCATTCTCTATTTAACGGTAACATGCAAAGCACACATAACATAAACAATAAGAAAACAGTACACCAAACTGTAGCAATTGACTATGAAAACTGTACTATAAAATAGTACTCGTCGCTACGATCGCGTGAGCGCAAGAATCGCTGAAAACGGAGTTAGGAGTAAAAAGTTATGATACTTTGAAGTTTTAGGGGCTAAAACAGGAAAATAGAAACGTTTAAGGTTTCATTTGTAAATAACAAAAAGTTTAGGGACTCAAGTGTATAAGTTTTGGACTTAAACATAAATTAAATAAAACTCAGGGGTGTTTTTGTAAAACTGCAGGACTTAAATAAAACTCAGGGGTGTTTTTGTAAAAGACCGAGGGCTTAACTGTACATTACCTTTTTCTGGAAATTAAATTGATTTAAATAAATCTGAAAAGATATTTTAAACAAAAGAAAACTATGAACCGGGTCTCAGTGCTGTGGACCCGAACTAAGAGAGGCGGTCCATAGTCCACGGTGGACCAAGAACATACCCCTTCGGTGCTTCTAATCTGGACCGTTGATCGTTCAATGGATGGTCAAGGTTATATGGGCCGAAAGATGGCCGGAGGAACTTGACGCCGGCAAGCTTCCGCGGCGGCGGATCGCCGGACTTCGACCGATCTAGGACTAGGGGGCTCGGGAACTCGTTTGCGATTAGTACAAACGAGAGAGAAGAAAATGGCGAGCTCACCTAGGGTGATTTGGTCCCCCGGGAAAGCTTGACGGAGGCAGGCGACGAAGAGAGGAGGCGAGCGGCGGCGGTCGTTGTTGAAGAGGCGGCTACGGCGACGGAAACGCATCGAAGACCGTCGGGATCGTCTCCTGGGTGTGTCACGAAGCCACAAGGAGAGTCGTCGAAGGGGGGCGGCTTCAATCGGACGGCGTCGAGCTCGGCTCCGGTTCCATGGCCGACGGCGGCGGCAAGGGCTTGCGAGGGCGCCGGAGCTCGTCTTGATCGGGCGTCTGAGAGGCGGCGCATCCGTGCGAAGGTCGGCGTCGCGCCGTAGGCGTCCGTGGCGGCTGCGGTGGCGACTTCTTCGAGCTCAAGGCGGCGGCAATGGCGGCGGCGGCACTAGGGTTCGGGGCAAGGGATGCGGGGGCGGCACGACTCGGCTAAAACGGCGCACGGGGCAGGGCCTAGCCCTTTATAGGAGCGCGGGGCCAAGGGTCGCTGGGCGCGCACGCCGAGGGAAAGAAGAAGGCGGCGGCAGCGGTGTACGGCGCGGCGCGGCTAGGGTTGGAGCGGCGGCGGGCCGAGGCGGACTGCAGCGGGCTGGCTTGGCCGCGGTGGGATGCGAAGGGAGAGAAGGGAGAAGGCCCAAGCGTTGGCCCGAAAGGGATTCAGCCCAGAGTGCGTTTGGCGTTTTTCTTTTCTATTTCTTTTACAGATTTTGCAAAGCTGAACTAAATCAAATTTCTACACGATTTTAAATTCATTTTTGCACCCAATAAATTCTAAATGCATTTCTAATCAGCATGAATGCAACGAGCACCCTATTATACCTTATATTACTTATTTAATTTAGAAAATAATTTTATTGCCTAAATAAAAGTGATAACACTCAAATGATAAAGCAAATTTTAAACTATTCTAAAAAGTTTTAAAATTTAGTGAAATTTATTCACAAACCAAATTTGAAATTTTGGGATGTGACAAGGACTCTCCTTAGTGTGCTTTACCATATTACTAGATCTACTCGCTAGGAGTTGTTTGGGTGTTATTGTTAGGAAAAGATTCTAGAGTGCACCGATTCACCCCCCTATCGGTCACACGATCCTTACAGAGGTAATGTCATAGGGCTCTCTGTGTTAGCTGAGGCAATTCATTACTGTGTCTGGAGCTCCCGCCACCCAATGTGGGCCTAGGAGCTTGGGCCTTTTCAATGGGCCTGTTATCAGGCTCCTTGATTTTCCATTTAGTGAACTGATTCACTTTTTTCTTTAAGCAGGCACGCTCCAAGCGGCCATAAGCGTAACACACCCTGCATCTAATTTCATTCTGATAGAACTTAATGAAATGAGTAGGCGGTAGGCATCTGAAACAGAGATTAAGAGCCTTGGCTGAACGTGATCCCAAATCTTTGTTTTGACTCTTGCCTTGCATGTAATCTGCCGTGGAGATTCTGGGCGAATGAGCGTTGGGGTTCTGGTCAGAGCTGATGAAATGTGACCCTCTGTCCAAGGAAAGAGACCCAAAATCCCGTTGAGAAGCGTTGGGGAGCTGTGAAGCAGTCTGGGGAGAGGGGACATGGTCCACCCGGAGTAAAACTCCATCTTGCTGAAGGATACTCGGCCAATGCATGCTCTTCTCTGTGCAGGCCTGCTCGGGCGTGCAAGGCAGCGCCATTGGCCTGACTCTGCAAGCTCTTTGACCCTTCCAAACTGCTTGAAATTTGAAAATTTTCGAAATCATGATGAACACTGAGGAAACAGCAACCGAAGTTTGATCCTGGAAAAGCTTCTTAAAAGTGAGACTGGTGCAAGGCAAAGGACAATAAAAATCCCCAATACAGACAGTCATCGCAGGTTGAGTTGCAGGTTTCACTTTGGAAGCAGAAATCAGAGTAGGCCTGGATTTCACCGGAGGAGAAGGTTGAACAATGCTGCGAGCAAAAGAAACTCTGTTTTTCTGCTGCTTTGATTTCTTCCTGTGAACCACAGTAGTCCATTCTTTCACTTGCTCTTTCTGCCAGACAATCTCATCCTTCTCCCATCTGGGCGTACCATCCCACCAAAGAAAGCAGTAGAGATCAAAGTGCTCGTTGGTGACCGATCGAATGTGCAAACCAACTCGTTTGGAGGCTACCGAGAAGCGAAAATGCCGATCAGATTCAAAATGAACGTGAAAGCCATCTGGTGTGCCTCCCAAGACCGAATGCAAAGCGAGGCTAACTCATTCTTCAGTGAGCCGAAAAGTGAACCGACGAAACACCACAAGCATGAAGAAGCAACCATCAATGGAGGAGGAGGGGTGGTGTACCGATGAGCAGAAGCGATCAAGGACCTCAGCTTGGAACGACGACCCCAGTCGTAATCGAAGCGAGGGAAGACAGCGCTGAAATCCGCGGCCATCATCGGGAGTCTTCTAGCCGGCTAGTGCGAGCGAGAGATCCGCGTGGAACAGTGTTTGACAGCCTTCTTGACATCGGATATTGTTGATAGAGAGCAGAGCTTGAAGAATCAGTTTTCATTTAGCAAATTATATGCCAAGATGATATCATCATGTTACGAGTTACAATGTAACAAATATTCTGACTTTTTTGGTTGTGGAAAAATCTGTAATTGGCCTTTGCAATATGATCAGGACTCAGAAGTGCCAATGTAGTTTTGACTTATTTTCCCATGAGGTGATGCATGTCCATGACATGCACATGCACTCAGTGCAATTTCTTTCAGTAGGTAATAACGTTTATACAAGAGGCAGCTAGAGATTAGATATATTTAAGGTTAGATTAAGTAGATTGAATTTGTTCTCGTTGAAGCTTAGTCTATATAACTTTTCATTGAGTCAAACAGGGCATTTCATGTTCGTTCTCGCTGAAGTTTAGTCTATTTGGTTTTTAGCAAAGCCCCCCATTTTTGTGTGGTTTTTAGCCGTTCAGCTAAAAATAAATCTGTGAAAGCACAACAGTTTCAGCAGGCAATTACATTTATTTATGCGATATATGGCTATTTAACACCCAATGTTCTAATCATCTTTCTTTTATGTTTTTTACTTTGCTTCTTATTATTCATAGAAGCTGCAGTATGTCCTGTGTGCTAGCAATGAGGACACCCCACAGACGAATCCAATAATTGGTCGCATTGACCGCAAGTCAGGGCATGGAGCTGGCAGGCCGACTCAAAATTGGTTTGTACAACGGCTTATTGAATTCTGCTTTAGCTTCACATTCAGTATTTATATATTCGTTACTTATAATTTCAGATCAAAGAAGCTGCCGACAGATATGCTTTATGGCAAAGATGTTAGGGGCTTCATGGACTGATTAATTCATTTCATCCAGCTTGCGTGTAGATGTGGAGGAGAGTGTTAGAGTATATTGGAATATCTCCAGATATGGTAAATTAGGATCATGTAATCCCGACTTGTCTTATTTGAGGCTCCTTGCCCTCTAAGCAATGTACTCCTATATAATCCGCTTATGAAGCTCAGCAATACAACAAATCATTCCGCCAATTCTATTCTCCTACATGGTATCTACGAGTGGGTTCCGATCCTGAACCCAAACATGCTTCCGCCTAAACCCTAGCACCGCCGGCGCCCATACTCGCACGCCGCCGCCCCTGTCCTCCACGGCGCACCTCGAGCGCGCCCCCTCCATGACGCCCTAGCACGCCCCTGGGGAGATCACCATGTCGATCTCTGCCGGGGGCCGCGCCCCACAAAGTCTCGTCGTGGTCGTCAAGCAGCTCCAGATCGTGATGGACTCACCTGGGGCCATTCGTGGGCTCCAACTCGCCTCCGCCCCGTGATGTCGGCGCCGCCGTGGCCAGGTTGGCCCGCACCGCCATCTCCTCCGCCGGGCCAGGCGACCCGACGGCTCTGCCGCCGCCGCCAGGCCGGCTCCCCAGCCGGCACGCGCTTGCACCGGCGGCTAGCACTGGGCATTCGGGTTACCCGAAAATTTCGGGTCGGGTAGTTCGGGTTTTCAAGAATTCGGGTTTTAAAAATCAAGACCCGAGATTCACCCGAACAGAGCGAAACCCGAATTTTCGGGTACCCATAATGTCGGGTTCGGGTTCGGGTAACCCCGAATTACCCGAGATAACAACAAGGAAAGATAGAATTTGTTTGGCAACTAGTAGCAAAAGAACACAACTGTGTATCTGAATCACCTACTGATCTCTAATTCACAACACATCAGTACGAATTGGAATAAAAAGAATCACCAATCTACACGACAGCATGGGAAGACCAAAATCCTGGGGTGGACTTGCACCACGGGAATCGTGCCTTGATGACCTGCGCATCTCTGCTTGGCTTCTTGAAGGAGCGATGGCATCGGCAAGATTTGGTGCGCCGCCAGCGCAAATGCAGACGAGACGGGAGCGATGGCATCGGCAAGATTTGGTGCGCCGCGCTGCGTTGGCTAGGGACGACGGCCGGCGGCAACGGCGGCGGCGCTACTGAGCTTGGTCGGGGTGGCGGCACATGCGAGAAGAAGCGAGGAAGAAATCAGAGCGTCGGGTTGCGGCTGCCTGGCTTGCTTTTGGCTTGCTTTAGGGCATACGGTGATTGCTTGGTGGGCTTGTACGTGGGCCTGAAGCGAAATAAGTGATTGGGCTGAATTGTAAGTGGAAAAAGAACATACATGGTGCTGACTGTTCGGGCAGATCGGGCAATTCGGGTTCCGTGGGCCAATACCCGATACACCCGTACTAAATTCGGGTTTCTAGATTTGGAACCCGAGACTGCACCCGATCTTTCGGGTTTCGGGCTTTTCGGGTTCGGGGTCGGGTTTCTCGGGTACGGGCTTCGGGTTCGGGGTTTTGTGCCCAGTCCTACCGGCGGCCCTCCACCGCCGTCGGGCCTCACTCCCTCGCCGGCACCGTCTTCTTCCCCGACACCTCCTCCACCGCCGCCGGGCCCTGCTCCTTCGCTGGCATCGTCCCGGCGAAGCTCCTCCGCTAGCGCGCCTTCTTCCTCCGCGGAGGGCGCACCACCCACTCCCTCGTCACCGATGCGGCTCCAGCTCCTCCCGCGCTCTATCTGCCTCCTCTCGGTGCTGATCTGCGCGCCCCATCTCTCTCTCTATTCTTTTCTCTCCTCGCTTTGCCCGCGTGAGATGAGGATGTGGATAAGAGGATGAGGAGGCCACTGCTACGTGCACCCAAGAGTCTCACACAAGAAGTTGTTGCTGCTGATGAGGATGTGGATAAGAGGATGAGGAGGCCACTGCTACGTGCACCCAATAGTCTCACACAAGAAGTTGTTGCTGCTATCATTTGTTTTTCTAATTTCTCTTATTTTTTACTCGATAACTAATCGAGATTGCGTCGCCCAACGCCTGTCGACTCTACGCGCCTCTACATCGACATCGTCGCCGGCCACTCCTCCTCGTCGCCTTATGGCTCGTCCTGGTGTGCGGTGCGCACGAGGGCCCCTACCGCGGCGCCGCCAGGCTCCTCCGCCACATCGTCTTCGCGCCGGCGGTCCCCGACCTCACCACCACCATGGCTGCATCGTCGGACTGCACCCGACATGTGTATCGTCGTGGCGACTCCGCTTTTAGGACGGATGTCCTGAGAGTGCGTGCTTCACCACCAACTACGAAGGCTGCGGCGCCACAGCGTCACCTCCCATGATCCCGGCCGCTGCATCTTCATCGCCGTCAACTACGTTGTGCACTCCACTATGCCACCTTCGCCGCCTTCTTCAATCACCGCCGCCGCAACCACTATGCCAAGCACACTAGTCTTGGACTAGCGCTCGGCTGCCCTACCTCGCTTCGTCCAGCTCAACCTCATCGCCAGCATCGTCGCCTCCCCGTCCACTTCATCTACTCCGACAACCGCGGGCTGCATCGGCATCTTCTCCCTCGCCGTTCTACGCACCGCAACCGTCGTCGAGACCTCCTCTGCTGATCTCTGCTCCAGATGCTACGACGTGGTTGGCCCTCATCCTCGTGCGCTCGGTATTGGCAACACCGTGCGTGCCTTCGTCCCTGACGCGCTGCCGAGTCTGGCAAACCCGGTACCCGCCTCGGCCTTGGAGGATTGATGATGTCATCCTCGGCATCGTCCTCGATGCGTCTCCGTCTTCGTCTATGGCGCCCTATGCGCCCAACTCCATGGCGCCTCTCGGCACGCTAGCGGCTTGGTGTGTGGTTCATCTTCATCGGCTACCTACGACTACTTCAAGCACGGCATCATCATGGCTATATGTCTTCGTCTCGGCTACCTCGACATCGGCACAAAGGGCTATCATCTTGCTTGAGCTCTCCAGTCACAACGTCTGCGCTGCTCCTGTTGCGACTGCGGGGGGATGTTAGAGTATATTGAGATATCCTCCAGATATGGTAGATTAGGATCATGTAATCCCGACTTGCCTTATCTCTACCGGAGGCTCCTTGCCCTCCAAGCAATGTACTCCTATATAATCCGCCCATGAGGCTCAGCAATACAACAAACCATTCCGCCAATTCTATTCTCCCACAGTGAGCATTCGATGCACTCAGGCATTCCCATTGAATGAAGTGCTAAAACTCTTGAGGAAAAGTTACGTTGCTTCTTTTTTCCTGTTATCTTGGATGGCCACCTAGGGTGGATCAATATCAGGATTCCAATTCCTGCATTCAACAGCTATTTATTGTCAAGAACCAGGAATCTTGGCAATACTTCTGTTAAATGTGAAGTGGATTCAGGGACCATTGTTGCTTCTAGTGTTGGTTGCCATTTTTTATATCTTATGGTTGTTTCAACTCTGTATGTTATTTTAACTTACTGGAAGCTGAAAGTTAGTTGCAGGAAAAGGTAATAATTGAAAATATATGGAGTTTGAACCTTGAGCCAACTGGCAGCTGTAAGTGATTGCTAGTCTGGTCTCGCTAGGTTGTTCCGGAAATTTTTATAAACATTTGAAACTCTTTCACAACAATTTTGGGAAATATTGAGCATATGTTATTTTTATATGCCATTGACATTGGGAATTACTAATTAGTGATTTTTGGTTTCTTATTTGCTTTTCCTCACCAGAGAAACTTTAATTTTGAGAAAAATCAAAATATAAGAATAATTAACCACTTGCAAATGGCACTATGGAACTGTCTGAATCGTGTAACGTTTGAGGACTTCAACTAAGTTTCAAATGCAATAGTAAATGAACTGCAAGAGCATCTCCAACAGACTAGCTAAATCTCTACTACTTAATAAGTCTGAAGTGGGTCGTTCAATCACTTTTTCGTTGTTCGTCCTGCCCGTTTCGTGTTCTGTCGTTTGAATTCATGTCGAATTCATGTTGATTCAAGTTTCAAATGTCCGAGTAATTGTTTCTTGTTTTAGAACTTGAATCTCGGTCCTATGTCTGAATCGTGTAATATAATGTATACTCCCTCCAGTGTCAAAAACTTGTCGTTTAGGACATTGACACGGTCTTCAAAATACAACTTTGACTAATACTTTTTGCTATAAAATATTTATAAATTATAGCTAAAGTGTACTTTTATGAAATCATATTTCAATACGAATCTACTCGTATCATTTTCACATTTCTAAACTTAATGCATAAAAAGATATTTCAAGTCAAAATTTAAAAAGTTTGACTTAGGATAACCTCAAAACGACAAGTTTTTTGACACTGGAGGGAGTAACGTTTGAGGACTTCAACTAAGTTTCAAATGCAATAGTAAATGAACTGCAAGAGCATCTCCAGCAGACTAGCTAAGTCTCTACTACTTAATAAGTCTGAAGTGGGTCGTCCAATCGCTTTTTTGTCGTTCGTCCTGCCGGTTTCGTGTGCTGTCGTTTGAATTCGTGTCGAATTCATGTTGATTCAAGTTTCAAATATCCGAGTAATTGTTTCTTGTGTTATAGAACTTGAATCGGTCCTATATCACAAACCTGTGCCTGGCCAGGTGCTAAGTTCTCGCGCTTGATTCTTAAAGCCCCGAGTTCGAATCCCAGTTGCATCATATTTTTTCTCTTTTTTTCCCCTTCTATCTTCTATGCCCGACGCGGAGGCAATCCGTTCCTCCCCATAGCTGGGCCCTCTGAATTTTCCTTTCCTGCGCTCAATGCGACAGCCAGAACTAACTAAACGATGTTAAGCTGCATTTTCTCTGCTCCGGATGTGCGTGGATCCAGCCACCAGAGTCCGGAGGCCGTCATGCTCCTGCCGAGGCCAACGGCTGCTGGAGACACACAGCCCATCCTTAGATGCGCGCCGCGCCCAGCTCCTGGCGTTCAAAGTCCCCGAGCTGCCCAAGGATATCACTGATGACGACCACGAGGCCAAGGCCAACTCGGTCATCAGAAGACATCATTTCATGTACCTTGGGCTTCAATTTCAGAGCAACAACCATCAGGGCAAGACTGGAAGTCAGTAACTACG
The DNA here is from genome assembly GCA_012490785.1 of Eragrostis nindensis. NCBI lineage: Eukaryota > Viridiplantae > Streptophyta > Magnoliopsida > Poales > Poaceae > Eragrostis > Eragrostis nindensis. Next base: position 81,577 of record JAAXCT010001125.1, read on the forward strand.
CATTATGGATCTCCAACATCACAAACGAAGCTGTATGAGTCAAGACTTTATGCAGAGTAGGTTCAAGACATGGCTGTTGCCAAGGCCAACTCGGTCATCAGAAGACATCATGTTCATGTACCTTGGGCTTCAATTTCAGAGCAACAACCATTGGGGCAAGACTGGAAGTCTGTAACTACGCATTATGGATCTCCAACATCACAAACGAAGCTATATGAGTGAAGACTTTATGCAGAGTAGGTTCAAGACATGGCTGTTGCTATGCACCCTTTGAAGGCAGTGGAGGGAAGCACTAGCATGGGCGTGAGAGTACGTGCCAACAAAGTTGCAAACACTCAGATTTGAGTTTGAAAAATAGACCACGTGAAGTGTGATTGAATTGCTCAGACTGTGATATCTTAAGAAAAGTTTAGGCTTGCCATGTTAGCATATGTACCACCAAATCTAATTTTGATGTTTAAAAACTATCATTTATCTCAGAGGCATACATTTCTCTGAATGTCTCTTGTCTTGTGTTATTTTTCTTTTAAATCCCGTTGCAACGCACGGACAATTTTCTAGTTTCATTCAAACGCTAAATTTGCATAAGTTCTGAAAAAAAAAACAGCGTCCAACAGACTCGCTTTCCTGCTAGCTATTTGTTCTAACTCGCCATCGGGATCGCCTCGCTCTCCATTTTTTCCTAGCCATCCCCACTCGCCATCGCTCTCTTTCAACGCACGCTCCGTCTTTCTCGCGGCTTCTTTCCCCTTCCCGCGCGTCATACACAGACAGCTGCGTTTTCCGGCTAGCATCGAAGCTCCATGGCCATGGCTGTTCTTCTCCGTAGCGCGCACTATTCTCCAAGGTAACTACCCAAATTTGTGGCTCAAATGGATGCGCCATGACTAGAGGATCCGATTTTACAACTCTCCGGCTGTCCTGTTCCCGTTCCCATGCCGATTGAAGCTCCAGGAGCACGGTCATGGTGTCTGGAGAGAGAAAGAACCAAGAAGGAAGAAAGTTGCTGGTTACATGAGCAACTCCAGCAGTCTCCCAATAATCTCCCTCCCAATATCCTCTTTGGGGAGGCTCCCAGGATATAGGGAGGTGTAGCTCCAGCAGTCTCCAAATATCCTCTTCCCCAATAACCTGACATGTGGGGTCTTTTTTTCTCTTTCTCTCTTTCCTCCACTTGCGAATGGGCCCTACCTTATCCTCTCCCTCACCATCAGTCCACCAGCTCCCTTGCCATGGCCACCGCAGCCGCGCCTCACAGGCGTGCTCGCCGCCCTAGGCCCATGCCCAGGCGCCGGGGCGCAGAGGGGCGAGGACGGTGGGGCTCCACTGCGAAGGACGGGCGCCACGCCGCCGTGCCGTGGAGCCGAGGAGTGAGGCGGACCGCGGAGGTGGAGCTCGACGGCGGCGGCGCGGAAGTCGGGCCGCCAAGGTGGAGCAGGACGCCGGGGCGAGAGGCGGGTCACTGTTGGCGGCCGTTAAACCATGATTTGACCGCCACCCTACCGGTAAATAAATGCATAACACCAAGATTTTGTGCATAGTAGTTAGGAATAATGCTACTCCACAGGTTTTGGTGAATATTTGGATGCAGGAGTGGATAATGGAGAAAAGTGGGCCCAGCCAGGGAATTTCCCTGGCCGGCCGGCCCCACCTGGTGGCCGCAGGCCCCAAACCTCCTCCAGTGGGCTGGAAACTAATCCACAACGCATAATTTAAGCTCAGCCCAGCAGAATTGCAACCGCCATTCTAGAAGGTCGGCTAGTTGGGCCTTAACTTGGCCCTCACTTCAATTCTGCCGACCCCAGCGAGGAGCCGACCTTCAGACCGCCTTCAGGGAGTGATCTGGAGCGTCCAGGCGTAAGAAAGTGGCAAACCGCCACAGGGGACGGCCGGCCGGCCACCCCCCTAGGCCGGCCGGCCGGCTTTAGCGGCGCCGCCTCTCCAAAGTCGGCAGCAGTGCTTCCACCGCCTTGGAGACCTATAAAATGGACCCCCCGGCCTCAGAAGCAACTCGCACCATCACACATGAGAAGAGAAGACCCAATGTAGGGTCACGCTCAGCTCATGGAAGATCATTCCACTTGTGTAGTTTAGAGTAGGCTAGTTGGTCATGGGAGTTAGAGTAGAAGTGAGAGCTTCGCTCGGAGCTCCGGAGTTCTCTTCGGAGTTTGGGTAAAGTTCTCGTGTATCTTTTCTTTTATACTTTCTTTAATATAATTATTTTCTTATTTATTTTCTTATTTATTTATTTTAGTTTTCCTTTTAGTTTACATTTATTTATTTAAGTAATAATTATAGAGAAATTCTTGTGTTGGTTCCACGTCTGTGTATGGTAGGTCTATCTGCATGGGTTGTTTGCACCGCAAATGCTTACACAATCCACATAGATTTGTTATGCATGGTTGGCTTGCTCTTACGCGAAGAGTAAGTTATCTAGGATTTTTGCTTGTATGGCTCAAGGAACTATTCTAGACGTGAGTTTGCTCTACACCCCACGGAGGATGGTAGCCGCGAGTACGTGTGACAGGCGTACCGGTCTCTGTAATCCACCACGTCCGGGTGATGTTTTAGTAGGGAGGCGCACGTAGTTCCCCAAGGTAGTCGAACCTAATTCTCAGGTTGCTACCATGGCATGCGTGTGCCCCGATATGCAGGAACGAATCTATAATGAAAGCTTAAGTAGATATTTGTAACCCCTAGGCTGATACCCTTCTTCTCGTTGTCCTCCCAGTTGACTAGTTCTATCTCTTTATCTTCATATGGAATCCTTGTGTGTGTTGGCTTGCCACCCATCATATCTTTCAATCTTTACCCATGCTTTGGTCTAGTTTGCAAGTTATAAATAATAGATGTTTCCTTGTTAATTCATGATATTCTTAGCCATGCTTCCCTGTGGAAATATAAATACGATACCCTTGGAATACTCCTGGGTGAAATGCTACAATGGTGTTCCGTCCGCTTGCGGAATAGAAATATTTTATAAAGCATAAGAACTACCAACAAGCATTTCTGGCGCCGTTGCCGGGGAAGCAATGGTTTAAGATATCTTTGATTGACATCGACTATCTGTTATGATTAATTTGCGGCTAGACTAAGCATCCACCTGCATTTTGTTTGAGCATATCACCATCGCATTTGCATTGTTTTCTTTTCAATCCATCTGCATATTTAATTTCCCTCCATCCCACCCCGCTGCATTTTTTTTTTAAAAAAAAAGGAACCCGAGTGCCCAATCATAGGCCGCGGGTAAATAAAAAAAATATAATTAAAAAAACCGAGTGCCCAATCATAGGCCAGGGATTTTGCAAGAAAGGTTGGATTTTTTATGACAGGAGAAAGGAAACATATGTGGCGGATCCAAGATATTCAATGCAGAAATCTAAAAGCTCAGCCTTGCATTCAATTGCAAAGGCTAAGCTTGGGGAGGAACCGCCAGGTAAGCATCGTATTTATTTCTTGTTTTCCTTGTCATATACCCTCTCCTTTTGAAATAAAAAAATAATAATAAATAAAAAAAATAAAAAATAAAATAAAAATGCTGCCTGAATCGTTCAATGCTTTGTGAATGCAAAGATACTTTGAGTTGCTCTCTGATGAAAATATGCTGCATCTTTTTGACCATACCCCTTGCTCTTGAAGTTTCTTTTCTTACATGGGTGTTGGTTGAGCTGTTAGTCATAAATCAATCGCCTGCGTCTCTTTCTGTTGGTTGGGTGAAGATCACTTCTGTGCCTCTGTTCTCCATTAAGATTATGCCTGGTGGCCGTTCAACCAACAGAAAAATACATACCTCTATGATGCTTTCATGATAAAAGGAGAGTATGCCGAGACTCTGCTCTTCTTACACGATTGATCAAATTAGACGTGGTGTCTAGGTTGATCAATGGACCTATAGAGATATGTTCGATGTAGACGAATGGATTTGTACTAACCATTGCAGGGATCCTTTTGAGAGCAAACCAAGTACATCAGGCAACATGAAAGGCACATAATTCAAGAAGGAGAAACCAACCAGGCGGACCTAGTACCTTCAAATGAAGATTTAATCGCTTAGCTTTGCACATGGTTGCAAGAGCTAAGCTTGGGGAGGGACCGCCAGGTAAGTACTTCTATACGATATTATACTCCTCTTGAATTGTGCCCTTTCCTAAAAAAAAAAACCAAAAAAAAAAAGGTTCTCGGCAAAGCCCAATAGGGGCTAGCCACCTGTATCACCTTCATTCTTTTTGCAGACACAAGAAGAATGGAGGAAGCGGCCTATTCAAGCTTAAGTCTTGCAAAGACTCAAGCTTGGGGAGGACCCCAGGTAAGTATTTCTATACTTTCCTTGAATAAATAAACTCCCTGTTTCGAATAAATTCTAGAATCTTGGTGTTACGCTACGCATAAGGGAAATGATGATCGAGTTACAAATTAGCTTCCCATGTATCGCATAGATGCAACCTCTACTCCTGACATATGTGTTATTTTTATTTGAGCATGATCACATCATGAGTCTCGCTTATTTCCTTGGGTTGCATTTGTTACACCAAGTCTGAGCATTGTGGATTGTGATATGGCATGATTAGGACTTGTTGCAATTTCTTAGTATGGATTCATCCAGAGTTTTTTCTTAAATCGCTGCAAGTACCTAAAACCCTTCTGTTTTGGCATACTTCTCTTAGTGCGAGGATTTATTTACCTACCAGAGCCATATCATAATATTCGAAACAGCCCCACTCATAGCCAATTGTTTATGTATTGAGTTTTGTTAAGGTTTGATGTACTCTTGAAACTAAGCACTCCTAATTTTGGTCATAATTCCTTCGCGTGTGTTTTCGAAAATTTCTCTCCACCAAATAAAAAGGGGAATGTTTGGATAAATCAACCAAACATTTTTCGGAGTTTGCAAAACTTTTGGTCCATCCAAAAAGCTCAAGAATATTTCAAAATGTTTCCTTTTGAACCATGCAAAATTTATGGCCCCTTGCACCATGGAGTAGTCAAAAAAAAAACTCCATGGTTGCATGACAAAAGTCAATGGCTATATGGTTCTTCTCATAAACATCTTGAGCAAAATAAAGGACCATGTTTCAAAACCCCCTTTCCACAAGTGTGTGTCCATTTTCTCCCCCTCCATCACATCATTTCTTATGACCAAAATAAATGGAGTTGCTATGTTGATTGAGACTCATTCTTTAGCTTTACAATATATGCATGACATTTGCGCATTCCTTACCAAGCTCCACATACAAAGCCTTAATTTGGTAGAAGGTAGGATGAGTGAAGCTTGTAGGAATAGACTCACATTGGCTGGTAAGAAAAGTGCCTGCCAAAACGAAGGAGAATTTTTGCACCTTACCTTGCAGCACATAAAAACTCTGGATGCATACCTGCTAGAATTGTTTACTTGTCCAAAAGTGCCGTTCTAGTCTTCGATGCTGCATGACAAGGTGTAACGTATAAGCCCACGATTTTTGCAACACTCATGAATATTTTGTGCTCTCGTAAACTTACCACTGTTTAGGGAGTATGTTGTTGCATCTTTATTACCCATGGGGCGCTTCTTTGTAACTCCTGATCCGCCGGTACCCTGAGTTGAATTTGCTCGGGACGAGCAAAGTTTAAGCTTGGGGAGGTTGTTGGCGGTCGTTAAACCATGATTTGACCGCCACCCTACCGGTAAATAAATGCATAACACCAAGATTTTGTGCATAGTAGTTCGGAATAATGCTACTCCACAGGTTTTGGTGAATATTTGGATGCAAGAGTGGATAATGGAGAAAAGTGGGCCCAGCCAGGGAATTTCCCTGGCCGGCCGGCCCCACCTTAGGCCGGCCGGCCCCACCTGGTGGCCGCAGGCCCCAAACCTCCTCCAGTGGGCTGGAAACTAATCCACAACGCATAATTCAAGCCCAGCCCAGCAGAATTGCACCGCCATTCTAGAAGGTGGGCTATTTGGGCCTTAACTTGGCCCTCACTTCAATTCTGCCGACCCCAGCGAGGAGCCGACCTTCAGACCGCCTTCAGACAGTGGCAAACCGCCACAGGGGACGGCCGGCCGGCCACCCCCCTAGGCCGGCCGCCGGCTTTAGCGGCGCCGCCTCTCCAAAGTCGGCAGCTTGCTTCCACCCGCCTTGGAGACCTATAAAATGGACCCCCCCCCCGGCCTCAGAAGCAACTCGCACCATCACACATGAGAAGAGAAGACCCAATGTAGGGTCACGCTCAGCTCATGGAAGATCATTCCACTTGTGTAGTTTAGAGTAGGCTAGTTGGTCATGGGAGTTAGAGTAGAAGTGAGAGCTTCGCTCGGAGCTCCGGAGTTCTCTTTGGAGTTTGGGTAAAGTTCTCGTGTATCTTTTCTTTTATACTTTCTTTAATCTAATTATTTTCTTATTTATTTTCTTATTTATTTATTTTAGTTTTCCTTTTAGTTTACATTTATTTATTTAAGTAATAATTATAGAGAAATTCTTGTGTTGGTTCCACGTCTGTGTATGGTAGGTCTATCTGCATGGGTTGTTTGCACCGCAAATGCTTACACAATCCACATAGATTTGTTATGCATGGTTGGCTTGCTCTTACGCGAAGAGTAAGTTATCTAGGATTTTTGCTTGTATGGCTCAAGGAACTATTCTAGACGTGAGTTGCTCTACACCCCCACGGAGGATGGTAGCCGCGAGTACGTGTGACAGGCGTACCGGTCTCTGTAATCCACCACGTCCGGGTGATGGTTTTAGTAGGGAGGTCAATAGCACGTAGTTCCCCAAGGTAGTTGAACCTAATTCTCGGGTTGCTACCTTGGCATGCGTGTGCCCCGATATGCAGGAACGAATCTATAATGAAAGCTTAAGTAGATATTTGTAACCCCTAGGCAGATACCCTTCTTCTCGTTGTCCTCCCAGTTGACTAGTTCTATCTCTTTATCTTCATATGGAATCCTTGTGTGTGTTGGCTTGCCACCCATCATATCTTTCAATCTTTACCCATGCTTTGGTCTAGTTTGCAAGTTATAAATAATAGATGTTTCCTTGTTAATTCATGATATTCTTAGCCATGCTTCCCTGTGGAAATATAAATACGATACCCTTGGAATACTCCCGGGTGAAATGCTACAATGGTGTTCCGTGTGCTTGCGGAATAGAAATATTTTATAAAGCATAAGAACTACCAACAGTCACGGAGGCAGGGCTCAACCCCGGCGGCTTCGACGTCGAGGCGCGAGGCGGGCCGCAGAGGCGGAGCGGGACGTCGGGGAAGACAACGGGGCTCCACGACGTGATTCGACGGCGGCGGCGCGGACGTCAGGGCACCGACGGCGGGTCGCCAGATCTGGCGGCGACCGGATGGGGAAGAAGGTTCGCGCACGACTCGTGAACATGTGGGGCCCGCCTGAAGTCGCTATTGGGAGGGGTGTGTGGAGCAAATTTAGGAATGAGAGGGCTAGTTTTTGGGAGGGGAGGAAAAATAGGAAGGTTTTTGGGAGACTGCAGGAGCTCGTTTTTGGCCCCCAACCTCCCAATATGACAGGTTTTTTGGTATTGGGAGGGGGATTGGGAGACTGCTGGGGCACCGGCTGGCTAAAATAGAAATTATATTGAACTTCTTCACACGTTTATGGATTCTATATGGGCCGCCAATGTCAAGCCATGCGGAAGAGTCAGGCCCAAAAACCAAAATTTACAGCGCACAATCATTTGGATATAGAGGATTAAAATCTAGATAGGCTGTTGCATTTGTTCACTTCTTTTACACTATTTTTGGTTTACATAATAGCTAAATCATGATTTTGGATATCGATTTTTAGCTCGTCTGTTGGATGAATTAGTGTGATTGGATTCATGCAAAGCTTTGCCTGAATCCAATCACACTAATTCATCCAACCTTTCCGCTTCTACCACAACCAAGCATTTAGGGTGACCAACACAATAGAGCACATGCTCGCACTCTTTGCGATTCGGTTCGTTGGTAGGCCAGTGCGGTGCTTGGATATCCTTGGGTCACCGATTTTTCTGTTCCCTGCGCGTAAGCGCGCAGCGCTGCGCACGTGGTCTGACGCGCGGGGTCGCGCGGGACCGCGCTGCACTTGAGTGGGCCTGGGGCGGGGAAAAAGTTTGAGGTAGGAAGTTTTGGTGCAACTTTTTGAGACAAAAGTTCCCAAAAAATTTGCACCGAAACTTTTTGAGGCAAAAGTTTCCAGAAAAGTTGCACCGAAACTTTTTGAGACAAAAGTTTTCAGAAAAGTTGCACCAAAACTTTCCCAAAATGGAAAGTTGGTGGGAATGGAACTTTCCAAAAAAGGAAAGTTGCGGGCTGGGAGACCATCGTGCGCGGGGAGGCGCGCGTGCGCTCGCGCTCTAAAAAGCCTGACCCGTTCATTTCATCGTATCTTTGTTTGAGTGAATCTAGTATTGAAACTGTATCAACCCGCAACCTTTTAGTCACCCTCGAGCAAGAGCTGTTTTTTTCTCTCTGGCTACGAGACACCCTCAAGTGCCCAAAACATCGGTAGGATTGTGAGGTCCTTGCTCATCTTTATCATATTGATTATTGTTGCGAAACATTCTGTTAATGATCAATTAATGGATAATCACGTCATTAGTGGATAATCTTGTATTGGTGTGTGAGACCACAATGTTCCAACTTGATTACAATTCTAACACAATGGTCAGCAACTAGTTGTACTCTCTCATGAGAAATTCATATAATTCGTTTTCCTATGTAAACATTGTACATATACAGTTCCACAATTATGTCAAAATCATACAATGGCCATTGTCGATTTACATGAAAAATCTTTTGGCATAACCCATCCCATTGGGTTCTATCATCAAGATAGTTTGCTCACAATTTGAGCAATGAACTTTGCAAAAGCAATGTTCATAGTGAACTGCATATTCATAAAAGACCATATAGTTGATGCATCGACTCATCATCATATGATGTTTCTTAATGATCTTTTTAACGGATTACCATACTCTTCTTGAATCCGTCCAAGAAAGTATAATTTAAATTTTAAGATAAGAGGGTCTTAAAATTAATTTCCTTATGGCACAAGCGGTGCACATAAAATCTAAGGATTTGTAGGAAATTGTTGCAATATATGACCAATAGAATTGTCAATAAATTCCATATCACCTATTTTGGTTGATAAGACAATATTATCAACCCTCGATGTGATCAAAATTATGGAAAGTTTATTGTACGCAAATATCATACGGGTTTTTATGTATGTATAACACAATCCCTATGATAATTGAGAAATTTATCAAGCATATCTGCTTGATATATCCGTCTTGTTCGGTGAATACCAATTCATCGTTGTTGTCATTATGTGTTTTCACATTGAAACACATTATAACGGATATCTTTGTCTAGTATACTATGAGTTCAACTAAAATGCATGAGTGCATCCTTTAGTTGGATAGATACTCATAGGATGATTGATTGTGGCTCGACCTAAGCCAACAACCAAAGTCTATATCACACTTTGTGTTTCAATATATTTCCTTCTCTTGATAGAGAATCTGAAATATTTATATCCTTGAGTATAATGTGGCATGAGTGTCCACAAATTTCTTTCTCCATTTGGATTGTTCCCGTACAAATCTATATTAAGTCAATCATAATGCATTATGATTACTCTAATAATATAGATAGACTACATACAATCTATTAAGTATCAAGAGTTGATACTCTAGAACTTATCTCCGAATTGCAACACAATAATATGGCCTGCTAAGTTATTGGACAAGGAGACTAAGTGATGTCTCCGAAACATGATGTTATCCAGTTTCAACAACATGTTTCTATTGCCATCAAGTTCATCCTACTGCAGTAGGACCTTTTCCAAATTCATATGAAAAAGTCCATAACAAGTGGCATTATGTAGGTCGATGTTTGAAGTGTGTTTCAAACTTGTCCATTTAACTTATGTGCCATTAGCCAATATATATAATATATTCAACCAAATATTTGACTGTGTGACATTTCATTGTAATATTATTATTACACCCACAATCTTGACATACTTGCAAGTTGTCATTGTGGTTTCCTGAAATGCACAGTCTATGATAGTATCCATGTAGATTCTCCTTCGTATTGGTACACATTCTCTCTAGTTGATGCTTGTTAGCATCAAACATTGATATTCTGAATATTTGACCGAAAGTCACAACCAATGACTCTTTGTTAAGAGATCATAATGCACAAAGCATTTCAATTCAGAAATATGATCCGTAATGGCATTGCTGAAGCAATCGCCCATCCATTGAGAGAATAGTGGATAAATCTTCATGATCATTATTGTATCATACAAGTTAATCATAGAAGAAAGCCAGAATATTATGTGTACAACAAACTTTTAACAAAGGCAAAATCATATGCCCTATCTTTGGCAATGTTATGGGCCTTATGGCACTATCTTTGCCATAACAAAATTTTGAGTGCAACTCAAAATTTTTAGGATACTTCTTCCATAAGACACTCAATGTGTTGAGTTCCATGTGGAAGGTTACCATTACCTGATGTCAGGCAATATATTTGGTACTTTGTAAAAACCCCTTGGGCTTTATGATCTGTTTCATTTATTGCATAAGTGAAACCTTTAGAATATAAAATGATTTCCAAAATCATTTGTAGCATTAATGCTACTTATATTTCTATATTGGCCATATGAGTCATGTACAACATGAGACAATCATGTGTAAATAAATTTACTACGGTAAATAACATGACCCATCGTGTTGCAATATGTATGCAAAAATATTTGAATTCAAGATGAATCTTCTATCAAATATTAGATATACATGTCACAAAATAAGCAATGATTTGCTGCTCATATGTTGTATTATTATTCCCCATGGAATAAATGACCATAACATATAGCCTTTGTGAATTTTGGGTATAATCATCATACAAAGATGATCTTTTAATAATGGAACATACACCAATTTCCATTATTTTAATCTCTTCCCAAAACTTTTATTTGTATATCTCTATATTTTGCATTTATTTCTACAATCTCATAGTAGAAATATATTGCACAGATTGCAATATGTAAATTTTTGTATGCACATAAGACCAAAACCAATGGTCTAGGAATATTTTGTGTATGCACAAATTACTGCGTTAATTGTGCCGTAAATTAGCATCCTTAATCACATTGATGCTAATATTAGACCTGAGGGTCTATATACCAATCTTACACAAATCATTCCAACAGAGTGCAAATACAGATTATTACAAGGTCTGAAACTTAAATTTCAGAACCTAGTACAAACTGCGAAAAAGAAAAAGGAAATTTACAGAATCCTACGGGAATTCACTTTGGGATGTGTCTGCGGGTGGCATTCTTTTCTCCTTTCTTTTTTTTTTCTTTTCGCAGTTGCTTGCGGCCCATGGCCTTACGGCCTGCGCGGCCCATCTGACTCATGCGGCCCGCCCGGGGGAGGAGGCCCGCGTATAAAAGAGCTGAGGGGAGAGGTTAGGGTTGGGTCAACCCCCTCCCCCTCTCCACCTTCTCTGTCGCCATAGCGCGGCGGCGGCTCAGGTCCGCCGGCTCCCCCCCCCCCCCCCCCCCCCCCCTCTCGTCCTCCTCAGCGCTCGCCGGGCTCCATGTGCCACGACGGAGGGTCGGGCGGCGAGGTGCGCCTCCTTCCGCGCGAAGAAGAATCGATGGCGCCGGGAGGGAGGAAGCCGGCGGCCCGCGGCTCGCCAGAGTTGCGGCCTCGGAGGAGGATGCCGTGCCGATGAGAAGCGCCGCCGAGCAAGTGTGCTGCACCAGATCTGGGCCCGGCGTGGGGGCCGAAGCCGGCGTCGCCGGTAGTCGCCGGCGTGGATCCCGGTGTGGGGCCTCGTCGGGGAGTATGGCGGGTCCACGACGAGTTTGTCGCGGGGCCCGCCGTTGCGGTTTCTTCGGAAGACGAGGCGGCGGCGCAACGGCGATGGCGTCGAGGACCTGTCGCTGCCTCTGCCTCTGTTCTCGCACATGGTGATTGGAGCAGGTGGCGGCTGCGGCGATGGTGATGGCAAGCGCCGGCGGCGGTCGTCGAAGTGGTGTGCGTCGCTGTCGTCCATGTCCGCCTGAAGAAGCCGCGTTGGCCCCGGTCAAGGTTCCAGGGCTGGCGTCCGCCGATGACCAGATGGCGGCCGCCCTGGTATTGACCGAAGCGATGGCCGGCGAAGTCGAGACGGCTGCCGGCGACGAAGCGGTCGGGATGGCGACCGAAGCAGGGCGGCGGTCGTCGTCGTGAGGACCTGGACTACGAGGAACGGAGACGGCAACCAAAACAAAAGTTAAGTCGCCGAGATCCATACCCACTTCTGGAGATCTTCTCTTCCTCTTCTCTGCTTCTTCTTCCGTCTGTGCCTCTCAGTGGAGAGCGAAGTGCCGATAACGTATTGTAAAGTAAATCAAGAGAATGAATAATGATTCAATCGTGTTCTTTCATTCATGGGATTGTGTACAATATATACTCCGTCAACAGTCGCGATGGCGCCTGTTCGGCGATGTCGGTGGGCGAACAGGCGCCCCGCCGGGGTGACGGTTCCCCAGGAATGACGCCCTTTGGTATTCAAACCAATTCAAGAACTGCACAGTCTTCCCTATTGCAGTTAGTACGTGGAAATCAAGTAAGAATTTCCTATCTGTGAAAATTTGGTTACACTTGGTGTACCATATTCACCACCACAACATACATAAGTGGGCATTGGGGATATATGTGAGGTATTATATTCCGTCAATGATGAAATACCTCAAGCCCCTTCAGGGGAAAAGTAAGGCCCGTTATGTTGATTAGATTGTTGAGGACATTTCCAGGCATTAGGGGGATGCAAGTACCAAAATGAATGCCAGGAAAAAGAAAATAGAATATCATTGATGTTCAGCCTTGAGTTTCACGTACTAGAGAATTTGAACTTGGAGTTCAAAGGATTATTAATTTGCGACGGACTGCAAATATCTGCCAGATGCATTTACTGACTAAAGGTGTCACTAAATATTCCCAATTTGTTGTGCCAAAAAGAGTGGAAGTACCTAATAAAACCACTCAACTCCCAAATGAAAATAAGAGGGGGAGAAGTATGGCAACAAGGGATAAGGCTCAAGTTGGAGCTTCCGCGGAATTAATGGAAGATAGCTTCCATAGCAGTAAATGCAGATTCAACATCAAGTTGAAATGGAAATCAACATCAGGTTGATAGACACCTTTTTGGATAATGTAATCCAAATTACATGGATGTTTGTACATCGCATGCCCAACATAAATGTGCGCACAAAATTATATGTTGGGAAATCGGAAGACCTTGACTCCATTGTTATAGGAAATTACAAGGAGTAAAAAGGTATGAATATATTTCCACACTATGGCGATTCATGGGAATCGTAGAAGAATAAGGCTACAGTAATTGTCGACAAATATTTCTCCATGGAATTGCAAAGATCTTCAAAGAACCAAAAACCTAGGTTGGGTCCGGAGTACCTAGATCGGTTCAAGTTGAAGAAATGCAATTAAGGTAGAATTGCTCTCGCTCAAATGGAGAGGTATTTACTGGAATAATACCTACTCACCTGAGATAACTATCATTCACATGAGAATGAAAGGGTGACGATAAGCGAGGCTTGTAGCAAAGGGATTCATGCAGAGATCCGTCATCGTTACGTACGCGTCATCAGTAACGATGAAACATACCTTGTTGGTATGAGTGGAATAACTTTCCGATAGACATAATATTATTGGCAGAATAAGAAATGAATTGGACATGGTGATAGCATACTTGTATGTATCACTTAATTCGGATGTGAATCATTCCGAATGCACTTACAAAGCGCAACATATATTGTGTGATGCTTAAGAAGTCATGTTATGACTTAAAGCAGTCGGGGAGATATGGTACAACCGACTAAGAGAACACCTTATGCATAAGGGTACTCTAATGATGATGATTGCTCATGTATCCTTAATTGGATTGTATACCATCTCTATGAAATAATCATGCAATCATCTAAGTGACGGAATCTGAGATGGAGAATTTGGATGATACCAAATTTGGCTTAGCTTAGAGCTTAGCACATCCCTACAGGGATATTAATATATTTGTCTATTATATCCAGGAATTATTGACGAGGTTCAATATGGATAATCTTATCCAACAAAATATGGTTTCATATCTTTGTGCCGCAGAAGCGCTAATGTATATGCAATTGCACAAGGCCTTGTATGCAATTGCAGTGATACTTGCTAGCTATAGCGCAACTCCAGTATACCATTGGGTAGGAGTGAAGAATATCTGTTGATATCTTTATGGCACAGAAAATCTTGATGTATTCTAGAGGAATTGATCAAGATAAGACCATATTTGGATAAGTTGATATTGGCTGACAGTCTATATCCCCAAATGCTATATCATAGACACGATATGTATTAGACATGGTGGAATGGCTATATCATGAAAGTCATCGAAATAGACTTTGGTAGCCACATCCACAAATCATTCTGAGATAATTGCATTATATGAAGCTACATGGGAATGTGTATGGCTTCGCAGAATGATAAACCACATACAAGAGTCATGTGGTATAGGTCCTATCAAGGAACCAACAATTATCTATGAAGATAATTCTGCTTGTATTGCTCTAATGAGTACTAGTTATATAAAGAGCAATATCACGAAGGACATTGGTTCTAAAATTATTTTACCCTCATTGGCATATGGGTGAAATAGAAATATTGCAAACAAAATCATGTGATAATCTTGGAGATTTATTCACAAAGTCTATACTAATGTGGTTATTCCAAAAATATGTTCTTGGAATAGGTATGAGACAACTTAAGGATTTGCAATAATCAGGGGGAGTGAGCCTCCTGATATATATAACCTTAGAGATACTCAAATCATGAGGATTGTACTCTTTTTCCTGATGAGTTTTTCCTACGAAGGTTTTTGCTCATAGACAGGTTTTAATGAGGCAATATAAGTGTGCATCAAGCATTGGCATATGTCATATCGTTTTCTCCTTAATTTTCCTATGTGGTTTATGAAGGAGTTTTTCCATGACATATAGTTTGGAGGAGATTATCATTGGTGATGATTCACAAATGATAAGTATTGTTCTCTAGAATGGTATATGAGTTTTTTCCTGTTGAGGTATCTCATATATAGAGATCAATAATGATAGTATGCTACATCGTTTCTCCTAAATTTGTCCCATTGGGTTTTAAAGGAGTTTTACGTGGCATATACTTTTTCTCATTTTCCCATCGGGGTTTTTAGAGAAGAATATTGGATATGATCTTTGGATCATGGAATTGCTCTCTAAACTCAAGATTATGAGTTTTTCCCTTGTACAAGGTTTTCTCATATGAGTTTGTGTGAGAGGCAATATAAGAACTAGAAAGTGACCCCGCGGCAAATTGCCGCGGGGCCAAATATAATTAGCTTAATGATTGAGGTTGCTGCGGGGCCAAATATAATTAACCTAGTAATAGAGGGTTGAGAAACTGATACGCTATGTGAAAATTTCACATGAGGGCATGTGTAATTCTCAGATCCAAAAGGTCAACATATGAAATACATTGTATGATCAAACATGGTCTCATAACCACTGTCTTCACAAATACATTGTCTTTTCAATGGGAAGACATGTTGAGAAATCAAGATTGTTGCCATATATAGGACCTCCAGTTTGCTATGTGATGGTGCATTATCATCACCGCCGTCAGCTTGCGCTATACTCAAAATTTCAGGAAGCACATAAATTCTTCAGGGCAGAATATATTTCTACTTTTGAGAGCAACACTGAATATTATATGATTGAACTGAATGTAGGTAATCAGTAAAACCAATACTTTTGGCACATCAAAGAAAAGAGATGAAATAAATTACTCACTGTAGTTGAGTGGCGGATATAAGAAACATAAATATAATGGTTGCTTCTTGCTGTGAAGATCTAAATGAATCTCAACACCATGACAACGTGTAGGTAACCATAATGTCCCAGCACAGCACACAACAAACACCATGACAACGTGTAGGTAACCATAACGTCCCAGCACAGCACACATTTGTAAATTTTACGAACTCAGCATTCTATTTCTTTATATATCTCTAAGAAAACTCGAGGGAGGATTATATCTCTAACTTCAGCGATAACATGTTAATTGGTGACATATCTAACTTCAGTAATATTTAACTCATGTTTGATAACATTCCTTTTGTTCTTGAAAGAACTTGAAGTCCTTACCTAGGTGGCAATGCTACCATATGTCAGCTCATGAACTCATATCATATATACTATTGGGCTGCACAAAATCAGCCGAGAAAATATTTGCAATGATGTGAGATAGAGAGTGAAAACAGAAATATGTGCAAGGAATTTGCATCCTCCAATTCAAAATATTAAACATGAATGCTCGAACAAAATTCTATACTAAGAACAAAGGTACAATTCCATACGACCGTCCAAGGTAAAACTGATAATCATCCATATAAAATGGATTTCTCCAATACCTCTATTGCAGACACTGGAATCAAGCATGGAAGAACATCACGGGCACTGGAGTCCGTAGGCTTCAGAGGAGCTGCACATTCGTCTGGGGAAGGGCAAAAGCCAACTGCAGAGATAGCATATCAGAATAAAATTTTGAAATGCTAAGTGAATAATTTTTGCTCACTTCCTCACTGTTCCAACATAAAGCACCAAAGAATCAAAGTATGTCAATAAAATCTTTGCAGATTGCAACTTGTAAGTTTGGACGTAGTATGGACATACGCAAAGTGCGTCTGGGTTTAAAGAAACTGATTAAGGGGAAGAAGTGGGAAGAACTGACCTTCTTGAACCACTGGTTTGCTGGGGTTATCCGCGGTAGCAATAGCTAGATATGCATATGAAGTCTTGCACTCAGGGAGTGTATGCACTGCATTTTATTACATCATTAGAAATAATCATGTCTATACCAAACCAAACTGTGACTTTAAAGAGACATTCAGATGTAAGCATGTCAGGTATATGCTTGAACTGCTACTTCCAACTATAATGTTTTGGTTCTCCATATTGTAGTATTTTTTTATCCAACCATACATGTAGATTACAGCCAGATTCAGGAGCCGTTACATGTGGATAAAGCAAACATTAGAAAGTTACTAGCAAAAGTGCCCGTGCGTTGCCACGGGCTAGCTGGGAAAAACACTCTCGATATTGTTTTAATAGACTTACTAATGCTACGCCTACAACCATATTATATTTTTGAAATTTTATGATTCACAACTTTATAAGAGAGTAATAGACACTATATATTACATTCAAAATAATATAAAATTATATAGCATCACACCAGTTCTTGTAAGTTCTTTGATCTATGTAACTCTTTGAATGTTTTTTTAGATCTTCTGCCACTGCCAGAATGTATAGAACATTGATAATGAATCCTTCATATCGCCGTGCCCCTCCTCTCATCTTCTATGCCGCCATCGCAAATCATCGTCATGCCTAATACAGGCCAGGATTCCCCCCCCCCCCCCCCCCCCCCCCCCCGAGATCACGCTACCACTGGAGACGATCACGCACAAATCACATCTCCGGCGTTCATTCCAGTATGAGCGGTGAGGATTAGGTAAGGTATAGTTTGTCATACAAGAGGAAAAGCAGAGGATACAAATGCGCGAAGCGGGATCTCGACAAGGAAGTCAAAAATTATGTGAATTAAATATGTGACTTTATAAAAGGCATGAGGCTCCATTTGAGTAATAAATTCAACCAGTCATACATGTGCTTTTGATCTTAGCTGTGAAGTTCATGGTTGATACACAAGTACCATCAGCCCTGTTACATCACCAGTTGCCTACATCTCTGTTAGAAAAGGTTTGGACGTTGTGTAGGGATTAGTAAAGTTGATGGCATGCTTCAACTGAATCTAAAATCAAGCTCTTTGACCGTCAGTGTACTCTGCACTAAAGTTTTATGCTATACTTAATCGTTCACAAAATCTGCACTATGATCTGACATCATCTACATACATGCATACCTAAAATAATAAACAAATGTATGCATAAAAAATGATTGTCATACAACTAGAACATCAATGGCAAGCCCAGATGCAATTTCAACCAAATTAGTATTTTAATGCTTCCAAATTCCCTTGCATATTTTTTGAATAATCTTTTTTACTCGAGATTTATGAAATACACAAACCAATAAAATTTCAAAAATAGCATATCGTATTTTCGCGTACCCAACAGATAAAATCATACTTTCTTGCACCCTACACAGTAAGACCCAATTTTTGTTCGTCTCAAAATATGTTGCATGAAGACATGACATATGAACTTTGTGCGGAAAACACATAAGAATTCTTGTTAGTTCAGCAAACTCCAAGCGCCCACGGTCACCCATCATCAGCCTCCTGTTTCCTTCATGTTTTCTGCAACAAAATAATAAAAAAAGCACAAACATGTCGTTGCACCAACATTCATTAGAATCTATTTAATTGGATTCATATAAAAAAGTCAGGAGAAACAATGGAGAGCTCCTTTAACAAATGCATTTTGCATAACCTTAACACCATTTCATCTCCTGATGCCTGAACAATATGCAGTAGTATTTTTTTTTTTAATTGAAACTGTTGAAGCTCACGTGATGGTAGGCGTTGATCCACGCCATGGTGACCAGGTACACTGCTTCTTTTGAAATACCAGAATCATTTATTTATTTGGTTAAGTTATATTTTCTGCCATGTTACAGCACCACTTTTACTTTGACAACTTAATACTTATTTTATATTTATGAAACTATAGCATTATAAGATGTGTTTTCAATGACAAATCTAGTGGTACATGTCTCATATCCACTCTTTGTGGTTGTAAACATGTTGATATCTATCTGAGTGGAACAATCACAAGGTCGGAAGTATTATTCATGGCAATGTTCTCAGTCATGAACTATTTAGGATGTGGGATCCTTGAGTTTTTGCTTGACACGTCCTTAATTTTTCTTGTTAATTTCTAGTGTAGACAATCTAATATCAAATACAAAATAGTTTTTGTCAAACCTCCACCAAAGAAGTCCAGAACCAGAGGGTAGCAACCTTACGATTTTTCATAAATTTTTAATATATTTTAACTTGTGATGCCTATTAGAAAGAGTGTGGGACTACTGGGATTAATATACTTTCTAAGAAAGCAGAAAGAATATTGAACATTTGAAAATATTAGTTTACAACCTATAATATATCAGTGTTGGCCAAGATGGGCGCAACCAGATATAGAATCTCATGCTAGCATGCACCAGGTCAACAAAACCTGCATCAATGGCAGCGCTGGTCACATGAGAAAAGTATCCATTCAGAAAGTTAGCATGTGCACAGGCATAATTTCACATGAGACCTTGATAAAATATCAAAGACTACGGATTTCATATAGAAGCTCAAACCTGATGCACCATGTTTCTCAGCAAGCTGCTCTAACAACTTCAATTTCTCAGAATTTCTTAAACCTCTACCTCTGGTTACAAGGACTGTCCGTTCCATGTCTTCGGATGTCAGATTCACCCAGCTAGACTTTAAGCTATCTGCACGTGGAAGGAGAGACCCTATTAGATATATCATATATGTTAAAGTTTAAATCACCAAACTGTCAACATAACCTAGGACGTCAAAACAGAGGTCCAGTACCTGCAGCATGGTTTAAATTCACAAAAAATGAAGGCATGGAAAAAAATCAAAAGAGTAATTAGAATGTCTGTTAACTTCTTAATAGAAGAGTATGGTGGCGAAGCAAAACAAACCTTAGGCTAATGTCAAATAACACCAATACTAAAATTGATTATTTATCTAGCAACTCAAGATTTTTCAGATTTCGAATTGTGGTAAAGGAGATCGTTAAAAAAAACAAAGGATACTCCTCTTAAATCAGAACCTGCAACAGCAGAGGAGCTATAAAAATCATAAATTTTAATGACCAGTGAGCATGCTGCTACATGTTTATCCCAAGTGAAATTGTCACACAGAGGTGACTTTACACAAGGGAGCTAATACATAAACCATCTTAGAGCCTGTATGCTCCACTCAAAGCGTGCTGCTTTTTCAAAATCAGTGCCAAAAAAAATTTTTCTGTCGAAAGGGCACATCTAATTGAACTATATAGATACATAATAAGTTTTACTGAATAATTTTTTTTTTGAAAGAAAACAGGAGGGGAGGCCCCTACTGATTTTTTCCATTGATATGAACAAAAGTAAACTGTACAGAGCGTATTTACAAAGGCCACAGGCCCAAAAGGAGAAAAGAAGTTTTACTGAGTATTTTGAATCTGCCAGAAAGAAAAGAACAACCAATGATAATTTCTTGCATCATTTGACCTTAACTACCCAAGTGTTAAAAAATATGAAATTTCATAGCATTTCCATTCCTTTTTTTGTTTTTTGTATCGAACTACCACAATCAGGCAACCTGTAATGTGAAAGATAACACTTCTACACATAATCTCAAAACATTTTAGCATGTCAGGATATATCAAAATATGTCAGGTTATCCAAACAGTCATAATAATTTGTTTGCAAGAAAAAAAAATACAGTTATCATACAGAAACACTAATTAGTCAAAGTTTCTGCAGAATAAAAAAACAGATTCATATATTGGAGATCTCTCTAGGTTAAGAAATTTCCTTAGTGCTAGAAGACTCATTTTTCATCAGTGAGTGAAATCTATTCACATCAATTTTGCAAAGACTGAAAGCTATTCAGGTGGAGAATGTGCTTTTGCAAAATGGGCAAATGTGGGAAGCAATTTCACCAGACGATCACTAAGATGGCTGCCCATGGTAACCAGCTGTGCATTACGATGGTGGCGTGCATCAATGGAGGACATGACTGGATTAGGAGAGGTGCGGGCGTGATTTTGGGCCTGGGGAAGCAAAATCGGGCGGGTACAGATTCCTGGAACTAAAATGAATATGCTGAGACATGCAAGAGCTTTACTCACTTTATTGTCTGCTATTTCCCTCCTTGTTTCTCTGATTTAACAATCACCGAATCCCTATTCCATTCTGTTCTTACATGCTCTAAATCTTCATCAGATGGCGTTCAGGTAAGCAACCCCATAGTTTCCATTACTTCTTCATTCCTGTGTCTTTTCCTCATTTGACATGCAAAGATAGAAAAAAAATTTTATTTCTCACATTGGACTGAGCCCCCGCACGGCGCCCTTGAAGAGGAACTCGGAGCTGAGGCCGCGGAGCACGTCGAGCGGGGTGACGCTGTCGAGCGTCCTGGCGTTGGGGTCGGCGTGGTGGTCCAGGAGCACGGACACCATGTCTAGGGAGACCATCTCCGCCGCCAGGTGCAGCAGCGTCTTCCCCGTCAGCCCGGCGCGGGAGTTGAAGTCGGCGGCGCCGAGCTCAAGCAGCGCCTTGACGACGTCGCGGTTGCAGTGCTGGACGGCGTAGTGCACGGCGAGCGAGTCGTCGAGGTCGAGCCCCTCGCCCATGACCATCAGCTTCACGAGCTCGATGTCCGCCGCGTCGAGCGCCCGACGCATGCGCCGGATCTTGTGGTCGCGGTCGGCGGCGTTGATGGGGAGGTAGTGGTGCGTCGTCATGAACGGCTACGTCCGCGGCGCCGCGGCGGCGGCCGCCGGCGGGGACCTGGCGCGGATCTCCTCGATCTTGGCGACGACGTCGATGGAGAGGTGCTTGGCGAGGAGGTCGGTGGAGAGGCCCGAGCGCGCGATGAGGTGCTTGGCGAGGGCTCGGACGGCGGCGGGAGAGGTTAGGGTTGAGGGGGGGAGGGGAGGCGGCATCCGAGAGCAGCGGGCGCGCGAGAAAGAATGCGTCGATAGGTGGGGACCCACCTGTCAGCGCCGATTTTCACAGGGCGCGCGACGCACGCAGGTTGAGTCAGAAGACAAATAATGAGGAGTAAAGATGATAGAACACATTATATAAAGTATCTGTGCAGACCACCAAATAATTCATAAAATGGTGAACCTTGTTTTTGTGGCGCCGCCTAGACATTGTGAGGAGGGAGGGTCACCATGGGACGCCACAGGATTTTAGTTACGTCACAACGCCTAGGAGCTGTGAGGGGGACGGGTTGCCACAGGACACCACAACGCCATAAAAGCATGGATGATGAACCATTTGCAATTAGTAAAACAGGTTCAACTAAAACAGAAAGTAGTGAAAATCCGCCCAAGATAGCAATAACTGGAGATGCATATGAAGCCTTGCACATAAATCATTACAAATAATTTGTTTATACCAAACCAAATGGATACTTATATTATGAGGTATTGAGATGTAAGCATGTCATGTATTCCTTAACAACTCAATCGAAAAAAAAAGAAGAAAAAAAAGAAGTATTCATTAATTGCTACATCCAAACAAAGTCTTTTTATTCTCCGTATCCAAACTTTAGTAATTTTCATCTACCATAAATAATTCACATTACATTCAGATTTATGAAACCATTTTTTCATCCAGGATATCTGCATGTGAAAATCAAATTTGATATGATGACACAACACTATCAGAGCACCTAGAATCGATGCAAGCCATGGAAGAACCTTACGGAACTATAGCCTTCAGGGAAGCTGTGCATTCATCCAAGGGAAGGGAGAAATCCAACTGCAGAGGTAACTAAGGAGCAATCAGTCGAACACGTTTAATGCGAATAAAACAGCACGTAAGAAACTGATGAGTTCTAGACATAAGCGGTAATCTAGTTGTGCACAAATCGTCAAATCAATGAACTTACGTGATTCTCTCAGCAGCACAGATTGCCCTTCTTTTTTGTGCAAGCCGTCGGCTGCCCCAAATAAGTCCAAACTGGAAACCAAGAGTCGGAAATCTATAATGGACAGCATTTACCTTATCCTGCTGGCAGTGAGAAGCCGCCATCTTGGCCCCAAGGGAGGAGGAAGGCGTCGAGGGAGCTCGCCGGCGAGGCATCTGGAGACCTCTCGACTTCGGAACGGCCAGAAGACATCTGGGCCCAAAACGTCCAGATGTCATGGTGGCGGCAGGGATGGAGATGCAGGTGCAGGGTAACGGCGGCAAACCAGTGGCGAGATCGGGCCTGGATGAGCTACAGCTTCAATGAACCTTGTCCAGCGGCGCCGGATGATCTCGCGCCGCTGAAAGGCGGTCCGATGCGAAAGCATGAGAAGGGAAAGGTGCGCTAGGGTTCAAGCTCCGGCAGGGGCGCGTCGCCGGAGAAGGACCATGGGTGAGTCGAGGGGCCTATTTTCTGGATCGAGTTAGCAGAAGAAGGATCGGGAGGGTTCGGGCGAGGAAGGATCAGGAACGATTGAAGGAGGCAGGTCAAGCTGCACCTCAATGCGGGGCGCGGGCTGAGTGGAGGCGGCGTGGCGTGGGTGGCCAGCAGGCACGGCGACACGGCGGCGCAGGGCGCGAGTGGCTAGCTGGCGCGGCGATGGCGAGGTGGTCGATGAGGCAGCACCGGCAGGAGAGGAAGGATCGCGAAGGACGACAAAAAGCAGAGGAAGAATCGGGAAGGCAACCCTGTCCCAGCCCAGGAACAGGAAGAGGCGCGGTAACGAACGACTGGATTGACCCATCCATCATCAGCAGTTGAACAACGCATTTTGAACAGTATATTTCAAACAGTAGAGCAGGGACCCGCGGGACAAACTATAAACATAGTATGATATGTGGTATGGTTTTCTGCTTATTTTTTCCATAGGGTTTAAAGGAGTTTTTGCAACATTACGTTCTCCTCATATTTTTCCCACAGAGTTTTTGGAAAAGTAATCATCTTTCATTGTGCAAGACGACAAGGATTAATTGATCAAGAGGGAGTGTTGCGAAACATTCTGTTAATGATCAATTAACGGATAATCACATCATTAGTGGATAATCTTGTATTGCCCAAAGGGCGTCATTCCTGGGAACCGTCACCCCGGCGGGGCGTCTGTTCGGCCATCGACATCGCCGAACAGGCGCCATCGCGACTGTTGACGGAGTATATATTGTACACAATCCCATCAATAAAAGACCACGATTGAATCATTATTCATTCTCTTGATTTACTTTACAACAATTATCTTGAGATTCAACCTCTCTGTCTCATCTGTAGAGTGTTGCCATGCGGCTCAACTTAGGCGAGCTCTCATTCGATGACAACTGCTAGCAGCCCGCATGTGATTGCCTGGACATATCACAACACAGAGCAACTGCCGTGCAGGCCCA
Source organism: Eragrostis nindensis (assembly GCA_012490785.1). Taxonomy (NCBI): domain Eukaryota; kingdom Viridiplantae; phylum Streptophyta; class Magnoliopsida; order Poales; family Poaceae; genus Eragrostis; species Eragrostis nindensis. The sequence continues at coordinate 105,761 of JAAXCT010001125.1, forward strand.
GCAAAAAGAAACAAAGCGCACATCGGGCTATACTATAAGACACTGACACTATCAGAGACAACATCATCTGATGCAACTGTTACACCTTTCCAATCCAGAACTTCTATCCTACATATGGAATCGATACTGGATTTTGTTATCCGATCTTATTCTAAAATCATCAAGTGGTTATTCAAAAATGATATTTCAGGGCAACTATCAGTGGTGAAATTACATAGATACAAAAGTGATCACTATGGATCTTGAACAGGTGCTTGTCCAAATTCATACGATCTTCTGTGAACCTAGTATATAACGAGAATGCCAAATATTCTGACTGAGAGATTAGCATACAATTTGTGGAGGATTTACGCATGCTAAAGTGTCAATCATTTTTTAATGTCATTATTCGAACAGTATTATAACAAAATAATCATTTTTACTATGATGTCAATTGTCAAATAACCACATCAAACTATACATGACAGAAAATATTTGCGGGCACAATAACTAGTAGTTATGGATTCCTACATTGCCATTTAACATCAGTACCACCGGCAAACATTGCATGGCAATTGGGTATTGGCACATCATGCACAAATATATTGGCTTGCAACATTTCTGAAATGCATGAAATTTTTTTATTCCTATTTGAGCCGAGCCATGTATTCAGTCATGGCAAGCAACAATATAACTTTTAATTAAGCAACGTCTTCGGTTTTCCTACAGACATCATAACATTGCACACATTGTGCATAATATCAAGCAGTTTACAGTCCCAACGAGGCACCAATGGTCCACAACCTGATTGCAAAATAAAAGAAAGACATTGACAATGGGTTCCGTTCTTCTCAAAACGTAGTCATTTCCCCTTCATCATCCCTACATGAGCGAGATGAATTTTTCTGGAACAACTCTGGCATCAACGAAACAGCATTAAAAGTCAAAAAAACCATACAAACTGAAGTTGTCTAATCAAATGTCGCACAACAGTTTCTTCCACATTTTTACCTTCATCCATCTTGAAATATCCACAGCCATGTGATCAGCTATTACTGGATGTCCTGCTTCAGAAGGAGAAACACATGCAAGACATTAGGGGATCAAACAGAAGACAATTTGTCATTGTTTCTCCAAATTTAACCTAATTCGTGGTGAGACACGACCTCCAGCTTCTTTACAAAGTTGATGACATGCTATATGATTCCAAGTACAATTTATCAATGTTAAGCCAGGGTACTCGTATCACTATGCGTAAAACGGATTTGAATCTACTGGACTAACTAAAAACAATACCACCTGTCAATTGCAGCATGTAATGAAAATAATAATCATTAATAATATGTGCATATTAAGAGCATATTTTTTACAACATACCATATTTGCTGCAGCATCCACATTCCCATCAACTTTAGCCGTTTCATCACTTCCTTCAGACATGTCAGAACCTAAAGCGTATTCATCTAGTTTGTAGGACAAGAATTCAAAGCCATACCCACGGATAAGTGTGGAGGTATAGGAGTCAAAACCAGCACGTCCCATATTCGCACAGAACAACTGGGCCTCCTTTTTTATTCCCTGCTCATTGTTTTTGCAGATCATGCAAAATACTATGTCAAAATCATGTGAGACAACGCCCAAAGAACAGCAAATTTAGTGAAGCATACACCTACCAGAAGAACAGCAGCAACATCAGAAGACCAATCACACCCTTCAATCATCGCAATTTCCAAGGCACGCTGCCGAATATTTCGGTTCAGGAGACGTTCCTCCAAGGGAATACGGGCCTCCTGAATCATCCAGTTCATCAGCAGCTCTGCCTCCTCTCCAATACACTTGAAAGTTTTTGCAAATGATCAACATAAAGAAACAAGTGAGACTCATTATATTATAACTTATAAGCAAACTCAATTTAGGTAGCACTAATACTGAATGGCTACTTGTTTATTTGGAAGAGAGACACATACTGCAGCAGCAACAGCAATAAAGGGAGATACTGATTGGCCTCCTTTGTTACCCTGATGCCGTAACATACACTCAAGGATGTCGTTGCTCAGAATGTGATCATAAGAGGTGGCATGAAACTTTGAAGACGGCCATATCGACCTCAAACGGTTCTCCTTTTGCATACACTTGTAAGGGGAAAAAAAACAACTTACACAATCAATTCAAATCAAGAATTCAAGACTAACACTACAAAGTGATAATTGGTGTGCTTGTTTAAGTCTCTACTAGTCCTTAATTGAATTGTGCATACACACTGAATAACTTAGCTTAGCAGGGCATTAGTTAACAAAAAACAATGTGTACGTTTAATGCAAATTACATGAAGCATCTACTTATTTAGTAAGTTGTCAACAGTTCTTAATTATTTGTGCTACTTACTAGGATGTAAGGAACTGAAATTGCACTTCATTTGTCTACCTATAATAAAATCATATGGTCCATGTCTAATAGAAACTGTCTAATTTTTCAAACAAAGTCATGAAACTTATAGCAAATCTTGAAATGATAGCATAGGGCTATTCCTTCAACAGAAGCTTACACAAATTTCAAGCAATTTTTATATAGCACAAAAGCATGAAAGAAATAAGAAGTTGAGTAACGAACTGTCATGACAGCATCAGCAGCAGAAGCAGCAGAATGTTTGTTGGCTTCGTAAAACTTCTCAAGGTAGCTCTGGTACAAAGGCAGGTCATCATAATCAAATACATCGTAAGGAAGTAGCCTGTTCCATCCCCATGAATCTGTGGTTTAACCATTCAGAAAACAGAACAAATTTAGAGAGCGTCAAAAGAAAAGATCAATTAGAGTAGAGACAAACTAGGTGAGATGATAGCAGCAAATTAATCACAGGCTGCATACACACAATTAATTAACAAAAAACGAAGGGCATCAGAGGCAAAAGCAGCTTCTCAAAATTTGGTTGATAGATTCCATCAAATTTTGGACCATTATATGCGTATCACCCAACTGTCCAGATAGCCTCAATCTTACTAATTCCCTCTTCCTTCTCTCCATTATCTTGACGCTCCCAAACCCCCGCTACCAACAGACCTAATGCCGCGGCTTCAACGGCTTCACCAGTACGGTGTGGCCAGAGACGAAGCCCACTGCCCAGACGATCCCCTTCCCTTCTTCCACGGCGCCACCTTAGTCGCCCGTGTGCCTCTCCTAAACCTCCGCCCTGGCCGCCTCCGGTGGAACTAATCAGTTGAGCACCGACGAATACTACCTACCAACGTCCTCCGCGCCCGACGTCTCACTGTGACAACCGCCGGTCCAAAGACGCCACTGCCGCCAGTCTGACCGACCGCCCTGCCATCCCACTAAAGCCGCCGGAGTAAGGCAATCCCACATGCTAACCCCATCTCAAATCACTATCCTAAAATTGCTAGTTGAATAAAAAGTGAGCAAAAACATTTACTTACCAGGATCCTTGAACATTTCCACCAGCGTGGCCGTAAATCGCCTAGTGGAGCATTTGGCGGCTTCGATTAGGATTGTGGGGTAACCGGCGATGTCCCCGTCGGCGACGCCAGCCGGAACGTCCGGTGAGTCTTGCAGGGTTAGGCGGCCGATCCGCATGGTCACGGTTTCGCTGCAGGTATTCTCCGACATCGCCGCAAAATATCTTCCTTCTAGGGTTAGGGTTAGGAACGGCGCTTGAGAACCAGAAGCTCGGCCCAAGTAACGTGTGTCAGCTCAGGATTTTCTTTTTTCTTTATGCTTTGTTGTGATTGTAATCTTTTTTTCTATTTCCTATTTCTTCAAATCTTGTATATTTCTATCATGATTTCTTAAAAAAATATAAAAAATATTGACCTTTTTATTCTCTTCCTTTCTTTATTCCTTTTTATTTATTGTTGTACTAGTAGAACAATGCAAATGGTATAATGGAACATTGTGTATGAACAAGAAAATAAATTATAGGCTTGCGAAATATAACAAACTAGCAAAAGTGCCCGTGCGTTGCCACGGGCTGATCGAAAAAAATCCCTCAATATTGTTTTAGTACAGCCATATTATATTTGTTGTAACTTTATGTTTGACAACTTTTTAACAATGTACCAGACAATATCTATAACATGATAATATGAACTCAAACAACCATTCTCGAAATTGTCCAACAATTTGAATTGGGACACAATAGATTCAACAAATGTTTAATTTAGACACATAAAGTCCTCACATCTTGCGGTTCCTGAAATATTTAAAAGATACAACCATTGTCATCAAAAAAACTATGGTACGTCACGTCTACATTATGTTATGGAAGTTAACAGTGAGTATATCCAACAGGAAGTGTTTCCAGCATTAACATTTCTGATTAAGATTCCAATGCGATCAAGATAAACAAATACTGAAAATATTTACAATGACAAAGTTGTATTCCTTTACATTCACCATAAGAGAAAATTTACATGCCTCACAAAAATGTAGAGGCATGTCAGTCAGTCAGCCACCATCACTCCTTTTTTTTTTTTAGCTACTGCAGCCACCAATACCATCACTCTGTTGTGCCCAAAAACCTCAGCATGGAGCCGTACCCATCTCACGATCACGACCAAAGCTCCTGTTGTGGCTGTCACAACGACCCAAGTGAACATTACAAATGCAGAGTGTAGCATCCCGCCTCAATAATGAGGGCTTAGCTAGTAAGGATCGAGATCGGGTGATGCTTGGCGAAGCAAGCATCCAAATGACCACACACATAAGCATAATAAAATAGAGTTTAACATGATTTAATTATTACAACTTAGTTCCACACTTAGGTACATAAAGAGTGCAAGTTCTTAAGGTGAGAGTTTACAATACATAAAGAGTTCGAAATTCGTTTTATAGAATACAAACGTAGCGGAAGCGATAAACTCGACGATACATATCTACAGGAAATCATGTCCGGCCCGTAGACACGATCTCACTCACCCTGCTCCTGGTTAGGAGAGGCGGGAACCCACTCAATGGACCAGTCCTTGGGTGGTTCGCCCTCCCACACCACCTTGCCACAGCAGTCACAAAACTCGGGATTTGGATTACCTGCAAAAAGATTTCAACGGAAGCCCTGAGCAACTAATACTCAGCAAGTCTTACCCGTCAAAATGGCCTTCTAAGGCCGACTCCTAGCATGCAGGGGGCTGACCAAGGTGCTGGAATTTAATTGCCAAAGCAGCACTAATAATTGATCCTTATTTTCAAGTTTTAGCCAAATTACAAGGGTTCTTGCATAAATATAAATATATTAGCAACCTATACTAATACATACAAGGTTGCAAGCAAATGATTAAGGTACAAAACAGCAATATATCCATATACATGTGCACTTCTTACTACGATGTGGCAGCGATCACAAGTGGTACTCAATAACCGCGAGGGACGGCGATTCGAATCGATTTACACCTGCAGGCGAAACCCAAACAACACGACGTACGCACACTCAAAAGAGTCACGCACGGCAACCTTTCGCAAGACCCCGTAAAGCCGGTCCAAGTTCCCCTCTCCCGGACACACGTCCTCCACGCGATACCCACGCCGGAGCTATCCGTGGTTAGCCCGTGTGCCCTCCCTTCTTACACATACCCGTGAACCACCGTGACCATCTTCATCACCAGAAGAGAGGGGGGGCCCCGTCCAACAATACAGTAATCGAACTACATCGGTTTACTAGTGCCCATATCACTAGCATGCATCCGGTACGTTCAAACTTGCTCAACGGGTCCACAACGATCGGTCCTCAACCGACACAAACGGGGCTATGGCGAACAAGATAACCTTGCCACCTCAACCTACACATGTACTTCCCCGTTCGGTCTCATTTTCATTATCATATCATGTGAGAACAAAAAGTAACCCGATCCCACTTAAATCGAGCGGTCTCCATACCACCCGATTTTGCTACCGGAGACTCGACATTACGCATAGCAAGCTCTACCGAGTGGCTATACAGAACTGAACCCTCCCATAGGTACATATCAGTAATGCATCTACGGTTGCAAAACAACTCCTAAACCTAATGCACATATCACGACCCGAATACAGGTGATAAAAGTAAACACTTGCAAACATAGGAGTGCACCGGGGCTTGCCTTGGGCCTGGTGTAAGCTTCATGACCATTGGAGTGTTTCGGAAACTTCAAAGGTATGAATGTTTTGGTGATTGGATGACCCTTTGTATGTGACTAACATTTCCATGCAGGATATTGATCAATGGTCACATATGAAGAAAGCTCCGTCCGTTGGTGGTGTACGCCGACACACCCTAATTCAAACGTCAAGGATGATTGGTTGCCTTCATCTACACAAGAACGGACTTGATGGAGTCGCGGAGAAGATATGGATCAAGGCTAAGGACATGCTAGACCAAGCGAGTGTTGCTTGGTTAGATGATAGCTTGAGTCCATAGGAAAAACCGGACTATCAAGAGGGTTCAAGTTGGTTCTCTTAGGTACTCAATAGTGTAGAGATCTTTGGATGCAAATGTGAGTCTCTCGGACACTTGGAGTAGAAGAGAAGAAGTGAAGGAACCAAGAAGGATGAAGTTGGAGTCGAGGATCGAAGAGAAGATCAAGATCAGCTTCAGCAGAAGCCACCGTAAGATACGGTGCCAGTCACCGTATGGTACGGTGACTGCGAGAAGAGAAGTCCAGATGAGGTGATGACCTGGCAGAGAAGATGGAGTCACCGTATGATACGGTGAGGTGGTCACCGTATGATACGGTGGTCACCGTATGATTTCCAGAGACTTGGCAGTTGGCTGGAAGCTGAAGACAAGAAGTCACCGTATGATACGGTGGGGGTCACCGTATGATACGGTGAGCCCAAGAAGATGAAGACCAGAGAATGGAGTTGCTCTGGCAGGTGAGAAAGGAGTCACCGTATGATACGGTGCTACAGTCACCGTATCATACGGTGGTTACTACGGTGACTGTATCAACAGACTGCTTTTTGGTAACGGCTAGTTTGAGATTGGAGGCCTATATATAGCTGGTTACCTACCCCTTTGAGGGTCTCTTGGCCACTGGAATAGTTGAGGAAGACAGGGAGAAGCCAAGAGCAAGAAGAGGAAGCACTTGAGAAGGATTTGGAGTGATCCTAGTGCTTGAGAGAGTAACAAGTTGCATCCATTGATCTCTAGGCTAGGGAGTGCTTGAGAGAGTCAAGTTGAGCTGTTACTCTTGGTCTATGGCAAGGCCTAGACCGGTTAGGCGTTGGTGTTGAGCTGTCCAAGGAGATTGTGGAAGCTAACACAAGTTTGTACACGGTCTTGGAGCTTCCCGTGCGAAAGAAGCATCACTAGTGGAGCGCCCTTTGGCACGCATCACGTGCGGAGCCTTACCTCCGGAAGAGTACCCGGGATCGAGCCCGGCGGGACGTGCCCGCGACTTCACTCGGAGGGTGAAGTGTGCTCTAGGAGGGATCGCCTTCGAGCGGAGGGACGGGGTCGAGACTCCGGCGGGAGTGACCCAACGTGGAGTAGGGGAAGGCGCCATCCTTCCGAGACCACGGGAAAAATCATGAGCATTCCTATCCTTATCTCCTTTACATACTAGCATTTACGCTTCCGCATTTACTTCTTGTGCTAGTAGAATTGCTTGATAGGTTGTCTCTTTACTACTTGGTAGAATTGCTTGCTAGGGTGTTGCTTGTTGCATAGACTAGATTGTGTGCGCGCATCGCTTGCTTTCGTTATCACCATATCTAGTCTTGCTAGCTTCACGCCTAAAGTACGTTTGGGAGAAATTGTTGACACACCGATTCACCCCCCCCCCCCCCTCTCGGTGCCCTTGATCCTTTCAAGTGGTATCAGAGCCTCGTTGCTCAAATAGGGCTTAACCGCCTTGAGTAAGGATGCCGAGAGATCATGGACCGCCCCCGTTCGATGGGACCGACTATGCCTATTGGAAAGCTCGCATGCAAGCTTACCTCGAGGCTCTCGACCCTATCGCATGGGAGGTGACAAGTTTCGGTGTCTCTCTAAGGACTCCCATTAGTAATCTTGATGTGAATCTCGCAAAGGCAAATGTTAAAGCTAAAAATGCCTTGTTTGAAGCTATCACTAAAGAGGTCTTTGCTCGAGTCAAGTCCGCGGGTACCGCTCATGAAGTATCGACACAAATTCAACAAATTCATTAGGGTTCCACGGACGTGAAAGAGGAAAGATACTATGTGCTAAAGAACAAATATGATGACTTTGCCATGTCTTCAAATGAGCTAATCAATGACACTTACTCTCGCTTGAATGTGCTTGTAGAGGATATCAACTCTCTCGGTGTAAAGGACAAGATTGATGATGGTGACCTTGTGCGGAAGATCATGAGGATTCTCCCAAGGGAGAAATATGGAGCACTCATCACATGTCTCTTCAACACCGACATGCGAGACCTCACCACCCACAAGCTACTTGGGAAGATCACCGCCTTCGAGAGCTACAACCTTGACAAGAAGCTTGATGAGAAGCCCTCCAAGAATCTTGCTTTTGCGTCCGAGGGATCAAGCAAGAAGATGAAGAAGGTGGTGACTCAAGATTCAAGTGATGAAGAGCTTGAAGAAGACGTTGAAGACTTGTTGCAACTTCATCCAAGTGATCTTGCACTCCTCATGAAGAGAAGCAACTTCTTCAAGAGAAGATTCATCAACAAGAAAGATGCCGAGTGCTACAATTGTGGGGAGAAGGGTCACTTTGCCAAGGAATGCCCAAAGCCAATCAAGAAGAGCAAGAAGAAGACTCAAGAGTCAAGCGATGATGAAGAAGAAGACCCTAGAAGCAAGTACAAGGCAAGGAAGAGGTTTGTCAAGAAGGAAAGCTCTAGAGGCAAAGACAAGAGAAGATCGTCTCGCAAGGGTCTTTATGTTGGAGAGTGGGTTTCGGATGATGATAGTGATGAAGAAGAAGAAAGTGATGACGCATCCTCCAAGGGCAAGAAGATGGCCGGCATTGCTCTCACAAACATGTCCGAGACTCTACCTCCACCACCTACTTGCTTGATGGCCAAAGATGATGATAGTAGCGATGAGGATGAGAAGAGTGAGTCCGAGGAAGAGTTTGGTGAAGAGGATAAGCCCACTTATGAGGAACTCTTGGATAGCATTCTCCTAACCGGCAAGATGCTCAAGAGAAAGGACAAGACCATTGCTCGGTTGGAGAAGGAACATGAAGTGGCCGCTTTCCGAGTCCGTCAACTTGAGGGTGAACTTAGGGACTTATCCATCTCTCACAAGGCTCTTGATGAGGACTATGACAAGCTTGAGGAAGACCACATGAAGCTCAAGGAGAAGTCCAAGTTACTAGAGGATGAGCTCAAGCACCTTTCCACCTCTCTCATAACCTTGGATGAGAGCTATGACAAGCTCAAGGTTGATCACAAGAGGCTCAACGACAAGTTCAAGGTTCTTGAGGAGGAACATCAATCCATCTTTGGAACGAGTAACATTTCTTCTTCTAGTTCATCTATTTCCGATTCTTCATATATTACTTGTGATGGACTAACTCCCTCTCTTGAGAGCATCTCTCTTGATGAGAACATATTGAAGGAATATCATCAACTCAAGGAGGAGAGAGCTTCGGTGATGGACGGCTTCGAGAGGCTCACGAGGGGAAGGACCATTCATAAGGAGATACTTGGTCGGAATCTTGTGAACAACCCCGGGCACAAGGGACTCGGCTCCTACCCCGCCGCCATCAACCTCATCGGCAAGGACGAGGACATTCCACCTTGGGTAGTCCCTCTCATGGCGGACGACTACTATTGTGAGAAGTGTTGCCGTGACGGGCACACTAGCAAGAATTGTCCCAAGGTGAGAAGTTCCAAAGTTTTGCCTAACGCTAACTTGTTCCATGGAAATACACACTACAAGCTCTTTAAGGACAAGCGGGGCAAGGTGAAGGCAAAGGCTCTTGGATCACCCGACAAGAGGAGGATGATGAGGAAGATTTGGGTGCCCAAATGCATAGTTGACCTTAAGAGGCCAACCAAGTGCGAGTGGGCTCCCAAGACCAAGACCTAGACGGGTGATGGTGGTGGACCGTGTGCCATGATGATGATCCATGAACGTCCACCACAAGCTTTGAGTGCTTCATCGACAAATCTACTCTTCAAGGAGGTAACTTGTATCATAGTAGTTTCTTTTCTTGCATTTGCTTGCATGGTAGCTAGGTGCTCCTTTGTGAACTAGTATGTTTGCATCCATGCATGTGTAAATAACTAAAAAGAAAAGAACAAAAAATTAGTTCAAGGTCTAACTTTCTCAAGATAGCTATGAGCAAGGGGGATGCTTGAGTTGGTGGACCGAAGGACTCAAGGCAAGGTTTGGCTCATAGTGAGTAAGCTTGAGAGAGGCTCAAACTTGACCTTGAGTAGGTTTCCTTTATGCGTTGTCTTAACTTTGCTTGCATATCACATGGCATATTTACTTTCTCTTGCATTTGTATGATATGCTTGTCTCATGCATTGCATATAGGAAATCACAAAGGAGTTGTCACACTATGAGGAAGTGCTTCATTCGCAATATGATCTCACATCTCATAGAAGTGTGACTAAAGAAAAGAATTGTGCTTCATGCCCATTGAGTCTTGCTAAATGATCCTCAAGGTTAAATCTACTTGCACGGATCATAGGCAAAGGGCTCATACATACCCCTCCTTTGGTTTTATCTCTTTTGGTTCTTATTGGTTGCATCTTATTTGCCGATTGAAAAATTACTATAAGCCTATGCGCAACCTATATTGGTTTATTTTCAAAGGAGTGTTTGAGTGTTCCCTTTCTAGTCCATGCATGGTGTTTATTTGCTTTTTGTGTGAGATGTATGGACTTAGAAAGAAATTCCTTGAAATCAGCTTTTCTGGGGTTCACCGTATCATACGGTGGTAGTCACCGTAATATGCGGTGAGGCTTCTGCCTCTGATCTTCTGTGAGCTGACACTTACTGTCACCGTATCACACGGTGCCAGTCACCGTATGATACGGTGACCGTGGCTTCTACGCCCAGCTCTTGGAGATCACCGCATCCTACGGTGCCTATCGTCGCATCATACGGTGACCAATACTTTGACCGTTATACATTTCCAATCTGAGCCGTTGATTCAAACTCTAATCAATCTCGGCCGTTCGTTCTGTTTTACCCTAACCCACCGTACACCTCCCTGTTACTGTGCAAACTTCACCGCCGCCGTGCTCACGTGCGCCTCCGCCCGTACGCCGCCGCGCCCCCTCGCCGCCGACGAGCTCGCCGCGGCGCCCGCACATCACCACCAGCAGCTCCACGCTCCATCTCGCCCTAGCTCGCGCACCACTGCGTCGCCTCACCCGCGCGCCGCCGCACTATTTCACCGAGCCGCCGCGCCGCCGCACTACCGCGCCACCGCCGCGCCTCGCCGTCGACTTGAGCCGCCGCCGTCGACTCCCTCTGCGCCGCCGAGCTGCTGCTCGCGCACAGGAAGAAGAGGACCGAGTCCAGGTCGTCTTCGCCATCGACGTCGTCGCCTCTCTTTTCCGGTGAGGTCACCAACCAAGCTCTTGCTTTCCGGCGAAATTGGCTCGATTGATCGCAATGCACAGTAGTAGGAGTCCATACCTAGGGCAATTTGTTAGCCTTTCACTCCATTCATCGATAATGTGCCCAAATTGTCTAGGAGTTCATCTATGTCTAGCTCATATAGCATGTTTTTGCTTATTCCCTACAGCTAGCCTAGTTGAATCTCCAGTCTATATGTCGTAATTGTCGTAAAGTTCAATCTTTTATTACGGCATGTAGGCTCTAGTGTCATGATCGAGCGAATTGTCATCTACTTAATCATGTCACTAGCTGTTGATCCTCAATTAGTGCCACTCTGTTTCGAGTGCTTAGCTATATATGCACTAGTTGGTCTCCACCCATAATCGACAATGCCGTAGTTCCTCTTTGTTTTTAATTACCGGCATTGTGTCCTTCACCTCAGCGCTAGGGTTTCACATAGACTTTTACGCGCTTACCTACGATTCTTGCTTGTAGATTATATTAGGTTATTCTACACTCATATACCCTGTCTATCTCCTATCGTGCAGTGGCAGTTGTCAGTTGAGCAGCCCAGAGGACAGTGACAGTTGGCAGTGCAGAGTTCTCAGTGGACGGATTTAGGGCCAAGCCCTTGATCCTATCTTTGTGGCAGTCAGCTTGTCAGTGGACGGGTTGGTGGGCCAAGCTCACTCGCCCTATCTTGTCAGCGGCAGCTTGACAGTTGGCAGATATGGCTAGAGACAGAGGCAGAGGCAGAGGCAGAGGTGACCAGGACAGGGGGAAGGGCAAGGCCAAGATTGTCGAGGAGCCCAAGAGAAAGAAGCCGAGGGTTACTGTTCACACAGGCAACCCAGCAAATGACAGAGCGATCTCCCACGCACTTCAGGGTTACTCTCCACCTAGAGAGAGCACAGGTTTCCAGATCAGGGAGAGAGCTGGTACAGTCCAGGGGGAGCAGACACCCCTGAGGAGGTCCACCAGACAGAGAGGTGCACCGCAGCAGACTCCGGCCATCCCTGAGGTTGGTCCGTCGAGGACTGCGCAGCAGCAGGCTGTACCCGCAGAGGACAGCTCCAGCTCCAGCTCCACCTCCGGCTCAGACAGTCAGGGCTCTGGAGGATTCTACAGAGACACTCCTCCTGACCAGGATCCAGAGGTTCTGAAGAAGAGAGCAGAGAGAGCAGAGATGGCAGCTCTGAGAGCTTCAGGCTACCCAGCTCTTCTTCAGTCAGACATGCTCAAGATCAAGGGGGAGACCATCAAGGCAGCCAGACAGGTTGACAGGATGACTTGGGCACCAGTTGCTAGAGATCCAGAGGCTGGCCCCAGGTACTGGACAGTGCTGCAGAGGAGGATAGGCGAGGCCTATCACAGGAGGGAGACCACCAAGGGGGACAAGCTGTATGCGAAGCACTCTCACGTTACAGCAGCTCGTCTCTCCTTGGCTGCAGGGAAGGATGTGTCGCAGTCCTTGAGCTTCATGAGAGGACTCCAGACCTTGCTGACTACTCCGATGAGGTACAGGAGCAATATTGTCAGAGAGTTTTACTCCTCTCTTTGGGTTGCTGAGGACAGGTCAGAGGTGTGGTTCATGTATAATGGACAGCCTTGCAGGTGGACCAGAGAGGAGATCAGGGCAGCCCTGAATGCAGACACGTTTGAGCGGACCCTCCACGGGCTCGCTAATGAGGGAGTCAGGCCACCTCGCAGACCGGTAGGAGGAGTTGAGCCTCCGGATGCTGATATGTCAGTTGCTTTTCCTCCTCCGTATCCGGAGAACTACAGCAGAATGCCCAACAGATTGACACATGAGGCCAGAGCTATCAGGGCACTTCTCAGCAGGACCATCATTCCCAGAGGTGGATACCAGGACAGGATCTCTTGCTTGTTCCAGTGGGGTATTCTTTCACTGATCAGTCACATTCCTTTTGATCTTGTTGACCTGATACTGAGTCAGATGGAGGATATCCTTGCAGAGAGAGTGGGCTCCAGAGTTCTCCCTTTTGGTCCTTATATTTGCTATCTTCTCTGGATGACTGGCTACATGTCCTATGAGACGTACTCTACACTTCCTGAGGTTACTTCTGAGTACGTGCTCCTACCCCCCACAGACAGACGAGTTCTCAAGAGGGCTACTGCTTCACAGGGTAGTGCTTCTCAGTCCACAGCAGGGGATGGAGCTGGTGGCAGCGGAGCTACAGAGGAGACAGGCCAGGACTTCTCACACGCCTCACCTGCGCCTCATCATGACATACCAGAGGTGATGCCAGAGGTTCCAGTGACAGCACCACACTCAGCTCCAGCAGCAGCAGCCACTGACCCCTCCATACTTGCACAGCTTGAGCATCTCAGACGGAGGGTTGAGGAGCAGGACAGGTGGAGAGCTCAGCAGGAGCAGAGAGATGCCACACACTTAGGCCCTGTTTGTTTGGGCTGAGCTTTTGAACTTTTGTAAAAGCTGGCTGTTTGAGTAGCTGAAAAGCTGGCTGTTAGGTTTTGATGTTGGCTTTTGTAATATTTATTAAGCTTCTCAGCATGTCAAAAGCCAGCAAAAGCAGCTCTCAGCCAGCTTTTCAGCTTTTAGTTCATTTCATCAGAAGCCAGCTTTTCAGCACTCCAAAAGCTATGTCAGAAGTTTGCTGTTTGTTTCAGCTTTTCAGCTGGCCAGCTTTTCGACTGGAAAAGCCAGCTGAAAAGCTGAAACAACAGGGCCTTAGAGTTGACCAGGCAGGTTGCTGACACTCTCAGGGCCACTCAGCTGACCAACCAGACTATCTTCGGTTCTTTTGCTGCAGCTTTCGGGTACGTGGGCCAGTTCATTCCAGGGATGCCTTCTTTCCCACCAGTGCCACTACCGTCGATGATACCTCCTCCAGCTTTTCAGTTGCAGCAGCCTCCAGCAGCACCAGGTTTCTTTGCTTCGATGCTCTCAGCCCCAGCTACACCTTCAGGCCAGACTTCCCAGGGTTTGATGAGCTCGACCTTCGCTGGAGTGACAGAGATGGCAGGACCTTCTCAGGCTGGTCCCTCTCAGGCAGGACCGTCTTCGTTTCCTTTCCTGTCACCTGGGCAGTTCATGACACCATCTGCTTTCTTGATGAGTACCACTCCAGTTCGTGGGCAGGGACTTGCTACTTCAGCTGCTCAGCTCTCTTCTCCGCTAGCTGCACGTTCTCTTGACTTCAGTGAGATAGAGACAGTTCCAGTCTCAGCCCAGACAGCCTCAGGTTCAGCTCCACTTTCTACTACTACAGAGGCAGTGGTCACTACGACAGTTGCAGCGTCTGAGGAGATGACCGGGATCTTCGATCTCACAGACTTTGGCTATACTCGTGAGGAGGTAGATGCAGCTCTCGCTACCAGACAGGATCCTCCACGCAGGACACTCTCTCCTTCTGGCAGTTTCACTTGGACTCCCAGTCGCTCTCCTTCTCCGTCAGTTCACTCAGCTTCTGATGATGAGGTAGTCCAGTATGCAGTACAGCTTGAGCAGACCCTTCTTCAGACAGACTCTCCTGGGATAGCTTATAGACAGCTTGTGCCGTACACGCCACTCTTTCAGCCTCAGGAGTCTTTGGGGATGCCGCGGACTTGGACTTGGACACCTCCAGTGCCACCTTCTCAGCAGCAGCAGGACAGTGCTCAGACTACTGCCAGTTCTTCAGCACCTGCTGCCACTGCACCACCTCCAGACACCGACGCGTAGGATAGCGTATATCTTCTTCTCTATGATCTTTTTGGTCCTTGGTGCCAAAGGGGGAGAGAATGTGTCTAGGGGGAGTTGGGAGTGAGACTTGATCGAGATTGTTTTTGTATTCAGGGGGAGTCTGGTGTTTTTATTGTATATTCTTTTGGAGTTCGTGGTTCTTAATGTGCTTGGATTTCTTTGTCTCGGTGTTTAGCACATTAAGAATGCACTTGGTTTCATTTACATACTCAGTTCTTGTTATATATATATATATATATATGCCTGAGATGTTCTTGTGTATGCTTGTGTATCTGTGATGATATGTGCACTAACTTGCTTCTGCAGGACTTATCTTTTATCATATCATTGCAGGGGTGTTGGTCATAGCTCACTTGGCTTATTCCTTAGTTATCACCTACTGTGCACTAACTCTATTTTTGCAGGTGATACATTTCTTGAGCTATGACCCACGCTTTCTCTATTCATCATGATCTTTGCTTTATCTATCTTATATCATGATGCATAGTTGTTATCTTGTTCGAGATGCCGCCTTGCTCTTAAGTTCTCCGTGTTCTTTTTATGAGCGGTCTACCTTGTGCTTAATCTCATATCCTTTCATCTCGATCAATCCTTGCGCTTTATTTCCTTATCCTTTACATCTTTTGATGTCTTACATTCATGTTGTCACCAATCACCAAAAAGGGGGAGATTGTAAGCTTCATGACCATTGGAGTGTTTGGAAACCCCAAAGGTATGAATGTTTTGGTGATTGGATGACCCTTTGTATGTGACTAACATTTCCATGCAGGATATTGATCAATGGTCACATATGAAGAAAGCTCCGTCCGTTGGTGGTGTACGCCGACACACCCTAATTCAAACGTCAAGGATGATTGGTTGCCTTCATCTACACAAGAACGGACTTGATGGAGTCGCGGAGAAGATATGGATCAAGGCTAAGGACATGCTAGACCAAGCGAGTGTTGCTTGGTTAGATGATAGCTTGAGTCCATAGGAAAAACCGGACTATCAAGAGGGTTCAAGTTGGTTCTCTTAGGTACTCAATAGTGTAGAGATCTTTGGATGCAAATGTGAGTCTCTCGGACACTTGGAGTAGAAGAGAAGAAGTGAAGGAACCAAGAAGGATGAAGTTGGAGTCGAGGATCGAAGAGGAGATCAAGATCAGCTTCAGCAGAAGCCACCGTATGATACGATGCCAGTCACCGTATGATACGGTGACTGCGAGAAGAGAAGTCCAGATGAGGTGATGACCTGGCAGAGAAGATGGAGTCACCGTATGATACGGTGAGGTGGTCACCGTATGATACGGTGGTCACCGTATGATTTCCAGAGACTTGGCAGTTGGCTGGAAGCTGAAGAGAAGAAGTCACCGTATGATACGGTGGGGGTCACCGTATGATACGGTGAGCCCAAGAAGATGAAGACCAGAGAATGGAGTTGCTCTGGCAGGTGAGAAAGGAGTCACCGTATGATACGGTGCTACAGTCACCGTATCATACGGTGGTTACTACGGTGACTGTATCGACAGACTGCTTTTTGGTAACGGCTAGTTTGAGGTTGGAGGCCTATATATAGCTGGTTACCTACCCCTTTGAGGGTCTCTTGGCCACTGGAATAGTTGAGGAAGACAGGGAGAAGCCAAGAGCAAGAAGAGGAAGCACTTGAGAAGGATTTGGAGTGATCCTAGTGCTTGAGAGAGTAACAAGTTGCATCCATTGATCTCTAGGCTAGGGAGTGCTTGAGAGAGTCAAGTTGAGCTGTTACTCTTGGTCTATGGCAAGGCCTAGACCGGTTAGGCGTTGGTGCTGAGCTGTCCAAGGAGATTGTGGAAGCTAACACAAGTTTGTACACGGTCTTGGAGCTTCCCGTGCGAAAGAAGCATCACTAGTGGAGCGCCCTTTGGCACGCATCACGTGCGGAGCCTTACCTCCGGAAGAGTACCCGGGATCGAGCCCGGCGGGACGTGCCCGCGACTTCACTCGGAGGGTGAAGTGTGCTCTAGGAGGGATCGCCTTCGAGCGGAGGGACGGGGTCGAGACTCCGGCGGGAGTGACCCAACGTGGAGTAGGGGAAGGCGCCATCCTTCCGAGACCACGGGAAAAATCATGAGCATTCCTATCCTTATCTCCTTTACATACTAGCATTTACGCTTCCGCATTTACTTCTTGTGCTAGTAGAATTGCTTGATAGGTTGTCTCTTTACTACTTGGTAGAATTGCTTGCTAGGGTGTTGCTTGTTGCATAGACTAGATTGTGTGCGCGCATCGCTTGCTTTCGTTATCACCATATCTAGTCTTGCTAGCTTCACGCCTAAAGTACGTTTGGGAGAAATTGTTGACACACCGATTCACCCCCCCCCTCTCGGTGCCCTTGATCCTTTCACCTGGTGGTCAGTGCAAACAAGAGTGTTCAGGTCAGCGCCGGTCTCCTCGGCCTCGATCACCACGTCCTCGATTCCGGCGTCGGTTCCTATAATGATGCGATGCAAGAATAATAATAGGATGCAATGTATAAATGAAAACTTGTCAAAAGAAGTGATGAAGTGACATGGTGAGGTGCTGCTGTGATGCTTAGAAACAAACATCAAGAAGGTTTCAAGATTCTTGCATTTGAAATATTTTCAAAAAGGCGACAAGCTTCTAGGGTAAAGTGTCGAAACCACAAATTTTATTTCGAATTTTTTATTAACATGGTTCTGGAAGTCAAAATTTTTCCTTTGCATTTTTCCTAGAATAGCACTACTATGAACAGTGACATATCCAAAAATTAGATTAAAAACATGTAAGGATAAAATACTAAAAAAGAAACAAGGAAAACCTTAAGGAAAGCTTATAACTGTAATTTCTGCAAAAATATAACTGTTTCTAAGATGCCACTTGTTGCAGGGATGACATGAGATGCATTCACACCAAAATTGGAATTTTTCCATGTACAGAAAATCCTGGAAAAATCTATTTATGTTTTCCCTTTTCTGAATTTTATAAAATTATTTATTGTGAGTCTTGATGAAGTTCTTGCACCAATGGCTAGATCTGCTCGCAAGAATTGCAACAAAATTTAGTTTGTATTTTTCTGATTTTTATTTTATTTTCTAGCGAATTTACCAGATCTGCTAAAATCCAGAGAAAAACAAGAAAAAGGAAAAGGCCCGGCACTGTAGCAGTGCCGCCGGTGCGCGGCGGCGTGCGCGCGCGGCGCGGCGGCGGCATGGCCGCGTTCCCGGCGAACGGCGGCGAGATAGGGGCCAGCGAGGGGACCAACACGACGAGCGTGACGAGGCGACCTAGGAGCACTAGCGTGTTCACGTGCGCGACAAGCGAAGGTGTGCCGGCGGCGAGAGGGGGCGGCGGCGGCCATGGCGCGGTGGCGTTCCGGCGAAAAGGGTGGCCGGCGACCTTAACTTGCGAGAGCATGAGCATCTACGAGCCAAGGCGAAGCTCACCCTGGGAGATCTTATCGTGGAGGAGAGCCGGAAGGTGGAGTTCACCGGAGGAGCGGCGAGGTGGCGGCCGGCGGCGGGGAAGAAGACCCTTTTTCCGGCGAGCTCGGCGCTCGGACGATATCAAGTTAGAGACGTGCGCCAGGAAGTGTAGAATCCACACGTGCGAGGAATCGAAGGGGGCCTCACCGTGGTAGGAGGAATCGACGATGCACTCTGCGACTATCACCCGGCGGCCATGGTCAAAATGCTTCCTCGATCTCGCACGAGGACGAAGGGACTTGGTGTTTGTGCTGCCGAGGGGTTAGGTGGCTCTCTTGCGCACAGGTTTGCAACTGGAGTCGAGCTCAGAGGGGTGGCGAGGCGGCGGCGAGCTCGAGCTCGAGTGGAGGGCGGCAAGGGCGGGTAGGGTTGAGCTGATGCGCGAAAATGCGAGAAGCAACGAGAGAGGGAGTCGGTGAAGCAGGTGCGCGGCTTGATGGCGGTGGACGCCAGGTGCACACGAGCTCGTTGCTGGAGCTGAGACGACGGCACGACGAGCTACAGCGAGCGGAATGGCGGAGCAGAGCAGGTGGAGGGAGGTGGAGAGGATGACGAGCGGGTCCCACTACCAAATTCGAGTTTTTCAATTGAATTTCTCCACGTGCTGGTTTGAAAAAATTGAAACCTAACTCTACTGTGCTCCAAAAAAATCTGAGAAATTCACTCCTGAAAGATCTCACTAGAAGGAACCATTTCTCTTATTGGGATTTTTCCAATTCGGATTGGATTTCGAATAAAAATTCTGTTAAGACAGAATTTGGATAAACGGTGTTTGAATTATTTGAGCACCTTCCCTTCATCAGAAAAAATCCGAGAAATTCTCCAAAATTCCATCTTGATATATGTAATCCAAGAAAAAATCAGAGGGCCCCATTGTTATGAAAAATTTGGTGCAGAAATTCAAGTACTTGATTTCTCATTTTTTTGTCTTATGTGATTTCATTCCAATTTCCATCCAAACTTTGAATGCTTTGATTAATTGGGACTAACTGTGCCATTAGTATGTTTATTAGGGTTTACTTAGGGTGGGGATGTTACACAGAGTATGACAAAAAATAAACACCTGCAGCCTTGAGAACTCGTACTCTCCTCGCCCTGAACTACTATCATAAGCACAAGCCTTGTACCCGTCGTCTGGTAGTCCTCGAGTAAAACCTATTAACACTATATCTTGTTGATTTTGCCTTTTCTTTTTTCAGTCAAGTATTTCACAAACACAATATTGATATCAGCTAAACAGAATCACTTAGCCATATTTTTTTCATTGCAAGCATTGTATTAAAGGAAGCGCATACTACCAGGCTCTTTGAGGAAACAGCTCCACGGAGTCCTTTGTTCGTTAGTGTTCGCTCTTCTCTGCATCAGTCCCAACACCAAGAAATAACTTCCAGCATCCTGTGTGCCTCAGTTTCAACTGATTGTAGACGTGTGGTCTATTAGTCAAAATTTAACATATAAAAAAATGGAGTTCAGATTAGTTCAGGGAAAAATGAATATGAAGCAAGCAGGTATCAGATATTATAATTTATGCCAAAATTCTTGACGAAAGCTAGGTACCACAAATCAAAGACGTAGTCTAGCATCTTTAGTAAGCATGAAGCATCAGTGAAGCACATAGATATATAAGAAAAAGCACAGATTTGCATCCAAAGTCAAAGGTGGAAATATCATCTGCTAACCTGTCCATTCATCGCTTTTTGTAAAATCAATGCCCACAATAAGGGTTGAAGATTCAAGACCTGCAGTTGCCAATGCGTCAGTCACCTGAAAAAAGTAAAGTATAGAATCGTAACAGTAAACAGGTGTGCTTCCAATCTCAAGTTCAGAGTAATCAAAGAGAGGCTACTGTGCAAGACTCTAGGAAATAACCTGTATTGAACAATTATGTATCGTTATGGCAGGGTGCAGAGGTCAAACAAGAATTGGGGCGTCTATGCAGCTGCCTGTATGGGCAGCGAGTATTTTCCCACCATTCAATGCCGAGTTCTATGTTTCTTATACAGTAAATACTTTCAAAAGTACCTTTGATTCAAACGTGGAATTTGGATTTTCCAGGAACATCCTACCTAGATTTAGTAAATAATCTTCCAGCTGCCATTTAAGTTTTAACCATGTTTAGGAATGCACAACTAAGCATAGAGAGACAATATATACAAGAAAATGGCATGCATATTAAATTCACCTGAGGTGAAGTTGGAGCCCAAACATCATCGAATGAACAGATCACATCTCCATTTCAATCTCTAGATTCTCAGCAGCAGAGCCATATGAAACCTAAGAGATATCAAAGGGTTAATAAGATAATACCGCATTGACAATGCACAAAAGAAGTCATATCTTGTCAACTATGAAACCAGTGTTGATGCCGTAGCATCTATAGACCTCTTCCTGAAGTTGTAAATCCAACACCTGTGGTGACCTTAAGCTCAAGCCGTGCAGGGGGCAAGCAATTCAACTGAAAGATGTCTGGATGTAGACAATCAAACAAATAAATTTGAACTACAAACAACGCTTAAATACCATGCCTTCACCTCTCAATTAACGAATTGACTTAGAATATAAATTAGTCTCTAAAATAGTTGTAGATAATGTAAATATACACTACTAAACCTAGTTTGTCATTCCTTGCGTTGTGACTACAAGGAGCAACAGCTCCCAATAGATGAGAAGTTCAGTAACTCTCATACAGTTGATTGTTCCTGCACTTCATACAATGTGTATGCACCTCATATTACTACATTATAATCGACGGCTTTGATAGGTGCATTGATCCGAATTTGTCTAAGCAAGCTGCTTTTCTATTTAATACTACTAATGCTACCCTCTTGAGTTATTGTCACCCCACCTTGGACAACACCAATAATTTGTGTGAAGTTTTCCACTTCTGAAATTCAATAGATATTTTTGAAGGGAAAGTTCAATAAATACAATAACGTATTTTTCTACTAAATAAATAGAGGATAGTTGAGTTCAACTACATTGCAGCAGTGGACTTCAACAAACATAACAATAATTCACACTTCAATCCATTTAGACAGGGCAAAAATGAAAAACTTAACAGACCCAAACTGTAGCACTACAAGAAAAACACCCCTATAGATACGTTTTATTTATATGTTAGATACGTTTATTTCATCTCTACTGGAAAATAGATGCGTTTTCAGAAAGCGTGTTGGGGGCGTCTCCGCACGTGCCATGTCATATGCCTGTAGAGATGCATTTTAAAAGCGTGTCTAGCGGATATAACACGATTCATAGCTGTTGGCGTTTCTTACGCAAAAAAATTAAATTCAATTTCCGCAAGTGCACGGAACATCATTGTAGCATTTCACCGGGGAGTATTCCAAGGTTATCGTATTTATATTTTTCCACAGGGAAGCAGGCTAAGAATATCATGAATTAACAAAGAAACATCTATTATTTATAACTTGCAAACTAGACCAAAGCAGGGATACATATATGATATGTGTGGCACTCAGGAGAACATCCATCGATGTAGATAACAAGGAATTAGCATTTAGTTTGGGAGGACAACGAGAAGAAGGTATCAGTCAGCCTAGGGGTTAGCATTTAGTTTCACGATAGTCTACCATTATTTACTTAAGCTTTCATTACAGATACATTCAAGTGCATCAGGGGCCGTCATTCAAGTGCATCAGGGGCACGGCCGCCGCCAAGACACGCAACCCGAGAACTAGGTTCAACGTATCCGGTCAACGGACCGCGTCTAGGCCCCTACACATTCAACCCGAACGTGGTGGACTACAGAGACCGGTGTAGCTGTCACCTACACTCGCGGCTACCACATCATCCCGTGGGGTTGAGGGCAAAACACGCTAGAATAATTCCAAGCACCATGCTTACAACTATCCTATTAACGTACTCTTGGCGAAAGAGCAAGCCACCCGTGTACAATAAATCCAAACAAATTGTGCGGGACACGTGACAATAAGGCAATTATGTCCCTACTGCCAGTCCTCAAGCAAACAACTCATTCGTATCTACCATACACAGACGTGGATCCAACACAAGAATTTCTCTATAATAATTACTTAAACAAATAAATATAAACTAAAAGGAAACTAAATTAAATAAATAATAAAATAATTATATTAAAGAAAATCTAATAAAAGAAAACATACAAGAGAACTTTACCCATACTCCGAAGAGAACTCCGGAGCTCCGAGCGAAGCTCTCACTTCTACTCTAACTCCCATAACTAAAATACTAATCCTACTCTACACAAGTGGAGTGTTCTTCCATGATGTACTGAGGTGCGAGTTGAAATGGAGCCGGCCACTGTTGGCGTTTCTTACGCAAAAAGATTAAATTCAATTTCCGCAAGCGCACGGAACACCATTGTAGCATTTCACCCAGGAGTATTCCAAGGTTATCGTATTTATATTTTTCCACAGGGAAGCAGGGCTAAGAATATCATGAATTAACAAAGAAACATCTATTATTTATAACTTGCAAACTAGACCAAAGCAGGGGGACAGATGTTTGATATGTGTGGCACTCAGGAGAACATCCATTGATATAGATAACAAGGAGTTAGCATTTAGTTTGGGAGGACAACGAGAAGAAGGTATCAGTCAGCCTAGGGTTAGCATTTAGTTTCACGATAGTCTACCATTATTTACTTAAGCTTTCATTACAGATACATTCAAGTGCATCGGGGCACGGCCGCCGCCAAGACACGCAACTCGGAAACTAAGTTCAACGTATCCGGTCAACGGACCGCGTCTAGGCCCTACACACTCAACCCGAACGTGGTGGACTACAGAGACCGGTGTAGCTGTCACCTACACTCGCGGCTACCACATCATCCCGTGGGGTTAAGGGCAAAACACGCTAGAACAATTCCAAGCACCTTGCTTACAACTATCCTAGTAACTTACTCTTGGCCAAAGAGCAAGCCACCCATGAACAATAAATCCAAATAAATTGTGCGGGACACGTGACAATAAGGCAATTATGTCCCTACTGCCAGTCCTCAAGCAAACAACTCATTCGTATCTACCATACACAGACGTGGATCCAACACAAGAATTTCTCTATAATAATTACTTAAATAAATAAATATAAACTAAAAGGAAAACTAAATTAAATAAATAAGAAAATAAATAAATAAGAAATAATTATATTAAAGAAAGTATGAAAGAAAAGATACACGAGAACTTTACCCAAACTCCGAAGAGAACTCCGGAGCTCCGAGCGAAGCTCTCACTTCTACTCTAACTCCCATGACTAAAATACTAATCCTATTCTAAACTACACAAGTGGAGTGATCTTCCATGAGAAAGAGCGTGACCCTACTTGGGGTCTTCTCTTCTCAAGTGTGAGGTGCAGGTTGGAGTGAGGGGAGGGGTCCTCTATTTATAGTGGAGTTGCCTTGGGAGAGTGGAGAAGGTCTTGGAGCATTTCGTGGAATATTCCTTCTTGCCGACGTCCCCTTGGCTTGGCCGGTGCGTCAAGTGGCTTGTGACCGCCTCTGGAACCGACTGGAGGAAGATTGAGGCGGTTGGAGTTTGGCTCGGGCCGGCCGGCCAGGTGTTTGGGCCGGCCGGCCGGCATTTTCCTAGATTTTCTGCAATCTTCCGTGAGGCATAACTCCTGCTCCCGAACTCCGAATTGGGTGATCCAAAAGCCCATTTCGACTATCTTGACGAGGCCTTTGACATGGAGGGATCAAATTTCTCATTTGAATAATTATTTCTTGATGTCCAAGTCATTCCTTATTTCTTGCGTCGAATGTCGTCGAGATGTCGGAGCATAGTCTTGCTTTAACATGTGCGTTTGGATATTTGCTATTTCTCCATGATTATAAGCACAATTACACCAATATTCCTATGTACCTTGCAAAACCAGATCTCATCCAAAACTTGTGGAACTTTATTAGTTTAATGCAAGAAAAATTGGTGTATACCTTTTATTCGCCGATAAGTTGACGGTCATTTTATGATTTAACGACCGTCAACAGCCACCTCTATTTATAGCCTCCCCAGCAGGGGGGTACTTATGCTCGAAGCTAGGACGTCGGTGGCGCGAAGGTAGGCCGGCCGGCCACCCTACTAGGCCGGCCGGCCGTCCATAGTGGCGGTTGGCCACCGCCTCGCCTGTGGACGCTCCTGATCGCCTCCTGGAGTCGGTCCGAAGGTCGGTTACTCCGTGGGGGCGGCAGAATTGCAGTGAGGGCCAAGTTAAGGCCCAAATGGCCCACTACCGGTAAGTCGGCGCAAATCCACGTGAGTGGGCTTCAAATTATGAAGTTTGGGCTTGTTTACAGCCCACTGGAGGAAGATCGTAGCCGGTGGCCACCGGGGTAGGCCGGCCGGCCTATGATGGGGCCGGCCGGCCAAGGTTTTCCCCGGCTTGGGCCCACTTTCCTCCATTATCTACTCCTGCATCCAAAAATCACCAAAACTTGTGGAACTATGTTAATTTAAACTAATGTGCATGGAATCTTGGTGAAAAGCTATTTATTTACCGATATTTTGATGGTCATTTCATGCCGTAATGACCGTCAACAAATCTCCCCAAGCTTAAACTTTGCTCGTCCTCGAGCAAACTAAACTCAGGGTACCGGCGGATCAGGAGTTACAAAGAAAGCGCCCCATGGGTAATAAAGATGTAACAACGTACTCCCTAAATGGTGGTAAGTATACAAGAGCACGGAATATTTACGAGTGTTGCACATGTGTGGGGCGTGTATGCTTCACCTTGTCATATAGCATTGAAGATTAGAACAGCACTTTTGGACGAGTCAAACAATTTTTAGCAGGTGTACGTCCAGAGTTTTTATGTGCTGCAAGACAAGGTAAAGAAACTCTCCTTTGTTTGGTTCACACTTCCCCTCTCCCTCAATATGAGGCTATCCCTACAAAGCTTCACTCATTCCTGCCTTCTACCAAATTGGGCTTGTATGTGGAGCTTGGTAAGGAAATGCACAAATGCCATGCATATGTTGTAAAGCTAAAGAATAAATCTTAAGGGACATAGCAACTCCTTTCCGGTCATAGAGAAGATTGCGATGGAGGGGGAGAAGATGAACTCACACTTATGGCAGGGGGTTTTGAAAACTTTGGTCCTTTTATTCTGCTCAAGATGTTTATGATAAGAACCATATAGCCTTTTATTTTGGGATGCAACCAAGGAGATTTTTTTTTCTTTTTTTTTGATATACTCTATGGTGCATGAGGCTATATTTTTTGCATGGTCCGTAAAAACATTTTGAAATATTCTTGAGCCTTCTTTTTTTTTTTTGAATGGACCAAAAGTTTTGCAAATGTAGGAAGATGCTTGGTCGATTTTCCAAACATTTCCCTTTTTTTTTGGTGGAAAGAAAAAACAAGAACACACGCGAAGGAGTTTATTTATGACCGGAAAAAGGAGTGCTTACTCTCAAAAGCATTTAAACCTTAACCAAACTCAACGCATGAACAATTGGCTATGAGTGGGGCTATTTTGAGTATTATCATGATATGGCTCTTGGTAGGTAAATAAATCCTCACAAGGGAAGTGTTCCAAAACGAAAGGGTTTTTAGGTACTTGCAGCAATTAAAATGAAAAACATCTCTGGACTTTCACCATGCTAAGAAATTGCAACAAGTCCTAATCATGCCATATCATAATCCACAATGCTTAGACTTGGTGTGATGTATGCAACCCACAAAAATATAGCAACACTAGTGATGTGACTATGCTCGAGTATAAATAACACACATGTCAGGAGTAGAGGTTGCATCAATGCGACACAAGGGGAGCTATCATGTAACTAATCATCATTTCCTTTAAGTGCAGCATTCACCAATATTCTAGCATTTTATTCGAAACAGGGAGTACTTTATTGATCGATAGGGATACTTACCTGGGGGTCCTCCCCAAGCTTGAGTCTTCGCAAGACTTAAGCTTGAATAGGCCGCTTCCTCCATTCTTCTTGTGTCTGCAAAAAGAATGAGGGTGATACAGGTGGCTAGCCCCTATTGGGCTTTGCCGAGAACCTAATATTTTTTTTAAGGAAAGGGCACAATTCAAGAAGAGTATAATATCGTATACAGAAGTACTTACCTGGCGGTCCCTCCCCAAGCTTAGTTCTTGCAACTATGTGCAAAGCTAAGTGATTAAATCTTTCATTTGGAAGCATTGGGTCCACCTTGTTGGTTTCTTCTTGAATTGTATGCCTTTCATGTTGCCTGTTGTACTTAGTTTGCTCTCAAAAGGATCCCTGCAATGGTTAGTACAAATCCATTCGTCTACAATCGACACATCTCTATAGTTCCATTGATCAACCTAGACACCACGTCTAATTCGATCAATTATGTGAGGAGAGCAGAGGAACTATACTCCCCTACTGTCGTGAAGGTATCATAGAGGCATGTGTTTTTCTGTTGGCCAGACGGACACCGTGCATAGTCTAAAAAGACCATAGACACAGAAGTGCCGCACCCAAGCAACAGAAAATAAATGTAGCATTTGATTTATAACTAACATCTCAACCAAACCCCATGTATAAAAAGGAACTTTAGGAGCAAGGGTATGGTAAAAAAAATGCAGCATATTTTTATCAGAGAGCGATTCAATGTTCTGCATTGACAAAGTAAAGAACCATTCAGGCAGCATTATTATTATATTTTTTATTTTTTTTATTTTTTTATATTTTTTTATATTATTTTTTTTATTTTGAAAGGTGAGGGTATATGACAAGGAAAACATGGAATAAATGCGTGTACGTACCTGGCGGTTCCTCCCCAAGCTTAGCCTTTGCAATCGAATGCAAGGCTAAGCTTTTAGATTTCTGCAACGAATATCTTGGATCCGCCACATATGTTTCCTTTTCCTGTCATAAATATCCAACCTTTCTTGCAAAATCCCTAGCCTATGATTGGGCACTCGGGTTCTTCTTTTTTTATTTTTTTTTATTTTTTTATTTTCAACGCCCGAGGCCTATGATTGGGCGCTCGGGTTCTTTTTTTTTTTTTAAATGCAGCGGGGTGGGATGGAGGGAAAACAGACATGCAGGTGGATTGAAAGAAAAACAATGCAGATATGATGGTGATATGCTCAAACAAAATGCAGATGGACACTTAAGCTAGCAGCAAATTAACATAACAGATAATCGATGTCAATCATAGATATGTTAAACCATTGCCTCCCCGGCAACGGCGCCAGAAATGCTTGTTGGCGTTTCTTACGCAAAAAGATTAAATTCAATTTCCGCAAGCGCACGGAACACCATTGTAGCATTTCACCCGGGAGTATTCTAAGGTTATCGTATTATATTTTTCCACAGGGAAGCAGGGCTAAGAATATCATGAATTAACAAAGAAACATCTATTATTTATAACTTGCAAACTAGACCAAAGCAGGGATACATATATGATATGTGTGGCACTCAGGAGAACATCCATCGATGTAGATAACAAGGAATTAGCATTTAGTTTGGGAGGACAACGAGAAGAAGGTATCAGTCAGCCTAGGGGTTAGCATTTAGTTTCACGATAGTCTACCATTATTTACTTAAGCTTTCATTACAGATACATTCAAGTGCATCAGGGCATGGCCGCCGCCAAGACACGCAACCCAAGAACTAGGTTCAACGTATCCGGTCAACGGACCGCGTCTAGGCCCCTACACATTCAACCCGAACGTGGTGGACTACAGAGACCGGTGTAGCTGTCACCTACACTCGCGGCTACCACATCATCCCGTGGGGTTGAGGGCAAAACACGCTAGAACAATTCCAAGCACCATGCTTACAACTATCCTAGTAACGTACTCTTGGCCAAAGAGCAAGCCACCCATGTACAATAAATCCAAACAAATTGTGCGGGACACGTGACAATAAGGCAATTATGTCCCTACTGCCAGTCCTCAAGCAAACAACTCATTCGTATCTACCATACACAGACGTGGATCCAACACAAGAATTTCTCTATAATAATTACTTGAATAAATAAATATAAACTAAAAGGAAAACTAAATTAAATAAATAAGAAAATAATTATATTAAAGAAAATCTAATAAAAGAAAAGATACAAGAGAACTTTACCCATACTCCGAAGAGAACTCCGGAGCTCCGAGCGAAGCTCTCACTTCTACTCTAACTCCCATAACTAAAATACTAATCCTACTCTACACAAGTGGAGTGTTCTTCCATGATGTACTGAGGTGCGAGTTGAAATGGAGCCGGCCACCTCTATTTATAGCCTCCCCAGCAGGGGGGGTACTTATGCTCGAAGCTGGGACGTCGGTGGCGCGAAGGTAGGCCGGCCGGCCACCCTACTAGGCCGGCCGGCCGTCCATAGTGGCGGTTGGCCACCGCCTCGCCTGTGGACGCTCCTGATCGCCTCCTGGAGTCGGTCCGAAGGTCGGTTACTCCGTGGGGGCGGCAGAATTGCAGTGAGGGCCAAGTTAAGGCCCAAATGGCCCACTACCGGTAAGTCGGCGCAAATCCACGTGAGTGGGCTTCAAATTATGAAGTTTGGGCTTGTTTACAGCCCACTGGAGGAAGATCGTAGCCGGTGGCCACCGGGGTAGGCCGGCCGGCCTATGATGGGGCCGGCCGGCCAAGGTTTTCCCCGGCTTGGGCCCACTTTCCTCCATTATCTACTCCTGCATCCAAAAATCACCAAAACTTGTGGAACTATGTTAATTTAAACTAATGTGCATGGAATCTTGGTGAAAAGCTATTTATTTACCGATATTTTGATGGTCATTTCATGCCGTAATGACCGTCAACAGAGAGACATATAGCTACGCTTGATACGTATCTATAGACTTATAAACGCTTTTGTAGTTACATTGATGTCACGTATCTATTAATTTAAAAACATTTTAAAGCGTTGCAATTTAGAACATTGCATAAAAAACATATTTTGTTCTTCATGCTGATAGGAAGTGTTATTCACGCAATTCGCAGGACTTGAACCCATGACCTCTTCGTTTCTAACAAACTCACTTAAGCAACTCATCTCATGTGCAACTATGGCTAGAGTAAGATATGTATTTCTTTTAACTCATGCTATCTAAATGGTTTTACGTCTCTAGCATTCTAAATAGCATGTCAAGAAGCGTCTTTAGATGAGATTACATGCGTTTAAAGCGTGGCTAATATCATATCATTTTGATACGTTTTCAATATCGTGTCATAAGCGTGTTTACGTGAGATACCATCGAAATGAAAGCGCATCAAGTATCATATAATTTTTCAATGCGTGTCAACAAGCATCTTTAGAGGGCTACTGACATCAAAATCATGTCAAAAACATGTTTATTTTGCTATTGACGTTTAAAGCGTATCTAATAACGTGTCGAGTTGACACGATCTCAATACCGTGGCAAAAAGCGTCTTTAAATGCTGGTGTATTGACGTTTATAAAAGCGCATCAAAAGAAACATGCTTAGAAGGCCTTTTTCTTGTAGTGTAGCCACATGTCTATGCATATTTTGATTGTGATGATTGAGAGAAGAGCAGGGTATGGGCTCAAACTGAATGCCATCCCTATGGTTCTACCCTTAGGTCAACTACAGGTCCTCCAGTGCCCTCCTGCGTCGTTACATAAGTGATGCGTGATTTTTTCTTTCCAGAAAGCATAGAAGCACCTCTCAAGTCTCAACACATTAAGTCTCAACACATTAAGCACCGACATGACGAGAAAATAGTAATAAATTTATTACCTGTGATATTTCACAGCTGATGGAGACATAGTAGTCTCTCCCTTAGAAGCAATGTTCCCGGGACGATGGGAGCGAGGGACGGAAACGCGGGACGAGGAACGAAAGCTTTGCAAAATATGGTACGAAGAGGGGTATACTTCTCACTGTCGTTCCATTGTGAATCGGAACGCGTCCCCCCTAATTTGGGGACGCACAGAGGGGACGATGTTCCAAAAACAAGGAACTCTCTGACCATTCGGACACCCTACTCCCTGCTGCACGTGATTGGGCTGACTAAATTGACCCCAGCTAACATTATGAGCTGAAAGAATTTGGCCCAGCTGGCCCAAGCTAGATGACAATTGACAACTACCCTAAAATTGTGTTCGTCTTCCTCACCTTGCCCAGCCGCCGCCACCCACGGGATCTTCAGCAACAGTTGTTCGTGACAACTCAATCATCAGCAACAGCATGTGCGGCGGCTCGGCCTCCTGCGACGGCAGCATCTCGACGGCGCGGCGCGGCGCGGACGGGCTCTGCGGCGCGCGATTCGGCGGTGTCTCAACGGTGTGCGTCCTGGTGCGTGGAAGAGCTCGGCAACACGCGGCCGCGGCGTTCCGAAGGCGACGAGTCGCGTTCCCTCCTGCGTTTCGGACGACGTCCCCTGTCGTTCCCGTTCCCGTTTCCGGGACGAAGACGACGGAACGGGGGACGCGGCAACGTCCCACGTTTCCTGCTTCTAAGGACAAGCCCCATGTCATCCTCTCCTTCTCTCCCGAGATGGTCCGATTAACCAAGGCAATCAGTTTTACCACGCCTAACCATGAGTTCAGACTCTTCGCCTCTAGCCAATGCATAGATTTCCTGGTCATACTGTGGGCAAAATCCAATAGAAGCCAAGTGCACAGGAAAGGGCACCTTGATCTCTATGAGCACAAGATCATAATGATAATTAAAGAATACCAGTGTCCCTTCCAAAACGGTCCTATCAGCATCAGCCAAGCGAACCGATAGCTGAAAAGTTGTGTTTTGATCAAAACAAAGACATAAAGCAAGGCTACTTCAAACATGCTTTGGAAAAACTTCTAACAGAACACGACACCTTTGGCAAAGGATAAGTAACTCATCCATATCGCAAACAACTATCGAACAAGTTGCTATGATCACATTGCACTCCCTGTTGACAAATTACGATGCCAGATAATTGTTGTATCTTCACTCCATCTGGTAAATGCAAAGATGAATAGTATTGCTATTATATCACGAGTATAGTGTGCTCTATAAGCTCAAGTAGAAAATGAATGTGTAATAGTATATTGCTATTATATCTGGTAAATGCCTATGTCATTCAGATTGTGCGAAGGATCTCGAGGATTGTACCTATGGTAGGACCTCCTTGGCGGGGCGCACGGTGGCCGGAGCGGCGACGCGGAGCGATTTGACTGGCCTCCTCCGACCGCGCTGGGCCTCTCGTCCTGGCCTTCTGCACGAGGCTGCCCACCAGCGCGCCGGTGTCGGGGAGCAAGAGCCATTGCGCGAAGAGGCGGTCCGGTTCACTGCGGAGAGCGGGCGCCCCCGGGGCTGGCACCTCCACCTGCTGCGGCAGCGCGCTCACCAGCGCAGCTGCGCTCAGATCCGCCAGCGCCGTGTCGCTGAAGATGCCTCTACCGTCCCGACGTTGTAAGCTTCATGGCCATTGGAGTGTTTGGAAACCCCAAAGGTATGAATGCTTTGGTGATTGGATGACCCTTTGTATGTGACTAACATCCTCATGTAGATTATCATTGTCACATGTGAAGAAAGCTCCGTCTGTTGGTGGTGTACACCAACACACCCTATTTCAGTTGTCAAGGATGATTGGTTGCCTTCATCAACACAAGAACGGACTTGATGGAGTCTCGGAGAAGAGACGGATCAAGGCTAAGGACATACTAGATCCAAGCGAGTGTTGCTTGGTTAGATGTTAGCTTGAGTCTATAGGAAAAACCGGACTATCAAAAGGGTTCAAGTTGGTTCTCTTAGGTACTCAATAGTGTAGAGATCTTGGATGCATAGTGAGTCTCTCAGACACTTAGAGTAGAAGAGAAGAAGTGAAGGAACCAAAAAGAATGAAGTTGGAGTCAAGGATCAAGGAGAAGATCGAGATCAGCTTCAAGTGAAGCCACCGTATGATACGGTGCCAGTCACCATATGATGCGGTGACTGTGAGGAAAAGTCCAGAGAAGAAGAGGATCTGGCAGGTTTGATCTGAAGTCACCGTATGATACGGTGAGATGGTCACCGTATGATACGGTGGTCACCGGATGATTTCCAGAGAGTTGGCAGTTGCTGGAAGCTGAAGAGATGAAGCTACCATATGATATGGTGGGTGTCACCGTATGATACGGTGATCCCTGAAGATGAAGTCCAGAGAAGGAAGTTCCTCTGGCAGGTCACAGACCAGTCACCGTATGATACGGTGGTTCCTACGATGACTGTATCGACAGACTGCTTTTTGGTAACGGTTAGTTTGAGGTTGGAGGCCTATATATAGCTGGTTACCTCCATTGATCTCTAGGCTAGGGAGTGCTTGAGTCAAGTTGAGCTGTTACTCTTGGTCTATGGCAAGGCCTAGACCGGTTAGGCGTCGGTGTTGAGCTGTCAAAGGAGATTGTGAAAGCCGGCATAAGTTTGTACACGGTCTTGGAGCTTCCCGTGTGAAAGAAGCATCACTAGTGGAGCGCCCTTTGGCACACATCCAGTGCGGAGCCTTACCTCCGGAAGAGTACCCGGGAGAGAGCCCGGCGGGACGTGCCCGCGACTTCACTCGTAGGGTGAAGTGTGCTCTAGGAGGGATCGCCTTCGAGCGGAGGGACGGGGTCGAGACTCCGACGTGAGTGACCCAACGTGGAGTAGGGGAAGGCGCCATCCTTCCGAGACCACAGGAAAACATCATGAGCATTCCTATCTCTACCTCCTTTACTTACTAGCTTTTACGTTTCCGCACTTATCTTTATGTGCTAGTAGAATTGCATGATAGGTTGTTCTCTTGTTGCTTAGTAGGATTGCTTGTTAGGGTGTTGCTCCTTGCTAGACTAGATTGTGTGCGCGCCTTGCTAGCTTCTTGTCATCACCATATATAGTCTAGCTTGCTTCACACCTCAAGTACGTTTGGGAGAAATTATTGAGACACCGATTCACCCCCCTCTCGGTGCCCTTGATCCTTTCAAGTGGTATCAGAGTCTCGTTGCTCAAATAAGGCTTAACCGCCTTGAGTAAGGATGCCGGGAGGAAGTGGACCACCCCCGTTCGATGGGACCGATTATGCCTATTGGAAGGCTCGCATGCAAGCTTACCTTGAGGCTCTCGATTCTATCGCATGGGAGGTGATTAATTCCGGTATCTCTCTAAGAACTCCTATTGGTACTCTTGATGTGAATCTTGCGAAGGCAAATGCTAAAGCTAAAAATGCCTTGTTTGAAGCAATCTGTCACACCCGGTTTTAAGAACAAAACCAAGTGCTCATCTATATGTGTGCCCAGGATCAAGTTACATACATATAGGACAAAGTATAGTAAAACAGATTAACCAGTGTCATAATTGTATAGTACAATATTAAAATAAATGTCTCAAAGGACTAAATAATACCAACGCTAGGGGAAGACTCCATGACACCACAGGCAATCGACCGGGGGCTCCACAAGCTTAGTCTTCACCATCATTCTCCAAAGTAGGCAATCTTCAATCTCTGAGCAGCATTTTAATGTACAGTGGGGAATAGCAAGTGCGAGTACATATCATACTCCGCAAGTGTAGGAAAATATGACATGCAAGCTTAAACAAAGGAAAGGCTAACATATGGTTCAAAGCAGAAAGCAACTATAATTAAGTCAAATATTAAAGCACCTATTTACTAGATGATGTGTGGAACCCACCCAAAAGTTACCATCAAAGGGGACACTACAAGTTACCCACTTGTAGCAATGGGTTACCCACCCAAAGCCATACTACAAGATACCCTCTTGCAGCATCCAACTTGTTACCAATTAGAACCATCCAAACCATCCATGTCTAATCATGTGAGGATCCAGGCCGCTCTTAACCGTGAGCACGGCTGTCATGACAGTTTTACTTCTCTGCAGAGGTACATAACTTTCTCCACAGGGTGGTGATTCCGTCACTATTGAGCGACCAAAGTCTCCATGTTGCCATAATCACACTACCAAGGTGTGAGGCCAAGAGAATACCACATGGTTGTTGGTATTTCTTACACCAAACAGAAAACACCACCTTAGGCTGGTTAGGCCTAGAGTGAATATTCCCGGTTCGGCGCCAGAAATACCTGGGGTTAAGTTACTTGCTTAAGATACATAATAATCCACAACTGGCAACGAGTGCCAGAAATGTATTATTAGTATTCAATCATAAAAGATAATCCGCAAGCGCACGGATAACCCGTTGTAGCATTTCACCCGAGAGTATTCCAGGGTATCGTTATTTATATTTTCCCAAAGGAAGACGTAGTTGACAAGTGTGTACTTATACTCATGGTGTTACAAATGATAGATCATAACCAATATCCAAATGCAGGGGTAAGGCGATAAATGGATAGAGGATAGTGCGACACACACAGCAGGCATTTCCACTCTCTGATAAAAGGCGAGAGGCGGCTCTAAGCTAGACTAAGGTTAAGTAAGAAGAACTGCTACTCCTAATGTACATCGTCAAGTAGCGTGCGTAGCACCTACCTATAGCCTAAGCTGCACACAAGCCAAGACTAAGCTGTTCTACTGCCAAGCCATCATCGGGAGATCCAGCGATCAGAGTCTGCCCCAATCTCCGGACATTTCATATATACTCCTACGCCATACCCGAACGTGGAGGATTACAAGGGACGGACAGGGCTGTCACCACCAGCCGCCTACCTCTACAAACCGTGGGGCACGAACACGCATCCAAGGGTGGAAAGGAAGCCCTAGCACCATGCTAGCGTAACTAACCACAACTCTAGATCCCTCGAGGCACATCGCAAGGCGATTAACCTAGAGCACTCTTGCAAGACAATGGACCCGATGACTAAGCAAAAGGAACAACTAGATCCAGCGAGCGATTACTTAGACAAAGGATCGAAGCTAGCACTACGTTAAGCATAGGCGTTCGTTGCTCAAGAACGAGCGACGAACGATGAACGATGAAGGACGATCATCGTTAACCGATGATTGAGTATGAACGAACGACGAACGAACGATGAACGATCATGAACGAACATCGATGAACGATGAACGAATGATGAACGAACATGAACGAACGAAGAACGTTCATCCAAGATCAAGGATGAACGATGAACTAGCATAAGCACATAACTACTACAAGAACGATGTTCCATTGATAAGTAAATAAGTCTTACAAAGAGAGTAAAAGGATACAAGGGAATATACCCCAAACTCTCCAAGGGACTTGGGAGCCAAAAGGGCAGCCCACTACTCAGCCTAAGCCTAACTAGAGAGCCCCTAGCTCTGGATGTGTGGAGAAGGGAATGAGCCTCTTGTGTTGTGTGTCTTCTAAGGGGAGGGGGTACCCCTTTATTTATAGCTTTGAAGGTCGGTTCCTGGAGGCGGTTCCTTAGGTCGGTGGCATTAATTGCAGGTGGAACTGACCTCTAGAGGTCGGTTTACAACCGCCATAGAAAGATGGGCGTAGGGACTTGGTGGGCGACGAAGAGATGAGCGCTGTTGACGGTCGTTAAATCATAAAATGACCGTCAACTTATCGGCGAATAAAAGGTCTACACCAATTTTTCTTGCATTAAACTAATAAAGTTCCACAAGTTTTGGATGAGATCTTGTTTTGCAAGGTACATAGTAATATCGGTGTAATTGTGCTTACAATCATGGAGAAATAGCAAATATCCAAACGCACATGTTAAAGCAAGACTATGCTCCGACATCTCGACGACATTCGACGCAAGAAATAAGGAATGACTTGGACATCAAGAAATAATATTTCAAATGACAAATTTGATCCCTCCATGTCAAAGCCCTCGTCGAGATAGTCAAAATGGGCTTTTGGATCACCCAATTCGGAGTTCGGGAGCAGGAGTTATGCCTCGCGCAAGATTGGACGAAAACGAGGAAACAGTAGGCCTGCCGGCCCAAACACCTGGCCGGCCGGCCTAAGCCAAACTCCAACCGCCTCAATCTTCCTCCAGTCGGTTCCAGAGGCGGTCACAAGTCACTTGACGCACCGGCCAAGCTAAGGGGACGTCGGCAAGAAGGAATATTCCACGAAATGCTCCAAGACCTTCTCCATTCTCCCAAGGCAACTCCACTATAAATAGAGGACCCCTCCCCTCACTCCAACCTGCACCAAACACTTGAGAAGAGAAGACCCCAAGTAGGGTCACGCTCTT
The DNA here is from genome assembly GCA_012490785.1 of Eragrostis nindensis. Lineage (NCBI taxonomy): Eukaryota > Viridiplantae > Streptophyta > Magnoliopsida > Poales > Poaceae > Eragrostis > Eragrostis nindensis. Next base: position 142,469 of record JAAXCT010001125.1, read on the forward strand.
TCTCATGGAAGATCATCCCACTTGTGTAGTTTAGAATAGGATTAGTATTTTAGTCATGGGAGTTAGAGTAGAAGTGAGAGCTTCGCTCAGAGCTCCGGAGTTCTCTTCGGAGTTTGGGTAAAGTTCTCTTGTATCTTTTCTTTTATACTTTCATTAATATAATTATTTTCTTATTTATTTTCTTATTTATTTAATTTAGTTTTCTTTTTAGTTTATATTTATTTATTTAAGTAATTGTTATAGAGAAATTCTTGTGTTGGATCCACGTCTGTGTACGATAGGTTTGAATGAATTGTCGAGCTAGGCAGTAGGGACAATATAATCGCCTTATTGTTACGACCTCGCGCGGTTTGTTTGGATTTATCATGCATGGGTGGTTTGCCCCAAAAGCTTAGGGTAAATCATTTAGGATAGTTGCTTGTGTGGTTCAAGGAATTATTCTAGACGTGAGTTTGCACCCAACCCCACGGAGGATGGTAGCCGCGAGTGCTTGTCACCGGTCTCTGTAATCCACCACGTCCGGGTTGGACCTAGCAGGGTCTTAATTATAGCGGGTGGTTCCCCAGAGTATTAATCTTTTTCTGTTGGTTGGGTGGGCCACTTCTGTGCCTCTGTTCTTTTGAGATTATGCCCGGTGGTAGTTCGAGCAACAGAACAAGTTTATTACTTTGGCACATCCGTGCCCCGATGCACTTGAATGTATCTGTAATGAAAGCTTAAGTAAGTAGTTGTGGACTATCAGGAAATACTAAATGCTAACCCCTAGGCATCCTTTATCTGCACCCAACCTCACGGGATGTGCGGTAGGTAGTAGGTGGTGACAGCCCTATCTATCCTATGCAATCCACCACGTTCGGGTTGGCTCGTAGATCTGACTGATACCCTTCTTCTCGGTGTTCTCCCAGACTGTGACACCCCAGGTGTCTCCTTCATTTTTACCATGCTTGGACATCATGTTGATCTGATCATGCGAAAATTTCAAATTTGTTATAGCAAAGGAAAGTATTAAAAATTTAACTAGAATCCAAATCTAAGTCAAATTTAAAAAGGAAGTTCAACAATTCGAACAGAACTATGTACAAACAAAACAATATGTGAAAGATATAAGTGAAATAAAAATCTAGCCAAAATTTCAGAAGAATTCGAAATTAGGAAGTGCCTCAAATAAGTCAATCAAGTTTTAAAATTTAAACATTTGTTTAAACTTTAAATTCAAATTCCTGCAGATTTTGACCAAAAGAAATGGACATCTGTCCTTAACACGTGTCACAAAAGCTCCATGCACAATTTGGAGATTTTTGGAGCTCTGCAGCTATTTCGTTTTGAATTTGCAAGAGAGGAAGTGAATCTGACTAAAAAGGAAAAGCAAGCGGGATCCACCACTTATCTCTCTCTCGCTCCTGTTCGTCTCTCTCAGCCAGCACAACGACCGTGCATGGTCGCCACCTCGCCTCCCACCGCTCCAGCTCAACCCCGACCGACAGAGCATCAAAACTGAGCCGGCCTCTCTCCTCAGTCCCTCCTCGCTCACTCCGACGCTCTCCCTCGCTCTCTCCGCCTCGCATTTCGCCATCTGGTCGCCATGGCCGCCATCACCTGAAGCACTTCGCCCGGTCACCACACACCACCGCTGAGCGAGCCAAGGCCACCTAGCAGTTCCTCTCCTTTAACTCTCACTTCCGGTCCAGCTTGAAGTCGAAGCCTTTCATCGACTTGGACGTATTTGGAGATTTCCCCGGCGAGCTGTCCGACGAGCATCCGTGACGCCGACGCCAAATTCGTCGAGTACAGTGAGCCTCGCATCCCCATTCCTCTTCCATCCTGTGCGTGATACTCTTACTCACTTCTCTGACCATTTTTCGCCTTGGTTTCTCCGATGAGGTCGCCGGAATCCCACTTTTCCCCAACCCGTATTGCCGGCCACCTTTGACATCGACGACGACGACCACTCTCCGGCCCTCCTCCACGACGACATCCTCGACGCCGGTCTTCCCTGAAACTCCGTGAAGCTCTAGGAGCAAGAGGCACATCTCCTCGTCAACTCCGTCGACCGGACGACCCCGCCGAACTTCACCTTCCCGCCGCCGCTCGTAGCCGACCATCTTCCGGTGAGCTCCTGACCTCGAGGACCTACCCGCTGAGTCCACCTCGACGAGTTCTTCATGCTGAGCCACTCACCGATCCCCCTCGCTGCCGTTTCCCCTGCTCTGGCGAAGCGCCGCTCAACTCCGGCCGCCGTGTGCTGTGCGCGACTGGGTTAAAACGACGATGGCATTTTCGTAAATAACTAGTCAGAACAGATAAAACTTTAAAATCGATATCTCCAGTTCTAGATGTCCAAAAATTGCAAACTAAATTTTGTTGTGCTCCTCTTGAGTAGATCTATCCACTGGTTAGCAAGTTGATCCACGTTTCTGCATGTTTTGCCCTGTACATATTTTAGAAGCTAAACACTATTTAATTCATAATAAATCATCTGCTCATGGGAAAACTGCAAACTAAGTCTTGTTAGAACCCACTGCTTATGCTCTGTCCAGTAGTGTATACCATAACCCTTGTTTCTGCATGTTTTACTCTCTATAAGTCTTGTTAGCTAGAAACCAATTAATTCATAGTAAATTAGTTACTGTTGAGAAAACTGTGAACTTAGGCTTGTTATACTACTCTTGATATTCTCTGTTCAGTAGAACAAACCATGCTCCTCAATTCTGTAAGAAACTTAAAGTTATGATTTTCTCTTTGATAAACTTGTCGTCTTTTTATTAATTGATCTACTGCTTGTTAAGCCTTGACTTCTGCATGCATGACAGTTAAATGATGTTCTACTGCCATGATTTTTGATTTGGTCAGATATGCTTTATAGAATTTCGTAGGAATTTCTTTCTTACTCAGCCTTATTTTGATGCTTGATTTAATCCTGTTAATAGGAAAATTCGTGTAAAATGTTGTTAGTACTGTTTTGACATGCTTAAATCATCAGAAGGCTGATCATGATCAAAAGTGAATTAGGAACAGTTTCCATGTTGTTATGAGCTTGCTTTGTGATGATATGAACCAAATTACATAAGAGGCTATAACAATGCTTCATGAGAGTCAATGAAGGCAATAAAGAAAACTAAATCCAAATCACCAAATTCAGAACTGAATTCAATATTTGGAATCTGAAACCAAGTCACACTCATTGCATGCACATGTTGAATTAATTGTCTTGGTATTCTTTCCATTGACATATAATGCATGTTTAGGAAACGATCTCGAAGAGGATATTCAGAAGGATCCTTCTATTGAAGAAACTGACTTTGCTGCAGCTAACTTAGTTGCTGAACCTCAAGGCAAGCCCCGGTGCATCCCACCCCGTTTGCAAATATTTTTGTTTCTGGAAATAATAATGCTAGTGTGTCTAGTATGTATGTGCACTTAAGTTTATAGGAGTTGTTTGAAAATCCTCCTGCATGTTTCCCCAAATGTCCTATGTTGTTATGTGTCTGTCCTAGTAGCTCGGTAGAATGTCTGCTAGGCTTAGTTAAAGTATGTCGTATCGATCAAGTATTGTATTTCGGGAATGAAAACTTGATCACTAAATTGAAGATAATGGAATGAGTTTATGTTTATTCGCTGAGACCGGGCAGGATGACATATGCATGTATAGTTGTAGCAACACATGGAGGTGTTGGCTACTGTAGCCCTGCCTAGTCGATTAAGGACCGATTCGTTGTTGGCCCTCTTGATCAAGCATTGAATAGTACCGAGGACATACTAGTGTTATGGGCACTAGGAAACTGATGTAGCATGTATGGTGGCAATGTTAGACGGTAACCAGTACATTGGTCGAAAGACACGCTGGGCGTAGTTGGGCAGGTTCAGGCCATGGGAGGTACGAGGTACCGTTGGTGGGACGGCTGCCCAACTCCTTGCCATCTGGGTCCGCCTTTATTGTTTACTGTCTTGCGAACGGTTGCCGTATATGACTTTTGTGCATATACGTCGTGTACTTCGGGTTTTCCCAGCTGGTGTAAATCGATTGCAATCGCTGTCCCTCGCAGAAATGAGTACCCGCTTGTGAATTGCGCCTTCACGTAGTACACATGGCTTGATGATGATGATGAACGGCTGTTAAAATGATGGATTATTGTTGATATTACTCTCATACTTGTTGTTCATATATTATATGTTAAATTGCTTGTTACTGTCTTTTCTCACTTATGCTATTGTTTAATAAAGATAAAACTTGGCTAAAACATGCTAGAAAGAATTATTGCTGCTTAAGTGCGAGTCTTTTAAATTCAGCCTTCCTATGCAAACCTTGCATGTCTAGAGGTCATTTGACGGGTAAGACTTGCTGAGTAAATAGTACTCAGGCTTTGTGCCATTGTTGTTTTCAGGTAGTGCTGATATTACTTTACCTGCTGGTGTCCTGCCTTGGGATGTGCAAGTCCCTGAGGGTTGGAACGCCCAATGGGAATCTGATTCGCCGCTGCAGTAATGTGTTTGCTGCTAGTGTGATTATCTGGATGGGCATCGAATGATCACTCATGCTATATCGATGAGAGTAGTGTAGCTCTCGTGTATCTTTCGTTTTCGAACTTGTCGTTAAAAATTTCGCTTCCGCTGAACTTTATCTTCCGCTGAACTCTGAACCTTGTTGCAATAAAGATAATAACCTTGTTAATTAAGATGAAAGTGTTGTATTATCTCGTGTCTGCTTAAACAGCACCGTGGGACTAAGATCCTGTGGATCGGACTGTTAGAGCTGGCATCAGAGCTGGTCCAAGATAATACAAACACTTTAACGCCGTATTTTGAAAACTACGATATACGGTGAGGATACGTTAGTATTGCCCACATAAGGATGTTAGTGTTCAGGTGGCAATAGGAGTTGTTTGTATACTTTTCTGTAACGACGCACCGACGCCCAGGTAAGAAGATAAGGATCATGCATGGCTCAGTGATATTTCTGGTACATGAACCATCGAGTTCATGAGGTGATTTCTGGTACATGGACCATCGCGTTCATGAGGATGATTGGAGCCATGCATTTGCTTTTCTGTGCAGATACGTCACCTGAGTAGGTTGTGTGAGGTGACGTTGTGTGTTTTTTCTGCAGGTACACTAACCACGTTAGAGGTCACACCGTTTGGTAGTCTAACACGGTCGAGAGACGAGTATGCCACCGAAATACGTGCCGATATAATGGCATTATTTTCTTTTGGTGAGGAACGAATAATTAGGTTACAAAGAAAAATGTTGCATCATGGCATTCTTAAGTTTCTGAACTAAAAATTGCCTTTCCTTGACCACTCACTTCTGTATAAATTTGAAATTTACAAACTTAAAAATTTTCGAATTTAAATGGACTTATATCAGCCAAACTGTTAATCTGTCTCGATTTTGTCCTGTCACTTCAAAAACTCATAACTCCTGATTCCCTTATCCAATGGACGCAAATAAATACTTGCTGGAAAGATCTTGAAATTATCTTTCATATCCAAGTGGTCTCATGTGTTTCTGATTCCTGGTGTGGTCAGTAGAGTCGAAATACCGATGCTCTGTCAATCTGTTTTTCTCTGCAGAACTTGTCACTTTGAAAATTCATAAGTCCAGTTATGCTTGGAGTTTGGCCGAGTTTAAACCCAATCTGAAAAGATATGAAAGTTCTTTATAACATGGTGCCAAGAGTCGGTTGTGACTTCCTACTTTTCTGGTCAAAATTCGCGTGTTTTTGACTGCTGTACTGTCAAGACTGAATCTGTTTGGTAGCCAGAACAGTTTATATCTTTCTGGTTACATCAGACCAGCTGTTCTTATTTTTCTGAAACCCATTCAGAGTCGCAACATTCATCAAATAAACGACCCTACGTATTAACACGCCATGCCACTTAAGTTATTACAAGAATTGTTATATCTTGCCACTCAAAATCAAGTCTTTCATTCTTCCTCTCCCAGCTCCGCAATTCACTTGGTGATCATCTCCATCTCGTGATTGCTTCCTTGATTCTCGATCTCTCTTACACGTTTCTGTAGAAATCCTATGCCACTTCTGAGTTAGTTTGTCTCCTCCTCCATCTTAAATAGACCTCCCAGAAATTGAGAAAAGGGCAAGTTTTATCGTATATGGCCTTCGGTTCTTGGAGTTTTGAACTCATCAGACACTCGGGTAACCCATGTTGCCCAGCATACAGCAGGAACCAGAATGCAGTGTAGCTGTTCATTTCTCGGGAAATTTAATAGGGCCCAACTTATATACTCAGCAAAGGAACGAGGTTTAATATTGCATCCTAGGCTTGTGCAAATGATGCTCCATGTATCTGATGTTTTTGGACATTGGAAAAACAAGTGATTGATGCCTTCTGCATTATCACACATTGTGCACCTGTTTACTCCCTGCCATCCTTTTCTTGACAGATCATCTCTAGTTAATATAGTGTTCCAAGCTATTGTCCACAAGAGTATTTAATTTTCGGAGGGATTTTGCATCCACGTTTTCTGCAATCTTGGATTCTTGTATCTTGTATGGAATTTTTCTATACATTGACTTCACAGTATATTGCTTCTTTTCCTCCATCTCCAGTAAACTATATCGGTACCTTCTGATAACTGACCGCTTCCAGTCAGATGTACCATCCTGTACATATCTTGTATCTGTTCTGCTAGCAAAATCCTTATGAACAAAATTGGATATGTCCCTTCAAGTACTTCTTTTACAATCACCTCTTTCTTATGTATAAATCAGGATACATTAACAGCAGTAGGCCATGTAACTTGATCAGGCAAGCCCTCCTGTCATGCTGGACAGAAATCCATCAGTTCTCGTCATGCAAATGCACTTGCTCTGATCATAATATTTGGATTATTCACGTGTTCCAGCATCCACCAACTCTTGCCGTGCTTCCTACAAAAATAGAAATCGTTTGCCGAATCTCACCACTAACAAAACCTTGCTTGCTTATCTAAAACAGATATGTCGATTGATCCCTTGCCATCCTACTTCCTTGATAAATTGTCAGATTGTTCCTAATCCGAACATTTTTAGATAACCTCACTCCTTGCTGACCCAACCATACTATGTTGTGCTCTATCTTTCGATTGAGGCTTAAGCCTGTTTCTCTGTCCTTTATTCCGATCATCTTTGTTGGTAAGCCGACATTATATATGCACAATCCTTGCGAGTCATCTTATCTGATCACCACTAAAGTTTGTTGGCCTGCGTACCTCACAAATGCCTTTTGTTGATTCTGCTCCAAGCCACTTTCATCTATAATGGTTAGCCGATCAGAATTCTTGACTAGAAAAGCCACAATGCCGACACACTAGCTGATGCCTCTGTTTGTCTGACCATTCCCAGTGCCAGTAGAAGCCATTTTCTTTGTAGCACAACCATGTAATCAAGTACAATATCCATGGCACCAGTTAAGCACTCATTTAGAGTGGGCTAGCAGTAATAGTGCTCACTGCGGGAACCACCAGTCAGCCAGACAGTCTCAGCTTAATATAATCCAACACCTTGCCCCAAGCTGTAGCAGTAAAACAATATAACCCCACATCATAAGTCGTCACCCCCACTGTAACCAATTTGCAAAGAAATCACCCAACCCTATAGGCGACCACTTCCATCCTAATGCTTCTCTAATGCACGACCAAACAAATTTTGCTAGCAAGCAATTAAAGAGAATATGATCATTTGTTCTGGCATATTGCACAAAACACAATTCCTGTTCTCTTTCCATTTCATTCTCTTTATTGGAACTCTTGTTTGTAATCTGTTTTAGTAGGCCAGCCACAGAAAAACCTTGAGTTTCATTGGCAGAATGCTTTCCCACATCTTCTTTCATTCTGCTTACTGTAACACCTCCAAAAGTCAAGTTTCTATACGACTTTGTAGTATACATACCTGATTTTTTCTAAAATGCCCACAATAGCTGGTCTTGGTCTTCATTGAACCTGAAGTTTTGAAGCCTAATTACGTCCACTCATTCAGTAGCTCCTGACTCAAATTTCTTTTGAGTTCCAAATTCCATATCTTCCCATCCCAAAACAATCCCTCACTACACAGTTTTTGTGCTTGCATATCCCATATATTTTTGAATAAGCTAATCTTAAGGGCACACCACATGCCAGACATGATCCCAGAATTAGTATTCCTTCCATCATTAACACTGAAAACCACCCCCTGTCTGTTTGACCTTTTGTAAACCCCTTCAGAATTGAGATGTGTTCAAGTTTCTTTCGTTTGAGAAAGGAATTCCATTTAGATACTTTTTCCGAAGCAGTTCACAGCATCTGTCAGTTTCATCAGTATTATAAATTCTCCATATCCATTTCCCCAATAAGGCTTCATTCCTGAACTTAGTATTAACTATCCCGATACCCCCATCCATGTTAGATGATCAATCTTACAATCCAATCTCGAGCATGAAACATCTTATCAAGAGCATGTCTTGGTTTCAAGAGTACCAAGAATACGGCAAATAAACTCAAAGATACAAATCATCTTACGATATCTTCCAAAAATCAACTACCCATGAATTCCGCTCCAACATCGCTTATGTTCCGCTCTCGTATTCCTTGAATCTAGTACCACCCAGAATTCAGAGATCCTTCATATAACTACATCAGATATGAAGTAACTTCACATCAATTTCTTTGTTGAGTCGTCAAGAATACCAAATCCTTGTAAACCTATATATCCTCACTCGTTCTTAATCTCGGGACGAGATTTCTTTAAGGGGGGAGGGTTGTGACACCCCAGGTGTCTCCTTCATTTTTACCATGCTTGGACATCATGTTGATCTGATCATGCGAAAATTTCAAATTTGTTATAGCAAAGGAAAGTATTAAAAATTTAACTAGAATCCAAATTTAAGTCAAATTTAAAAAGGAAGTTCAACAATTCGAACAGAACTATGTACAAACAAAACAATATGTGAAAGATATAAGTGAAATAAAAATCTAGCCAAAATTTCAGAAGAATTCGAAATTAGGAAGTGCCTCAAATAAGTCAATCAAGTTTTAAAATTTAAACATTTGTTTAAACTTTAAATTCAAATTCCTGCAGATTTTGACCAAAAGAAATGGACATCTGTCCTTAACACGTGTCACAAAAGCTCCATGCACAATTTGGAGATTTTTGGAGCTCTGCAGCTATTTCGTTTTGAATTTGCAAGAGAGGAAGTGAATCTGACTAAAAAGGAAAAGCAAGCGGGATCCACCACTTATCTCTCTCTCGCTCCTGTTCGTCTCTCTCAGCCAGCACAACGACCGTGCATGGTCGCCACCTCGCCTCCCACCGCTCCAGCTCAACCCCGACCGACAGAGCATCAAAACTGAGCCGGCCTCTCTCCTCAGTCCCTCCTCGCTCACTCCGACGCTCTCCCTCGCTCTCTCCGCCTCGCATTTCGCCATCTGGTCGCCATGGCCGCCATCACCTGAAGCACTTCGCCCGGTCACCACACACCACCGCTGAGCGAGCCAAGGCCACCTAGCAGTTCCTCTCCTTTAACTCTCACTTCCGGTCCAGCTTGAAGTCGAAGCCTTTCATCGACTTGGACGTATTTGGAGATTTCCCCGGCGAGCTGTCCGACGAGCATCCGTGACGCCGACGCCAAATTCGTCGAGTACAGTGAGCCTCGCATCCCCATTCCTCTTCCATCCTGTGCGTGATACTCTTACTCACTTCTCTGACCATTTTTCGCCTTGGTTTCTCCGATGAGGTCGCCGGAATCCCACTTTTCCCCAACCCGTATTGCCGGCCACCTTTGACATCGACGACGACGACCACTCTCCGGCCCTCCTCCACGACGACATCCTCGACGCCGGTCTTCCCTGAAACTCCGTGAAGCTCTAGGAGCAAGAGGCACATCTCCTCGTCAACTCCGTCGACCGGACGACCCCGCCGAACTTCACCTTCCCGCCGCCGCTCGTAGCCGACCATCTTCCGGTGAGCTCCTGACCTCGAGGACCTACCCGCTGAGTCCACCTCGACGAGTTCTTCATGCTGAGCCACTCACCGATCCCCCTCGCTGCCGTTTCCCCTGCTCTGGCGAAGCGCCGCTCAACTCCGGCCGCCGTGTGCTGTGCGCGACTGGGTTAAAACGACGATGGCATTTTCGTAAATAACTAGTCAGAACAGATAAAACTTTAAAAATCGATATCTCCAGTTCTAGATGTCCAAAAATTGCAAACTAAATTTTGTTGTGCTCCTCTTGAGTAGATCTATCCACTGGTTAGCAAGTTGATCCACGTTTCTGCATGTTTTGCCCTGTACATATTTTAGAAGCTAAACACTATTTAATTCATAATAAATCATCTGCTCATGGGAAAACTGCAAACTAAGTCTTGTTAGAACCCACTGCTTATGCTCTGTCCAGTAGTGTATACCATAACCCTTGTTTCTGCATGTTTTACTCTCTATAAGTCTTGTTAGCTAGAAACCAATTAATTCATAGTAAATTAGTTACTGTTGAGAAAACTGTGAACTTAGGCTTGTTATACTACTCTTGATATTCTCTGTTCAGTAGAACAAACCATGCCCCTCAATTCTGTAAGAAACTTAAGTTATGATTTTTCTCTTTGATAAACTTGTCGTCTTTTATTAATTGATCTACTGCTTGTTAAGCCTTGATCTTCTGCATGCATGACAGTTAAATGATGTTCTACTGCCATGATTTTTGATTTGGTCAGATATGCTTTATAGAATTTCGTAGGAATTTCTTTCTTACTCAGCCTTATTTTGATGCTTGATTTAATCCTGTTAATAGGAAAATTCGTGTAAAATGTTGTTAGTACTGTTTTGACATGCTTAAATCATCAGAAGGCTGATCATGATCAAAAGTGAATTAGGAACAGTTTCCATGTTGTTATGAGCTTGCTTTGTGATGATATGAACCAAATTACATAAGAGGCTATAACAATGCTTCATGAGAGTCAATGAAGGCAATAAAGAAAACTAAATCCAAATCACCAAATTCAGAACTGAACTCATTATTTGGAATCTGAAACCAAGTCACACTCATTGCATGCACATGTTGAACTAATTGTCTTTGTATTCCTTCTATTGACATATAATGCATTTTTAGGAAACGATCTCGAGGAGGGTATCCAGAAGGATCCTTCTACTGAAGAAACTGACTTTGCAGCCGCTAACTTAGTTGCTGAACCTCAAGGCAAGCCCCGGTGCATCCCACCCCGTTTGCAAATATTTTTGTTTCTGGAAATAATAATGCTAGTGTGTCTAGTATGTATGTGCACTTAAGTTTATAGGAGTTGTTTGAAAATCCTCCTGCATGTTTCCCCAAATGTCCTATGTTGTTTATGTGTCTGTCCTAGTAGCTCGGTAGAATGTCTGCTATGCTTAGTTAAAGTATGTCGTATCGATCAAGTATTGTATTTCGGGAATGAAAACTTGATCACTAAATTGAAGATAATGGAATGAGTTTATGTTTATTCGCTGAGACCGGGCAGGATGACATATGCATGTATAGTTGTAGCAACACATGGAGGTGTTGGCTACTGTAGCCCTGCCTAGTCGATTAAGGACCGATTCGTTGTTGGCCCTCTTGATCAAGCATTGAATAGTACCGAGGACATACTAGTGTTATGGGCACTAGGAAACTGATGTAGCATGTATGGTGGCAATGTTAGACGGTAACCAGTACATTGGTCGAAAGACACGCTGGGCGTAGTTGGGCAGGTTCAGGCCATGGGAGGTACGAGGTACCGTTGGTGGGACGGCTGCCCAACTCCTTGCCATCTGGGTCCGCCTTTATTGTTTACTGTCTTGCGAACGGTTGCCGTATATGACTTTTGTGCATATACGTCGTGTACTTCGGGTTTTCCCAGCTGGTGTAAATCGATTGCAATCGCTGTCCCTCGCAGAAATGAGTACCCGCTTGTGAATTGCGCCTTCACGTAGTACACATGGCTTGATGATGATGATGAACGGCTGTTAAAATGATGGATTATTGTTGATATTACTCTCATACTTGTTGTTCATATATTATATGTTAAATTGCTTGTTACTGTCTTTTCTCACTTATGCTATTGTTTAATAAAGATAAACTTGGCTAAAACATGCTAGAAAGAATTATTGCTGCTTAAGTGCGAGTCTTTTAAATTCAGCCTTCCTATGCAAACCTTGCATGTCTAGAGGTCATTTGACGGGTAAGACTTGCTGAGTAAATAGTACTCAGGCTTTGTGCCATTGTTGTTTTCAGGTAGTGCTGATATTACTTTACCTGCTGGTGTCCTGCCTTGGGATGTGCAAGTCCCTGAGGGTTGGAACGCCCAATGGGAATCTGATTCGCCGCTGCAGTAATGTGTTTGCTGCTAGTGTGATTATCTGGATGGGCATCGGATGATCACTCATGCTATATCGATGAGAGTAGTGTAGCTCTCGTGTATCTTTCGTTTTCGAACTTGTCGTTAAAAATTTCGCTTCCGCTGAACTTTATCTTCCGCTGAACTCTGAACCTTGTTGTAATAAAGATAATAACCTTGTTAATTAAGATGAAAGTGTTGTATTATCTCGTGTCTGCTTAAACAGCACCGTGGGACTAAGATCCTGTGGATCGGACTGTTAGACAGACTAAATGCTAACTCCTTGTTATCTATATCGATGGATGTTCTCCTGAGTGCCACACTTATCACATACCTTATCACTGCATTGGTCTAGTCTGCAAGTTATAAATAATAGATGTTTCCTTGTTGATTCATGATATTCTTAGCCCTGCTTCCCTGTGGAAAATATAAATACGATACCCTTGGAATACTCCTGGGTGAAATGCTACAACGGTGTCCGTGCGCTTGCGGAGCTGAATTTAATCTCTGTACGTAAGAACTACCAACAAGCGCCTACGAAGCTCTCCGACTCCGAACATTAGCTCCTACGCGAGCATTTGATCCCGAACTGCTGCAAAAGATTGGTATGGATGCTGAATTTTCTCGAGTATTTAAAGCAATAGGGTGGGATAAGTTTGCATATGTAGATGAGCAGAGTTCCCGTTTGCTTACACTACAGTTTTTATGCACCCTACGCATGGTAGATGACGGTATTACCTTTCGGTTTTTCCGGGAGGAATATCATTTGACATGGAAAATTTTTAGTCAATGCCTCGGCTTTAATTCTCGCTGCACCATTGATGTTGATAGTTCGATTCCGGGTTACTCAAAGTTAGCTTTTTGGCAAAGAATTTCTGCATCTCCTACTTGTGAGAAACCCCGAACTAATCACATTCACCATTCTACCTTGCGCTTGTTGCACATGTGGCTTGGCATTACTTTGTTTCCTAGAAGTGATATTAGGATTGTGCGAGAGGATGATCTGAAAATTCTTTATGCTATGGTTGAGAAAATAAAGATTGCTCCTGTTATGTTCATGATTGCTCAGTGGTTAGAGAATCTTAGAATGACTGGACCAATTGAGTGCACCTCGTTAATTACACGTATTGCTGCGGGTGTTGGTGCTTTGCATGATGCTAATGTTGCTTTTATTGATACACCCCTCTCTCTCATCACCGAGGATTATCTTATTCAAGGTCATACACTTAAGCATGGCCCAAATAATTCTCTCATATTTTATTATGTCGGTTATACAAATGAATTCCCGTTACCTAACCGGGAACTTCGTTTGTATGGCTGTCAAAACCTAACCACACCTCTCCAAAAGACGAAGCTGCACGCAGGAGTACTTCTTCTCGCAGGAGGCCGCACAGGCCGGAGCCAACCGCCGACACCGGGATGCCCGCACCGCAGCCCATGGCCTATGCATATGGGCCAAGTTACGGTCACGCCGGGTATGGTCCCGGTGGGTACACCACTCCACCACCGTTTGAGGCCGGCGGCTCATCGCAGCAGGGTGCGGGCCAAGCCCAATGGACGCACCCTCCCCGCGCACAATGGGAGGAAATCTCCTCCGATTCGACGTCCTACTCACCGAGGGCCGGTGGGCATCATTCATCTGCAGCTCGTGATCCATATCTCGAGCAGCAAATGAATGCGCTTACCGAGCAAATGGGACGCATCGAGACTCGAGGAGAGGACGTTGAGTACACTCTCAATCAACACGTCCTGCAGACCCACCAGTGGCAAGAAAACACAAACGCCCAGCTCACCAACCTCACCAACATGACGCAGCAGGGCCATGCCGATATGTTGGCTTACTTTCGCCACACGGGGTTCGATCCTCGACGCCACCCATGAGCAAGAACAAGTTTGGGGGGGATGCCATACCCCCGCTAAGGTATCATGTATTGCAACTTGTACCCTTTTATTTCTTTTGTTTGCTTGTTCTTGCACCTTATATGAAAAATACAAAAAAAATGATAAATCTGAAAATAAAATAAAAATGACAAAACTAAAAAGAACAAAAATAGTCTTTAGTGTGGTTGCTAGTTTTTCGTAGTTTCTCTTTATATGCGAGTATGAGTGTTTAGCCTTTCTTATGTTGAGATGATGAATAGTTGCTCTGTTTTATCTCTCGTTTGTACCCAGTCACAACTTAGTGCTCTCCCAAGTTTTGAGATTTTTGGCTTATACTTACCTAGAACTTGAAACTTGTGGGCTGCATAGTGCTTGATCTAAGTCTAAGTTGTTGTGAGATATGATATGGTACAAATAGGGCTGCTATGATCTTGTTCGAAGTACGACTTGACTTCCGGAGTTTTATTTTACAAAATACAAAAAATGATAAAGTTCCTCAATGATCAAAATTCCTACCAAAGCCATATGTTGCTCTTACATTGCAAAACCTTACACATATGCTGCTTGTCATTGCACTGAGCTTTATCAAAATTGTGTGACCCTAGTGAGAAGCTTGTCATACTCTCATTGATCAAGATCACGTACACTCCACCTCGCATGCTAAACTTCTACACTGGAAGTTAAGCAATACCACCACAGTTCCCACCAAAATAAATACTCCAAAAATTCATTGTTACCTCTCTCTCAAAATATATCATTGGAGACATGGCTTTGCAAAAGAAAGAAAAAGAATAACCCCCTGCTCATACAAAAGTAGAGCATGATGGAAAAATGGGGAAGAAAAGAAAGAAAAATGTTGAGAAAAAGAAAGAAAGAAAGATAGCCATGTCCTCCTCAAAAATTCAAAAAGAGAGAGATGGAACAATTAAAAAGGAGTATATAGTTCTTCCACCTCACCACCACCATATACACACATGCACATCTTGATCAAGGTTGTATGACTTGCATTCTCCATGGATCCACTCTTTTGGTTCGGCAATATGTGTGATGCAAGTATGCCTCATATCATCCCTACCTTGAGCTCCACATACAAGCCTTAGAAGTAGGATGACAAGAGGCAACACAATAATGCCTTGGTGAGGAATATACACTTGTTGAGCGATTCGAGAGCATCATTTGAGGAACTTTGCTTTTATTTCAAAAATTTTGAAAACCTCCGGAAAATAAAAGTCAAACAATGGACAAGTGAATGGTGCTCTGTTATAACCGTTCTATCTCTCAACCGCCCAAGACAAGGAAAAAGCCATACGCCCCATGAGGAGTAAGGTGAAGGGTGAGTTACCATGCCAACTTTTTCAACTCAAAGGAGAGTATCTTCGTTGTGTGCATGGTACCTATGAGATATGAAACATTGTAGCAACTCCTGATCAACATCCTAAGTCCTACTTCTTGCTCGGGACGAGCAAGGAGGACAGCTTGGGGAGTTGTTGACGGTCCTTAGACCCAGTTTTTGACCGGCAATTAGCTCTATAAATAAGGAAGAGAACTAACACTTGTTACTTGCATTTTGTTATCAAATAACCTATTTCCACGTGTACCTCTAGATTTGGATGTGCAGGTGGAAAAACAGGGATTTCCAGGTGTAAACAAGGCCCAAGGCGACGATTCCAACACGTCCACCAAACGACGCTCGCCGCGGGAATATAATTCAAGGATTAAAGGCCAGAACCTACCAGAATATCAACTGAGGCCATGCACCTGGAAAAGAGGCTAAAAAAGCCGAGGGGAAGGCACCTGCAAAAGCCCAGCCCAGGAGGGGCCAGGGCCAGGTCGGCCGACCCCAAACCCTAGGTCGGCCGACCTGCCAGGTGGCCCCCCTGGGCCCATCTTTTTATGGCGGTTTGCAACCGACTTTAGGAGGTCGGTTCCACCTGCAATTAATGCCACCGACCTAAGGAACCGCCTCCAGGAACCGACCTTCAAGGCTATAAATAAAGGGGTACCCCCTCCCCTTAAGACACACAACACAAGAGGCTCATTCCCTCCTCCACACATCCAGAGCTAGGGGCTCTCTAGTTAGGCTTAGGCTGAGTAGTGGGCTGCCCTTTTGGCTCCCAAGTCCCTTGGAGAGTTTGGGGTATATTCCCTTGTATCCTTTTACTCTCTTTGTAAGACTTATTCATTTATCAATGGAATATCATCGTTCTTGTAGTAGTTATGTGCTTATGCTAGTTCATCGTTCATCCTTGATCTTGGATGAACGTTCTTCGTTCGTTCATGTTCGTTCATCATTCATCGATGTTCGTTCATGATCGTTCATCGTTCGTTCGTCGTTCGTTCATACTCGATCATCGGTTAACGATGATCGTTCTTCATCGTTCATCGTTCGTCGCTCGTTCTTGAGCGACGAACGCCTATGCTTAACGTAGTGCTAGCTTTGATCCTTTGTCTAAGTAATCGCTTGCTAGACCTAGTTGTTCCTTTTGCTTAGTCATCGGGTCCATTGTCTTGCAAGAGTGCTCTAGGTTTATCGCCTTGCGAGGTGCCTCGAGGGATCTAGAGTTGTGGTTAGTTACGCTAGCATGGTGCTAGGGCTTCCTTCCACCCTTGGATGCGTGTTCGTGCCCCACGGTTTGTAGAGGTAGGCGGCAGGTGGTGACAGCCCTGTCCGTCCCTTGTAATCCTCCACGTTCGGGTATGGCGTAGGAGTATATATGAAATGTCCGGAGATTGGGGCAGACTCTGATCGCTGGATCTCCCGATGATGGCTTGGCAGTAGAGCAGCTTAGTCTTGGCTTGTGTGCAGCTTAGGCTATAGGTAGATGCTACGCACGCTACTTGACGATGTACATTAGGAGTAGCAGTTCTTCTTACTTAACCTTAGTCTAGCTCAGAGCCGCCTCTCGCCTTTTATCAGAGAGTGGAAATGCCTGCTGTGTGTGTCGCACTATCCTCTATCCATTTATCGCCTTACCCCTGCATTTGGATATTGGTTATGATCTATCATTTGTAACACCATGAGTATAAGTACACACTTGTCAACTACGTCTTCCTTTGGGAAAATATAAATAATGATACCCTGGAATACTCTCGGGTGAAATGCTACAACGGGTTATCCGTGCGCTTGCGGATTATCTTTTATGATTAAATACTAATAATACATTTCTGGCACTCGTTGCCAGTTGTGGATTATTATGTATCCTAAGCAAGTAACTTAACCCCAGGTATTTCTGGCGCCGAACCGGGAATATTCACTCTAGGCCTAACCAGCCTAAGGTGGTGTTTTCTGTTTGGTGTAAGAAATACCAACACCAGGTCGGCCGACCTAGCGTTAGGGGTCGGCCGACCCAGGCCTGGCCCCTCCTGGGCTGGACCTTGGTAGGTGGCTTCCCCCTGGCTTTTATGCTTCTTATCCAGGTGCGTGGCCTCAGTTGATATTCTGGTAGGTTCTGGGCCATTAATCCTTGAATTATATTGCCGCGGCGAGCGTCGTTTGATGGACGTGCTGGAATCGTCGCCTTGGGCCTTGTTTACACCTGAAAATCCCTGTTTTCCACCTGCACATCCAAATCTAGAGGTACACGTGGAAATAGGTTATTTGATAACAAAATGCAAGTAACAAGTGTTAGTTCTCTTATTTATAGAGCTAATTGCCGGTCAAAAACTGGGTCTAAGGACCGTCAACAACTCCCCCAAGCTGTCCTCCTTGCTCGTCCCGAGCAAGAAGTAGGACTTAGGATGTTGATCAGGAGTTGCTACAATGTTTCATATCTCATAGGTACCATGCACACAACGAAGATACTCTCCTTTGAGTTGAAAAAGTTGGCATGGTAACTCACCCTTCACCTTACTCCTCATGGGGCGTATGGCTTTTTCCTTGTCTTGGGCGGTTGAGAGATAGAACGGTTATAACAGAGCACCATTCACTTGTCCATTGTTTGACTTTTATTTTCCGGAGGTTTTCAAAATTTTTGAAATAAAAGCAAAGTTCCTCAAATGATGCTCTCGAATCGCTCAATAAGTGTATATTCCTCACCAAGGCATTATTGTGTTGCCTCTTGTCATCCTACTTCTAAGGCTTGTATGTGGAGCTCAAGGTAGGGATGATATGAGGCATACTTGCATCACACATATTGCCGAACCAAAAGAGTGGATCCATGGAGAATGCAAGTCATACAACCTTGATCAAGATGTGCATGTGTGTATATGGTGGTGGTGAGGTGGAAGAACTATATACTCCTTTTTATTTGTTCCCTCTCTCTTTTTGAATTTTTGAGGAGGACTTGGCTATCTTTCTTTCTTTCTTTTTCTCAACATTTTTCTTTCTTTTCTTCCCCCATTTTTTTTCATCATGCTCTACTTTTGTACGAGCAGGGGGTTATTCTTTTTCTTTCTTTTGCATAGCCATGTCTCCAATGATACATTTTGAGAGAGAGGTAACAATGAATTTTTGGAGTATTTATTTTGGTGGGAAGTGTGGTGGTATTGCTTAACTTCTAGTGTAGAAGTTTAGCATGCGAGGTGGAGTGTACGTGATCTTGATCAATGAGAGTATGACAAGCTTCTCACTAGGGTCACACAATTTTGATAAAGCTCAATGTAATGACAAGCAGCATATGTGTAAGGTTTTGCAATGTAAGAGCAACATATGGCTTTGGTAGGAATTTTGATCATTGAGGAACTTTATCTTTTTTTTTGTATTTTGTAAAATAAAACTCCGGAAGTCAAGTCATACTTTGAACAAGATCATAGCAGCCCTATTTGTACCATATCATATCTCACAACAACTTAGACTTAGATCAAGCACTATACAGCCCACAAGTTTCAAGTTCTAGGTAAGCATAAGCCAAAAATCTCAAAACTTGGGAGAGCACTAAGTTGTGACTAGGTACAAACGAGAGATAAAACAGAGCAATTATTCATCATCTCAACATAAGGAAGGCTAAACACTCATACTCACATATAAAGAGAAACTAAGAAAAACTAGCAGCCACACTAAAGACTATTTTTGTTCTTTTTAGTTTTGTCATTTTTATTTTATTTTCAGATTATCATTTTTTTGTATTTTTCATAAGAGGTGCAAGAACAAGCAAACAAAAGAAATAAAAGGATACAAGTTGCGATACATGATACCTTAGCGGGGGGTATGGCATCCCCCCCAAGCTTGTTCTTGCTCATGGGTGGCGTCGAGGATCGAACCCCGTGTGGCGAAAGTAAGCCAACATATCGGCTTGGCCCTGCTGCGTCATGTTGGTGAGGTTGGTGAGCTGGGCGCTTGTGTTTTCTTGCCACTGATGGGTCTGCAGGACGTGTTGGTTGAGAGTGTGCTCAACGTCCTCTCCTCGAGTCTCGATGCATCCCATTTGCTCGGTAAGCGCATTCATTTGCTGCTCGAGATATGGATCACGAGCTGCAGACGAACGCCGCCCACCGGCCCTCGGTGAGTAGGACGTCGAATCGGAGGAGATTTCCTCCCATTGTGCGCGGGGAGGGTGCGTCCATTGGGCTTGGCCCGCACCCTGCTGCGATGAGCCGCCGGCCTCAAACGGTGGTGGAGTGGTGTACCCACCGGGACCATACCCGGCGTGACCGTAGCTTGGCCCATATGCATAGGCCATGGGCTGCAGTGCGGGCATCCCGGTGTCGGCGGGTGGCTCCGGCCTGCGCGTCCTCTTGCGAGAAGATGTACTCCTGCGTGCATCTTCCTCTTTTTGGAGAGGTGTGGTTAGGCTTTGACAGTTATACAAACGAAGTTCCCGGTTAGGTAACGGGAATTCATTTGTATAACCGACATAATAAAATATGAGAGAATTATTTGGACCATGCTTAAGTGTATGACCTTGAATAAGAAAATCCTCGGTGATAAGAGAACGGGGTGTGTCAATAAAAGCAACATTAGCATCATGCAAAGCACCAACACCCGCAGCAATACGTGTAATCAACGAGGTGCACTCAATCGGTCCCGTCATTCTAAAATTTTCTAACCACTGAGCAATCATGAACATAACAGGAGCAATCTTTATTTTCTCAACCATAGCATAAAGAATTTTCAGATCATCCTCGCGCACAATCCTAATATCACTTCTAGGAAACAAGGTAATGCCAAGCCACATGTGCAACAAGCGCAAGGTAGGATGATGGATGTGATTAGTTCGGGGTTTCTCACAAGTAGGAGATGCAGAAATTCTTTGCCAAAAAGCTAACTTTGAGTAACCCGAAATCGAACTATCAACATCAATGGTGCAGCGAGTATTAAAGCCGAGGCAATGACTAAGGATTTTCCATGTCAAATGATATTCCTCCCGGAAAAACCGAAAGGTAATACCGTCATCTACCACGCGTAGGGTGCATAAAAACTGTAGTGTAAGCAAACGGGAACTCTGCTCATCTACATATGCAAACTTATCCCACCCTATTGCTTTAAATACTCGAGAAAATTCAGCATCCATACCAATCTTTTGCAGCAGTTCCGGATCAAATGCTCGCGTAGGAGCAAATGTTCGGAGTCGGAGAGCTTCGTAGGCGCTCATCTCTTCGTCGCCCACCAAGTCGAGGTCGGTGTCGACGAGAAGACGATGCTCGGTGTTGGCTTGATCATCCGCTGCGGCTTCATGTTGAGGGCTTGACACTTGCTCGGTGGCGGTGCGGGCGCGAGTGCGAGGTCGAGACGAGCCCGAGCTTGTGCTCCCGGACCGGAACAGCGAGGCGACGGCCTTCCCGGCGCGCTTCATGCTGCAGCGAGGTCGAGCAAGAACGCAAGAACGAAAACTCCGGACGGGTTGTGAGAGTGAAAACCAATCGATGAAAACCGTCGGTGTTCTTGCAAGCGAGAAAACGCAAATCAGAAAATCAAACCAAATCAAAACTGCAAAGCAAACCAAGAGAGAAATATTTTTGCAGAATTTTGAGGCAAGAACTCAAGTGAGCACAATGGAGAACTTGAGAGCAATGGAGTGAAGAGTGTTGAGGAGTGGAAATGGTGATTGACCACGGTTGCTATGTCCAGAAATTCCTCAAAATTATTTGCTCAAAAAGATTTCCAAATAAAAGGTTGCCTCGAATTCAAAATTTTTCGAAAAATTCAAAAATCGACATGTTGACGAAAAATTTCAACATGCAAAAATATTTTTGGCTTTTCCATGGTGATACAAGGGTGGTCCAAAAATTTCATCCAAAGATGAGTCATTTTGAACGCAAAAGTGTTTTTGAAAATTTTGAATTTTTAAATGCATGGCGAGGAAAAATTCAAATATGCTGGCGGAAAAATTCAAATAAATTCTTGGTGGAAGAAATAAATATGCAAGATGGTTTGGAAAGAAATCCAAATGCAAATGTGGTGGAAAAATTCAAAAGAAAGGCGAATCAAACCGAATGATAATGCCGGTTTTCCTGGCGGCCAGGGCCGTGTCGTTTAAAGTCCGACAGGCTAAGACTTCTCCAACGGGTTTAGCTTGGTGGCGCGGACCCCGTCCTTGGAGGTGAGGACGTGGAGGGCTGCCCCTTGACTCGCCACACTTGTTTCATCTTTGGTGGTGTAGGTGGCTTTTCGGACTTTGGGACGGGTTTCTTGGCCCATAATTCCGGCCTCGAGGTCGCAGGTTTCTTTGGTTGAAACTGCGATGGATTTTCAATCTTTGCCAAACTCTTCCATAGAGCAATGAGGCTGTCCGTTTTCCTGGCTGTCACTTTAACTTCTTGAATGTTGGAGGTGTTTGGCCCATACTTGACCTTGATCATCGAGCATTGTTCTTTTCGAGGTTGAAACTCGAACTTCTCCTCCTTCCCACTGATGTAGAGGCGGATTTCTCCAACTCCACATCAATTTGGGCCTTCGTGGTGCTAAGGAAGGGACGCCCCAAGATGAGGGGCGTTTCCTTGTCAATATCCATGTCAAGCACCACAAAGTTCACCGGGACGGTGTGGCCTCTTATGAATACCGGCACATCTTCCGCAATCCCCATTGGAAAGCGAAAGGATGAGTCGGCCAATTGTAGCCGCATCGCTGTTGGTGTGAGGAATCTGTACTTTAATTGCTCGAAGATTGCCTTGGGCATAATGCTCACGCTGGCCCCACACAGTGCGTAGTCGAAGTGGAATCTCTTGATTGCACAAGAGATTACTGGAAAGCCTGGATCAGTTTTTATTGTAGAAGGTTCTCCTCTTATTTGCCTGTTCTCCCCTGCATGGTTAGTCCTACGAGAGAACATTTCTCCTCTCGTAGTGATAACATTAACTTTTTCAATGGGAGATTCTGGTTGCCCAGGAATCTGCCCAGAAGTAGCAGAAGGAACAAGAGCAGCAAGCTGAGCTAACTGATTTTTGAAAGCGGAAGAAAGACCTTCTATTTTTGAATTTAAACTCTCTAAACTTTGATCATTGGCAGCAAGCTTTTTGTTGATTGATTCGTTGATTTTAGCTTGGCCATAAACCAAATCTTTCAAAGAAGGCTGATTATTATTAAAACTAGAGAAATTATTACCTCCTTGATAAGATTGGCGGTTTTGGTTAAAACCTTGACCTCCACTTGGACGATACCCATTGTTGTTGTTCATGTAGAATGCTTCTTCATGGGTATGGTTGGGGCAGTCCTTCCCCAATGGCCGGTGTTGCCACATTCCTCACACGTAATGCGTGAGTCAAGTGAACGAACACTACCATGCGTGTTGAAGTCGTCCAAGCGTTTCATGACGAGGTCGAGCTTGGCGGACAATAAGTCCACCTCCTTGATAGGGTGTACGCCTTTAGAGCGTGGTTGGAGACGTTCATCGCTCCACCCTTGATTGGAGACCATCTTCTCAATGAGTTCTTTAGCTTGAGCAACGGTCATTGAGAAGAAGGCTCCTCCAGCAGCGGCATCCATATGTCCACAGTTTGTTGGTGTCAACCCGTTGTAGAAATGTTGTAGAATGAGCCATTCTTCCATCCCGTGGTGTGGGCAGGCGGATATGTAATCTTGAAGCCTATCCCATGCCTTGGCGATGGTTTCATTGTTGGCTTGCTGGAAGCTTGAAATTCTTCCACGAAGGGCATTGGTTTTGCCCAACGGGAAAAACTTTGAGGAGGAACGCGGTAGAACAGCGGTCCCAAGTGTCAATGCTGGCACGATTGGCGTAGAACCATTGTTTCGCCTTCCCAAGAAGGGAGAGGGGAAACAAACGAAGTCGGATAGCATCGTGGTTGACTCCGGCGGTTGCCGATGTGTTGCATATCTCAAGGAATTGCTGGAGATGAGTGTTGGCGTCCTCCGTGGCCTTTCCACAAAAGGGAATGGCCTGCACCATAGTGATTAGGCTTGATTTGACTTCAAACCCTGCGTCACCGGCGTTGACATTGGGCCCAACGGGAACATTGGCAACGGAGGGAGCAGAGTAGTCACGGAGGGTCCTTTGATCAGCCATGTCAATAAGTGATGATGGTGCGGATGATGTGGGTTCGTCTGTCGGGAGTGTTGCTTGTGAGGGAGAGTCGACGCGGGGTCGGACTTTCCTTACAAGCGACTCTGGATTATCAACGAAGTTTTCCATTACACTATCCTGTTTTCACATCAAAGAGAGAAAACAGATCAAGGTTAGCCTGCAATGGAAACGGTTACATCACATCAAGTGTAATCATGAGTAATCATTGCACACTTGTCAACAATTGTCTTCCCCGGCAACGGCGCCAGAAATGCTTGTTGGTATTTCTTACACCAAACAGAAAACACCACCTTAGGCTGGTTAGGCCTAGAGTGAATATTCCCGGTTCGGCGCCAGAAATACCTGGGGTTAAGTTACTTGCTTAGGATACATAATAATCCGCAACTGGCAACGAGTGCCAGAAATGTATTATTAATATTTAATCATAAAAGATAATCCGCAAGCGCACGGATAACCCGTTGTAGCATTTCACCCGAGAGTATTCCAGGGTATCGTTATTTATATTTTCCCAAAGGAAGACGTAGTTGACAAGTGTGTACTTATACTCATGGTGTTACAAATGATAGATCATAACCAATATCCAAATGCAGGGGTAAGGCGATAAATGGATAGAGGATAGTGCGACACACACAGCAGGCATTTCCACTCTCTGATAAAAGGCGAGAGGCGGCTCTAAGCTAGACTAAGGTTAAGTAAGAAGAACTGCTACTCCTAATGTACATCGTCAAGTAGCGTGCGTAGCATCTACCTATAGCCTAAGCTGCACACAAGCTAAGACTAAGCTGTTCTACTGCCAAGCCATCATCGGGAGATCCAGCGATCAGAGTCTGCCCTAATCTCCGGACATTTCATATATACTCCTACGCCATACCCGAACGTGGAGGATTACAAGGGACGGACAGGGCTGTCACCACCTGCCGCCTACCTCTACAAACCGTGGGGCACGAACACGCATCCAAGGGTGGAAAGGAAGCCCTAGCACCATGCTAGCGTAACTAACCACAACTCTAGATCCCTCGAGGCACCTCGTAAGGCGATAAACCTAGAGCACTCTTGCAAGACAATGGACCCGATGACTAAGCAAAAGGAACAACTAGATCCAGCGAGCGATTACTTAGACAAAGGATCAAAGCTAGCACTACGTTAAGCATAGGCGTTCGTCGCTCAAGAACGAGCGACGAACGATGAACGATGAAGGACGATCATCGTTAACCGATGATCGAGTATGAACGAACGACGAACGAACGATGAACGATCATGAACGAACATCGATGAACGATGAACGAACGATGAACGAACATGAACGAACGAAGAACGTTCATCCAAGATCAAGGATGAACGATGAACTAGCATAAGCACATAACTACTACAAGAACGATGATATTCCATTGATAAGTAAATAAGTCTTACAAAGAGAGTAAAAGGATACAAGGGAATATACCCCAAACTCTCCAAGGGACTTGGGAGCCAAAAGGGCAGCCCACTACTCAGCCTAAGCCTAACTAGAGAGCCCCTAGCTCTGGATGTGTGGAGGAGGGAATGAGCCTCTTGTGTTGTGTGTCTTCTAAGGGGAGGGGGTGCCCCTTTATTTATAGCCTTGAAGGTCGGTTCCTGGAGGCGGTTCCTTAGGTCGGTGGCATTAATTGCAGGTGGAACCGACCTCCAGAGGTCGGTTTACAACCGCCATAGAAAGATGGGCCCAGGGGGCCACCCTGCCAGGTCGGCCGACCTAGGGTTAGGGGTCGGCCGACCCAGGCCTGGCCCCTCCTGGGCTGGGCCTTGGCAGGTGGCTTCCCCCTGGCCTTTATGCTTCTTATCCAAGTGCGTGGCCTCAGTTGATATTCTGGTAGGTTCTAGGCCTTTAATCCTTGAATTATATTCCCGCGGCGAGCGTCGTTTGATGGACGTGTTGGAATCGTCGCCTTGGGCCCTGTTTACACCTGGAAATCCCTGTTTTCCACCTGCACATCCAAATCTAGAGGTACACGTGGAAATAGGTTATTTGATAACAAAATGCAAGTAACAAGTGTTAGTTCTTCCTTATTTATAGAGCTAATTGACGGTCAAAAACTGGGTCTAAGGACCGTCAACAATGGTCTTTCAAAGCGCTTCCCAGCCTGCCAACATCCTTGCTAAGGTTCCACTACTGCCAGTACCGCTGCAACAGTAGCCCCCTCTGGCGCCATGGCTAGGAGTACCCCTCCATCACCTGAGTTCAGAAGTAACCCTTCCTCCCTCTTTCCTTGAACACCAGCAAAACTGGGAAGACAGCATAATACTTGACCGAGTCTACCATAATCAACCCTGTGCTTTGCGCTGTTGTCCTGGGTTGCCGCTCTACGAACCGGTCCTTAGCTAACTTAAGCAAGGCCAACACAAATCAAAGTCTCGTGCTAACCGCACCATCATCAAACTTAAACGGATGACTCTAGGTTCGAGTTTTTAGCACATCTTACCGTTCCCCGGCAACGAGGCCAGAAAGCTTATTGGCAGTCCTAAGGCCTAACAGAAATTAATCCGCAAGCGTACGGATACCAATGTAGCTTTCACCACAAGGAGTATTCAGAGGGTATCGAATCCACTGGGAACGAACAGTGTACTAGCAACTCTATCCTAGATAAAATATCCGATCAAGGTGGCACAGGGGAGCAGAAGTGCAACAATAAATAAAAAGGTCTTCTGGCCAGGTAATCTAATGTCAAAGAGCTATGCAGCTGGGCAACTTGGTAAGGTCCTTTCTCTATTATCTATTTCGGGGCACAAACGTACCAAAGCAGCAACCCGAGAACTAGGTTCAACTACTTTGGGAATCCGCTGCTATTGAGAGTCCTACAGACATGAACCCGGACGTGGTGGATTACAGAGACCGGTACGCCTGTCACACGTACTCGCGGCTACCATCCTCCGTGGGGTTAAGAGCAAAGCAGGGATAACTCTAGGTCTAAACACCACGTTTACACCTATCGTCACAACTAGCGAGGAATCCAAATAAGCTAGTCTATGCAATAAATAAATAAATATTTAAAGCATACCTGAAACCCATAAATAAATAGAGCAGAATACCATACTTTATTGCCCGACCAATAATCTCCTTACATGTTACCCGACCTGGAAGACTCGGACGACTACTCCCAGGCAAGGAGCATACCAGAGGCGTCGAAGAAGTAGAGTCCCGGCATCCCGGGACTACTCACTCTCCTAGCCTCTCACTCACTCACTCACTCACTCACTACCAGCAGCGGTTCGCTACTAACAAATGACTAACTCAAGTGTATCTCAAGGTGCGAATTGTTCTGAAGTTGGACAGGGGTATTTATAGGGTCACCAGGACCAGGAGCTGCTTATAGCAGAAGATGGAGTGGCAGGCGCGCCAAGTCTAGCCGGCCGGCCAAGTAGGGAGGCCGGCCAGCCATTGATTATGGCGGTTGGCCACCGTCTTTTGCGTGGACGTCTCAGATTCACTCCTGATGACAGTTCGGAGGTCGGCTACTTGATGGGGGCGGCAGAAATGGAGTGGCCTTCAAGTTTAGGCCCAAAAGCCCATGTTCTAGAATGACGGTTGTTCCTTGTTGGGCTGGGCCTTGAATTCCACATGGGAAAGCTGCAAAAGGCCTCTGGAAGGAAGATGGACTTAGCTGGAGCCTGAGTGGGCAGGCCGGCCTATGATTGGGCCGGCCTGTCGGCTTCACCCCCCATTTCCTGTCATTTTGGTCCATATTACTCCCTGCATTCAAATACTCCAACAAAACTCGTAGAGAGCCATTAACATAAAAGAATGTTCATTTTATCCTTGTTTGATGGCTTTTATTGAATGGTGTTGGCGGTAAAGTTTGCATGATAAACACCGCCAACAGTCGACCGACATGGGGTGGGCCCCACTAGGCCTGGCCTTCCTCTGGGCTGTTGTTGGCAGTGGTTAAACCACGTTTTGACCGCCACCCTACCGGTAAATAAAAGCATAACACCAAGATTTTGTGCATAGTAGATAGGATTAATGCTACTCCATAAGTTTTGGTGGATATTTGGATGCAGGAGCGAATAATGGAGAAAAGTGGGCCCAGCCAGGGAAATTCCCTGGCCGGCCGGCCCCATCTGGTGGCCGCAGGCCCCAGGCTTCCTCCAGTGGGCTGGAAACTGGTCCACAACGCATAATTCAAGGCCCAACCCAGTGGATTTGTGCCGACTTACCAGAGGTGGGCCATTTGGGCCTTAACTTGGCCCTCACTGAAGTTCTGCCGCCCCCACGAGGAAACTGCCCTTCGGACCAACTTCAGGAAGTGATCAGGAGCGTCCAGGAGCAAGGCGGCGGCCAACCGCCATAGTGGACGGCCGGCCGGCCCCCCGACTTGGCCGGCCGGCCGACCTTGGCGCCACCACCTCTCCAGCTTCGGCTATAAGATCCCCCTGGTCCTGGAGAGGCTATAAATACCCCTGGCCGGCTGCAGAACCAATTCGCACCAACACACTTCATCCAAGTGTTCATTTCTTGTTTAGTAGTTACTTTGGGAGTTAGAGTAGAGTAGAGTAGAGTGAGAGCTCTCTCGGGCTTCCGGAGTCTTCTCGGAGTTTGGTATAGCTCTTTGTATCCTTACTCTTTAGAGATATTCTTTTATTTAATATATAATTAATTTTATCTTTATTTATTTCTTTTAGTAGTTCTTTTCTATTTAGTTTATTTATTCTGTTAAGTAAGTGCTCGTAGAAGTCTTGTTATGGGATTCGTGATTGTTGGTCTAAGCAAGTATGAGAGAGTGCCTCCGTCGGAGATGATGTCCGCGCTTGGTGAAATCTGTGCTTGTTTATTCTTTGATAGGGCTGCTCCGTTGATCAAGAGTAGTTCCTCTAGGCGGGTTGTAAGCATGGAGCTTAGAGTTTGGCCTATGCACGTTTGGCACCCAACCCCACGGAGGATGGTAGCCGCGAGTGTATGTGACAGCTGCACCGATCTCTATAATCCACCACGTCCGAGTTGGACTCAGTAGGGTCTTAATTATAGTGGATGGATCCCCAGGGTGAACTGGCAGCATCGGTTCATTAGCCTTGGCACTTCCATGCCCCGGAATGACATGAATTGTATGTGTATGAGCTTAGCTAGAGTAGATAACCTTTGTAGACTTGACTGCTAGGAAGAGTAAATAATAGATGAACATATAGGATTTGAATTGATAACAGAAGGTGTCTCCCCATTGTTGGTCATTGTACCAACGCATATTCTTCCTGGAGGCACGGCAGGGGGTTTTGCAACCTCTGACTTCCCTGCGGTGTTTCCCTCTGGCCTCACAACTTTCCGCGAAACAATCGCCATGGCAGTTACGTTTTTATCTTTTCCTCACGATAGGATTTTCTTTTATTTTCACAAGAGGGGTCAAGATTAAACGATCACGCGTGTGATAGGTTCGTGATAAACAAACGAGATCAAGGCAGCATTTAAATAGAAACAGGAAATTTTCTAGCTAAGCTTCCCCGGCAACGGCGCCAGAAATGCTTGTTGGTGGTTCTTATGCTCTACTAAATATTTCTATTCCGCAAGCGCACGGATCACCATTGTAGCACTTCACCATGGAGTATTCCAGGGTATCGTATTTATAATTTCCACAGGGAAGCTAGTAGAAAATTCCTCAAGGGTACTGTCTAAATCGATCGTATGTAAATCACGTCAAACATTGATAGTTTGATAAAGGTGGCACTCATGAAGTAACCCAGAAAAGAGTAATTAGCAAAAAGATTGGGAGAGCAACGAGTAGAGAAAAGGGATTCCTAAAATATATCCATCCTAAGTATTTTATATTCAGCAATCTAATAATTTACAATTATACACTCAAGATCATACAACAGTCATATCAATGTGCATCGGGGCACGGATGTGTCATAGTGATAGCCAAGGCCACCACTATAAGGAACCACCCGCTATAATTAAGACCCTGCTAGGTCCAACCCGGACGTGGTGGATTACAGAGACCGGTGCAGCTGTCACATACACTCGCGGCTACCATCCTCCGTGGGGTTGGGTGCAAACTCGCGTCTAGAATAATTCCTTGAACCATACAAGCAATCACTCTAAATAATCTACCCTTAGCTAACAGGGCAGACCACCCATGCTCAATAAACTTAAGTGAATTGTTTACGTATAGACCAGCTGACAACTCACGAAAGTCTATCTCACACAGACGTGGATCCAACACAGAGATACTTCCGAAGTAATTACTCAGAGCAATAATATAAATTAAAAGAATTACTGAATTAAATAAATAAGAAGAGATATCCATAATAATATTTATTCAAAAGAAAGTAAAGATGCAAAGAGCTTTACCGCACTTCCGAAGATGACTCTGGAACCCTGAGCAAAGCTCACACTCTAACTCTAACTCCCAACACTCCCAACTAATGCTAACACTAAACAAGAAGAGTAAATGGATTCTTCAATGAGGTGCGAATTGCTTCTGAGGCCGGGGGGTCCTATTTATAGCTTCTCCAAGGCGGTGGGGGGCCCCTGGCCGAAGCTTGAGAGGCGGCGCCGCTAAGGTCGGCCGGCCGGCCAGATAGGGAGGCTGGCCGGCCGTCGACTGCGTCGGTTCGCGACCGACTTCTCTCTGGACGTTCCTGATTGCTTGGTGGAGTCGGTCCTGAGGTCGGTTTTCTCCTGGAGTCGGCAGAAATGGAGTAAGGGCCAAGTTTAGGCCCATTATAGCCCATCTTCTAGAATGTTTGCTATTTCTTCACTTGGGCTTTAATTATTCTCAGTGTTGGACGTCTTTGGAGCCCACTGGTCGAAGATCGACAGCAGGAGGGGCCAAGGGTGGCCGGCCGGCCTATGATTGGGCCGGCCGGCCTGTGTTTCTGTCCACAGGCGCCTATTTCTTCTGCATTTACTCCTGCACTCATAAATCATCCAAAACTCGTGGAACTTTATTAATAAATAAAACATTGCCGAATTTTGGTGATTTACCCTTTTATTTACCGATATGTTGACGGTAATTTAATGACTTAAACACCGTCAACAAACCCCCCAAGCTTAAACTTTGCTCGTCCCCGAGCAAAAATAAAAACTTAGGCAATCGGCGGATCAGGAGTTGCATCAAAATTAATTTCCTGCAGGTGTCTGATATACAACAGCATACTCCAAGACAGCGAGTAATCCATAAACCAGCACAATTTATTTATCAAGTATGCATATATCCGGTGGGGCTTATTGATTACTTTGTCATGTGACATTGAAAAGCAGAACAGCATTATTAGGTTTTCGTTAAACACATCCTGCAAATAACAAGTCCAGAGTTTTTGTTTGCTGCATAAGAAAAATTCCAAGAATTCTCCTTTAAGTCTTTTGCACTTCCCCTTTTTGTCTCTCTTTTGTGAAAGCTATTTCCTACAAAACATTGCTCACAACCTAAGCTATATAAGATGGTCATTCGGGTGGAGCTTGGTTTGGATGTGCATATCCTTCACATATGTTTTGTAAGGTTAAAGGATGATCTCAAGGAAACAGAGCAACTCTTCATAATCAGTCCAATGATAAATGTGGGAAGAGAAATCACTCATAAATTTTTCTGTCTTCTTGGCTTAAGAGAAATTTTGAGGTGGCCATCACCTCTATAAAAATCTGTACTGCGCATTACGGGAGAGTTTTTATTTTTTTTTTTTACTCCCGTAATGCAGAGTGTGAAGAAGATTTTTAGATGGCCTAAACAATAATTTTTGAATTTTCTTGAGCTCTTGAAGGAAGACAAAAGAATTTTTGAAGGATGAGTGGTAATGAATTTCTCATATTCCCAAAAGAAAGATGACTGACATAAAGAGAGCAGTGTTCCGAGAGATCAAAATTTAACCGAACTCAATATATAAAAGATAGCTAAGAGCGAGGTTTGTGTTTATAAACTTTGCAGTATATGGCTCTGGTAGGTAATTGATTCCTCACAGGGGAAGTGTAAGACTTAAAAGGGTTTTAGTTGCAGCACTAATAAAGATTAAAACATCTCTGGACTATTATTGCAGAAACGTGCTAACTCAACCTAAAACAGCCATATCATGCAAGTCAATGCCTAGATTTGGTAAACCAGGTGCTACCCACACAGATATAGCAATACTAGAAGTGTGATCGTGCCAGATTACTTCTTACGCAACTATACATGGAATAGCAACTGCGTAAAAGATATAAGTAGAAAACTAATAGAGCAGCTATTCATCATATCCTTTATGTGTGGGTAGAAAAACCAAGATTCGGCAACAACAAAGCAAACCCGAAAAAAAAATTTTATTATTATTATTTTTTTGTTTTAATTTTTTTAAGCAAATAAATCATACTGCAGAACAGATGAACGGCTGATACAACTGACGGTCATGCAAGGTCGAGCAAGGCAAGACAGACAATCAACATAAAACTCCGAGACTCCCCCCCCCCCCCCCCCCCCAAGCTTAGACCTTTGCAAGGCATAAGCTTGACCCAAATCTAGTGGTAAGAAGCTGTCCAGGGGTCCCACTCCCTCTGGGAAGGTGGGTCAAAGAAGGGAACAGAGCCAGTGTGCTGCTTAGGTGGTGGCTGTGCCTCAGGCTGTGGTACGGGTTGGGGCCCGTACTGCTGCTGCTGGGACTGGGATGTATCAACGTTCAGGCCTGAGGCGATCTGCTGGCAGAGGTTATACGTGTCATCTATCCTACCGCCCTGGTAGTAGACCTGACCTTGGAGGTCGGTCACGAGGTTGGCGGTGTCATGCATGGTTTCTTGGAGCTGCGCAACTTCTTGCTCGAGGTACCAGTAGTTCCAGTTGGGTGCAAATCTAGCTGAGCGGGAGGATCCCATGTGTGGGTCGCCCATAAATCGTGGAGCGTGAGAGCTCTGTGGGTATGGGCCAGGCTGAAACTGCACTCCCGGCTGAAACTGTACTCCCCCAGCAGCTGCATGGCCACCGGGAGGATAGTGGAATTGGTGAATCCCTTGCACACCCTGTGGGGGCGGCCAAGCAGGTGAGTCGCTGCGTGTGTCTGGGTCGCCTGAGTGGTGTGACCCTGAGCTCTCAGCTCTGGGTGCAGCAGAAGGTGCGGCGGAAGGTCTAACTGAAGGTCCGGCAGAGGGTCCAGCAGAGGGTACAGCAGAGGGTCCAGCGGTGGTTCCTGCATTCCTGGCTCTGAGCCGGGTCACAGGTCCCTCGGCTACGCTGTGGCGAGCTGGCTCGGCTATCCTCAGGTCAATGGTCAAGCTTTTTGTGCGGTAGAGTCCTAGCCTCGGCTCGGGCAGCTCAATCTCTGTGCTATACCCATGGTAAACCATGCGGTAGCGCCCCTCAGCTATTCTATTGATCATGTGGGCTTGGCGAAAGTGATCGAACCCAATTAACACTTGGGTCCCAGGCAAGAAGGCTACTCGTGCTTGGTTCAACATCCCTAAGCCTCGTGCAATTCTAGTGATGTATGACGCGAACAAGATAGGAGCACTTGAAGTAAACGTCACACCCAACCAATGATTAAGCACATAAAGCAAAGGGTTGATTTTAGTCTTCTTTACCATAGCATATAGGTAGCACAGATCAATTCTGGTGACAGCCCTATTCTCATGACGGGGTGACAAGACGAAACCACACCAACGATGCAAGATTCTAAGGGAAGGGTTATGAATTTCGCCAGTGCGGCGGTGTACTCCGTTTTCCCCAGAAATTTTAATCCAGAAGGTGAGTTCGTTAAAGCCTTTAAGTTTGTCTAGAGCTGTCTGCCCACTACGCTCGAAGCCGGCGGACACAGCGGGCCGGTCGACGGGCCCCGGCGTCACTTCGCGACCGGACGGCAGCGGTGGAGGAGTGGCGTCGGGTGGAGAGCCGTGGTGCGCCTTTCGGTGCACATGCTCGCACAGGGTGGAGGATGGGACGCCGTCCTCCATTGTCGACGATTTTTCCTCTGTTCACGCGAATACCTGAGGCATTCGAGCATGCTACGACGTAGGGGAGCAGGTGAGGCAGGCGTAGGGCGTCGGTGGCACTCGGCGGCGACCGGAGATGGCCGGCCGGTGGGTCCAGCGGGCCGGCCGGCGGGTCCAAGTGCCCACTTTGTTTCTTCTTTTTCCTGCGCGTGATGCTTCACCTGTTCGTCCCCTGCAGCTCCTTTGTCCAAAGCAAAGTGATGACAGGTGGGGTTGGCCGGGCCCGGAAGGGTCCCGGTCAAACTGAAAATCGAGATTTTTTTATTAAGCGCGGCGCAAAATTAAAGCGAATAAGTAAATTTTATTCCATGGATAACGACCGTTTAAATCCTCCCGTCAGAGGTGAATTAGCGTCTAGGATTAAAGTTATTTCGGAAATTTCCTAACGGCCTTGACGCTTCTACTTTTGTCCAGCGGTCGAGCGTTGACATCTTGAAATTTTCCGTGTGGACAAAATCTTCCGCACTTTCTTAGCGAGAGCTGTCTTGGGTTCCTTTTTCTTCGGGACGGTCTTCTTTGGCTCTCTCTTTTTCGGAGTACGGGTTTTCTTTGGTTTCTCTTTTGGTTTCTCCTCTTTCTTGGGGACCTCCTTGTCCACTTCACCCGTTATCGTCACTCTTCCATTCATCAACTTCAGAGGGGCGTACGGGGGCTTCTCGATGAATTGATAACAGAAGGTATCTCCCCATTTGTTGGTCATTGTACCAACGCTTTTTCTTCCTGGAGGCACGGCAGGGGGTTTTGCAACCTCTGACTTCCCTACGGGTGTTCCCTCTGGCCTCACAACTTTTCGCGAAACATCGCCATGCAGTTACGTTTTTATTTTTTCCTCACGATAGGATTTTTCTTTTATTTTCACAAGAGGGGTCAAGATTAAACGATCACGCGTGTGATAAGTTCGTGATAAACAAACGAGATCAAGGCAGCATTTAAATAGAAACAGGAAATTTTCTAGCTAAGCTTCCCCGGCAACGGCGCCAGAAATGCTTGTTGGTGGTTCTTATGCTCTACTAAATATTTCTATTCCGCAAGCGCACGGATCACCATTGTAGCACTTCACCATGGAGTATTCCAGGGTATCGTATTTATAATTTCCACAGGGAAGCTAGTAGAAAATTCCTCAAGGGTACTGTCTAAATCGATCGTATGTAAATCACGTCAAACATTGATAGTTTGATAAAGGTGGCACTCATGAAGTAACCCAGAAAAGAGTAATTAGCAAAAAGATTGGGAGAGCAACGAGTAGAGAAAAGGGATTCCTAAAATATATCCATCCTAAGTATTTTATATTCAGCAATCTAATAATTTACAATTATACACTCAAGATCATACAACAGTCATATCAATGTGCATCGGGGCACGGATGTGTCATAGTGATAGCCAGGCCACCACTATAAGGAACCACCTGCTATAATTAAGACCCTGCTAGGTCCAACCCGGACGTGGTGGATTACAGAGACCGGTGCAGCTGTCACATACACTCGCGGCTACCATCCTCCGTGGGGTTGGGTGCAAACTCGCGTCTAGAATAATTCCTTGAACCATACAAGCAATCACTCTAAATAATCTACCCTTAGCTAACAGGGCAGACCACCCATGCTCAATAAACTTAAGTGAATTGTTTACGCATAGACCAGCTGACAACTCACGAAAGTCTATCTCACACAGACGTGGATCCAACACAGAGATACTTCCGAAGTAATTACTCAGAGCAATAATATAAATTAAAAGAATTACTGAATTAAATAAATAAGAAGAGATATCCATAATAATATTTATTCAAAAGAAAGTAAAGATACAAAGAGCTTTACCGCACTTCCGAAGATGACTCCGGAACCCTGAGCAAAGCTCACACTCTAACTCTAACTCCCAACTAATTCTAACACTAAACAAGAAGAGTAAATGGATTCTTCAATGAGGCGCGAATTGCTTCTGAGGCCGGGGGGGTCCTATTTATAGCTTCTCCAAGGCGGTGGGGGCCCCTGGCCGAAGCTGGAGAGGCGGCGCCGCTAAGGTCGGCCGGCCGGCCAGATAGGGAGGCCGACCGGCCGTCGACTGCGTCGGTTCGCGACCGACTTCTCTCTGGACGTCCCTGATTGCTTGGTGGAGTCGGTCCTGTGGTCGGTTTTCTCCTGGAGTCGGCAGAAATGGAGTAAGGGCCAAGTTTAGGCCCATTATAGCCCATCTTCTAGAATGTTTGTTATTTCTTCACTTGGGCTTTAATTATTCTCAGTGTTGGACGTCTTTGGAGCCCACTGGTCGAAGATCGACAGCAGGAGGGTCCAAGGGTGGCCGGCCGGCCTATGATTGGGCCGGCCGGCCTGTGTTTCTGTCCACAGGCGCCTATTTCTTCTGCATTTACTCCTGCACTCATAAATCATCCAAAACTCGTGGAACTTTTTAATAAATAAAACATTGCCGAATTTTGGTGATTTACCCTTTTATTTACCGATATGTTGACGGTAATTTAATGACTTAAACACCGTCAACATGCAAGTACCTAAAACCCTTCCGTTTTGGCACACTTCTCTTAATGTGAGGTTTTATTTACCTACCAGAGCCATATCATAATATTCGAAACAGCCTCACTCATAGCCATTTGTTTATGTATTGAGTTTTGTTAAGGTTTGACGTGCTCTTGAAACTAAGCACTCCTAATTTTGGTCATTAATCCCTTCGCGTGTGTTTTCGAAAAATTTCTCTCCACCAAATAAAAAGGGGAATGTTTGGATGAATCAACCAAACATTTTTCAGAGTTTGCAAAACCGCTGGTCCATCCAAAAGCTCAAGAATATTTCAAATGTTTTCTTTGAACCATGCATTTATGGCCCCTTGCGCCATGGAGTAGTTAAAAAAACTCTCCATGGTTGCATGACAAAAGTCAATGGCTATAAGGTTCTTATCATAAAAATCTTGAGCAAAATAAAGGACCAATAGTTTTCAAAACCCCTTCCACAAGTGTGAGTTCATTTTCTCCCCCTCCATCACATCATTTCCTATGACCAAAATACATGGAGTTGCTATGTTGATTGAGACTCATTCTTTATCTTTACAATAAATGCATGACATTTGTGCATTCCTTACCAAGCTCCGCATACAAAGCCTCATTTGGTAGAAGGTAGGATGAGTGAAGCTTGTGGGAATAGACTCACATCAGGATGGTAAGAGAAGTGCCATCCAAAACGAAGGAGAATTTTTGCACCTTACCTTGCAGCACATAAAAACTCAGGATGCATACCTGCTAGAATTGTTTACTTGTCCAAAAATGCTGTTCTAGTCTTTAATGCTGCATGACAAGGTGTAACATATAAGGCCCACGATTTTTGCAACACTCATGAATATTTTGTGCTCTCGTAAACTTACCACTGTTTAGAGAGTATGTTGTTGCATCTTTATTACCCATGGGGCGCTTCTTTGTAACTCCTGATCCGCCGGTACCCTGAGTTGAGTTTGCTCGGGACGAGCAAAGTTTGAGCTTGGGAGGTTGTTGGCGGTCGTTAAACCATGTTTTGACCGCCACCCTACCGGTAAATAAAAGCATAACACCAAGATTTTGTGCATAGTAGATAGGATTAATGCTACTCCACAAGTTTTGGTGGATATTTGGATGCAGGAGCGAATAATGGAGAAAGTGGGCCCAGCCAGGGAAATTCCCTGGCCGGCCGGCCCCACCCTAGGCTGGCCGGCCCCACCTGGTGGCCGCACGCTCCAGGCTTCCTCCAGTGGGCTGGAAACTGGTCCACAACGCATAATTCAAGGCCCAACCCAGCGGATTTGCGCTGACTTACCAGAGGTGGGCCATTTGGGCCTTAACTTGGCCCTCACTGAAGTTCTGCCGCCCCCACGAGGAAACCGCCCTTCGGATCGACTTCAGGAAGTGATCAGGAGCGTCCAGGAGCAAGGCGGCGGCCAACCGCCACAGTGGACGGCCTGCCGGCCCCCCTACATGGCCGGCCGGCCGACCTTGGCGCCACCGCCTCTCCAGCTTCGGCAATAAGATCCCCCTGGTCCTGGAGAGGCTATAAATACCCCTGGCCGGCTGCGGAACCAATTTGCACCAACACACTTCATCCAAGTGTTCATTTCTTGTTTAGTAGTTACTTTGGGAGTTAGAATAGAGTAGAGTAGAGTGAGAGCTCTCTCGGGCTTCCGGAGTCTTCTCGGAGTTTGGTATAGCTCTTTGTATCCTTACTCTTTAGAGATATTCTTTTATTTAATATATAATTAGTTTTATCTTTATTTATTTCTTTTAGTAGTTCTTTTCTATTTAGTTTATTTATTCTGTTAAGTAAATGCTCGTAGAAGTCTTGTTGTGGGATTCATGATTGTTGGTCTAAGCAAGTACGAGAGACTGCCTCCGTCGGAGATGACGTCCGCGCTTGGTGAAATCTGTGCTTGTTTATTCTTAGATAGGGCTGCTCCGTTGATCAAGAGTAGTTCCTCTAGGCGGGTTGTAAGCATGGAGCTTAGAGCTTGGCCTATGCACGTTTGGCACCCAACCCCACGGAGGATGGTAGCCGCGAGTGTATGTGACAGCTGCACCGGTCTCTGTAATCCACCACGTCCGGGTTGGACTCAGCATGGTCTTAATTATAGCGGATGGATTCCCAGGGTAAACTAGCAGCATCGGTTCATTAGCCTTGGCAATTTCGTGCCCCGAAACGACATGACTTGTATGTGTATGAGCTTAGCTAGAGTAAATAACCTTTGTAGACTGGACTGCTAGGAAGAGTAAATAATAGATGAACATATAGGAAGTCTTAACTCTATCTCGTTGCTCTCCCAAATGTATACTACAGTTTTATTTCCTTTATCACTTCGGATTTGAAGGTGTGTGCCACCCATATTTATCATGCCAAACTTACCCCCGTCTCAAGTATAGTTGATACATTATTTCTTCTCCAAATTATTCAATGCATTGCTACTATTTAGCTCCCTTTTGCTCTACTTCCCTGCGGAAATATAAATACGATAACCCTGGAATACTCCAAGGTGAAATGCTACATTGGTGATCCGTGCGCTAGCAGAATTAATGAATTTAATTTTATCGCATAAGAACCGCCAACAGCTGTGTCTTGGGTTATCTCCTCCTCTGATCCACCTACTATGGATGGACTTGAAGCCTTCTGATTGGAGTTTTGGGCTTCATGGAAGATATCTTTATTCCGGGGAAGTTCGGTGTTTGCAAAGTCGGCCTTTTATGCTTCTTTTTTCCCGTATTCTATGAAATGCAGCTGCACTCACAAATTCACCAAGACTTGTGGAAATCATTAGTTTAAAGACCTAAGTCTACCTTTGGTGTTTAAAAGGTGCAGCTAGTTGACGGTTTATTTTTGTTCTAAGAGCCGTCAACAACTCCCCCACACTTAGCTCTTTGCCCGTCCTCGAGTAAAGTTGCGAGCTTATGGCGGGAGATACTCTTCCTCATAAAATGAGAGCATGCACACAAGCTATTACAAGCCACACTTCATACTTGTGAACCTGGAGGTGTCTAACATGTATTCTCTAATAGTCCGATCCATAGGATCTTTGTCCCACAGTGCTGTTTAAGCAGACACGAGATAATACAACACATTTATCTTAATTACAAGTCATTATTACTATTACATCAAAGGTTCAGAGTACAGCTGAAGTATTAAGGTTCAGTGGAAGCGATAAAAGGTAGTTCGAAACGAAAGATACACGAGAGCTACACTATTCTCATCGATATAGCATGAATGACAATCTGATGCCCGATCAGATAATCACACTAGCAACAACCATCACTGCAGCGGCCGATCAGACTCCCAGTGGGCAGTCCAACCTGCTGGGACTTGCACATCCCAGGGAAGAACACCTTCAGGCAAAAGGGCATCTGCACTACCTGAAAACCACATAGGCACAAAGCCTGAGCACTAATTACTCAGCAAGTCTTACCCGTCAAATAACACCTAGACATGCAAAGGCTTACCATAGGATAGCTGAATTTAAAATGACTCGCACTTAAGCAACAATATTTCTTTCTAACATAATTTTAGCTCAAGTTTTATCTTCTTAACAGTAGCAGAAATGAGCATTGAAACTAAACAAGCATGTGAGGCATAACAGATCTGAATAGTAATAAAAAGGGTGCAACAGCAATAATCCAACAAGATAACAAGATAGCATCATCATAAGCAATTATCATGTGCTACGTGAAGGCGTAGATCACAAGCGGTACTCATTTCTTCGAGGGACAGCGATTATAATCGATTTACACCAGCTAGGAAAACCCGAAGTACACGACATATATGCACAAAAGTCATATACGACAACCGTTCACAAGATAGTAAACACCAAGCCCGGGTCCGGTCTCACGAAGTTGGGCAGCCGTCCTACCAACAGTGCGTAGTGGCCTAGACCTACCCAACTGCGCGCAGCGCGTCTTTTGACCAGTGTACTGGGTGCCGTACAACGATGCCACCATACATGTTACATCAGTTTCCTAGTGCGCATTATCACTAGTATGTCCTCGGTACTGTTCAATGCTTGATCAAGGGGCCAACATCGAGACGGTCCTTAATCGACTAGACAGGGCTACAACAGCCAACTCCTCCATGAGTTGCTGCGACCTACACATGCAATATCCCTGCCCGGTCTC
This sequence comes from Eragrostis nindensis, assembly GCA_012490785.1. Taxonomy (NCBI): domain Eukaryota; kingdom Viridiplantae; phylum Streptophyta; class Magnoliopsida; order Poales; family Poaceae; genus Eragrostis; species Eragrostis nindensis. The sequence goes on from JAAXCT010001125.1 coordinate 182,604, forward strand.
AACAATGTACATAAACTCATTCTTTAGCTTCAACTTTAGTGATCAAATTTTTATTCACAAGAAACAATAATTGATCGATAAAAAGTACTTTAACTAAGCATAGCAGATATTCTACCGAGCTTCTAGGATCGACACATAAGCAACATGGGTCATTTGGGAGACATGCAGGTGGGTTTCCAAACAACTCCTATAAACTTAAGTGCACATTCCATTAGACACACTAGCATCAGAACCAAAAATTTATAAAAAGGTTGAGATGCACCAGGGCTTGCCTTGGTTCTCACAAACTAAGTTAGTAACTTGTTTTTCATGCTCAACAATAGAGTGATGCTTCTGAATATCCTCTTCAACTTCCGGATTATCGTTTCCTATAATGCATCATATGTCAATAGATGGAATACAAAGAAAATGCGACAACATGTGCAATGCAAAGAGTGTGTTTCAAGTTCAAAGTGATGTATAAGATTCTGAATTGGGGAACAGTTTAGAGTAAATTTGGACTAAAGTGTTTCCTTCATTGGCTCTTTTAATTGATTAGTTATGTTATTACAAAAGAGCTTAAGAAATTCATGTTAAATCTTTTTGTGAAGCTTCTGTTCATGAACACTTCCCAGAAGCTGGATGCATGCAAGAACATGTTATATGACAGGTTTCATGATTTTATCCTATATGGATTTATTTTAGCAATTAAAACAAGGTTGCAAAAGAAACAAATTCTACGAAATTCCCAGAACAATTTCTGTCCAGAACAACAATCAGGGTAATAGGGCATCATCTGAGCAACATGCATGCACAAGTTCCAGATTTATTAAGCATCAGATTATTTATGGTGATTTAAAGAAGCTAGATAAAGAAATAGCCTTAGTTAATTCTAGAAACAGAAACAAGGGTACGGTGTACACTACTGAACAGAGCATATCATGAGGGTTCTAACAAGACTTATTTTGCAGTTTTCTCATAAGCAGATGATTTACTATGAATTAACTGGTGTTTCACTTCCAAAAATGATACAGGTCAAATGTACAGAAACATGGATCATCATGCCAACCAATGGATAGATATACTCAAGAGGAACACAACAAATTTTATTTCGCAATTTTTGGACAACTAGAACTCCGGATATTGATTTTTGAAGTTTATTCTGTGCTAACTAGTTATTTACGAAAATGCCATCGTCGTTTTAAACAAACTGCACGCAGCGCACGGTGGCCGGAGAGGGGCGGCGCTTCGCTGGAGTAGGGGAAACGGCGGCGAGGGGGATTGGTGAGGGGCTAAACATGAATATCTCGTCGAGGTGGACTCAAAGACGAGGTCGGATACTCACCGGAAGATGGCCGGCGGCGAGCAGCGGCGGAACGAGATGTTCGGCGACGTCGCAAGGTCATTGTAGTCGACGGGGAGCTGCATGGTTTGATCCTAGAGCTTCACGGAGACCTGGAGAAGAACGGCATGGTACACTTCGACGTCGAAGAGGACCGGAGCGTGGTCGTCGCAGTCGAGGTCGAAGGCGGCCGACGGTGATGGTTGGGGAAAAATGACATTCCGGCGACTTCGTCGGAGAAAACAAATGGGAAGAGGGTCAGAGAGATTATATAGAGAGTCTTTCACCCACTGAAGGAAGAATGAGAGGTCGAGGCTCACCGTGAGGGACGAATTTCGCGGTGAAGCTGAGGTGGTTCGGCGGTGACGTCGTCGGGGAAATCCTTCGAATACTCCCAACTCACGACGAGGATGGGCGTTCTGCTTCACTGAGATCTATAGTGGGCTATGATGGTTCGATGGGTGGCCTTGGCTCGTGCTGCGGTGGAGCGAGGCGGCTGGACACCAAATTTCAGGAGCCGGCGGCCATGGCGTGTGGCTGTGAGGAAGATGAGAAAGGAGAAAGGGAAAACGGGAGTAGAAACAGAGGACGACTTGAGCGGCAGGTTCTCGGACCTTAAGCCTTGGCGAAGGCTTGGCCTGCATGCTGGGCGCGTGGGCATCGATGTGTCAAAGCGGCTGGTCGATCTTGCCACGGAAAGGAAGCGGTGGTGAAGGAGAAAGAGAATGATAGGTGGGTTCTTCGAGGATTTTTCTTTTTCAGTCAGATTCACTTCCTTTCTTGCAAATTCAAAATGAAATAGCTGCAGAGCTCCAAAAATTGGCCACATTTTGCATGGAGGTAAAGTGACAAGTGTAGAGGACAGAGGGGCAGTCCATTGTTCCAGAAACTTCAAATTTTGAATTTGAGAAATATTCAAAGATGTTTAAATTTTAAATTTTCAAGATTTATTTGGAACACTTCCTAAAAGAGATTAATTTCAATCTTCTGGCTAGATTTTTATTTCACTAATACCTTTCACATAAAGTTTTGGATGCACCTATTTATGTTGAAAAGTTTTGGACTTGCTTTACAAATTTAACTTCAATCCGGTTTGTATTCAAATTTAATAATTGATTTGAAATAAAAATGAAGTTTCTTATATCACCAACCCAACATCAGTGACGAACATTGTGCAAGCATGGAATGAGACACCTGGGCTGTCACATATTCCTTGGATGATTGATAAGTGGAACGATCATGTCTCCAATCACCTCGCCTTCCCTGTCAAGTATCTTGGGATTTTTGCATGATTTTTAATATAAAGACATAGTTTCTGCTCCTCAAATGACTCAAGTCGCTCATGGTGTTTATGTATTTTTCCTCTCAAGGGCCATGATTTGCCCCTTCCCTCCTCGTGTTTGATCAGGCTTTTGTGGAGCTCAAGGTAGGGTGAGGTGGAGCATACAAGTGTCGCTTATATTGCCGAGTCAAAGACTGGATCCAATAGAGAAAGCAAGTCATACAATCTGATCAAGATGTGCATGTGTGGTGATGTGGAAAACATTTGTACTCCTTTTTATGATGTTCCCTTCTCTCTCTTTTTGATTTTGAGGAGGACATGGCTATCATATTTTCTTTTCCCTTTTTCTTTTCTTTTCTCCATATGTTTTTTTCATCATGCTCTACTTTTGTATGAGCAGGGATTTATTCTCTTTCTTTTTGCATAGCCATGTCTCCAATGATATTTTTGAGAGAGAAAGGTAACAAAGATTTTTGGAGTATTTATTTGGTGGATGAATGATGAATTGCTCAACTTCCAGTGTAGAAGTGTAGCATGTGAGGTGGAGTGTACATGATCTTGATCAAAAGAGTATGACAAGCTTCTCACTAGGGTCTAAGAATTTGACAAAGCTCAAATTGACAACTAGCAGCTTATAGGCTAAAAATGTTCATGTAGAGTTCTTGGCCTTGATAGGAAAATGTAAATCAAGTGAGGAGCATCATACTATGAAATTTTGATTTTCATAAAATAAAATTCCCAAGGACTTGAAGGTTGAGCAAAAATCATTTCGACAAACCATATCTCACATGCCGATTATCTAGGAAAAACATGGGTTCGTAGTGATAAAGATGTTCACAAGTATTCAGTGATGAAGCGAGAAATAACAAGTGTGCAAGTCCATGAATGTGAGAGGTAGAGTTCATGGGCATGAGATAAATCAATTATAATTTTCCCAAAAGATTAGTGCATCAAGTTCTATTTAATTTTCAAATTATCAGAATGAACTTGACGGTGTAGTAGGCATAAAGGGGAAGTGTGGTGCACACTCCGGAGGCAGGAGGAGGCTGGACCCTGGTGGGGACCACCAGGGGTCGGCCGACCCTCCTGGTGGGGTCGGCCGACCTGGCCTGGATCCCACTGGTGATGTATTTTCGCGTGGTGACCAACCTGAGTTGCCTCGTATGACTCTGGATGATTTGATCGTGATTGTTCCTAATATGGCGATGTTCCCCCCATACTTGCCTTTTTGCCTGTTTCCTTCAAAAACAACAAAAGTATGGAAATAAAATATTGCTCCACCGGTATGCGAGCCCGGGGAGCACTAACTTTATTGAATTAAAACTGATAGGCGCATTACATATGGAAAGATAAACCTAATCGATTGGAAACAAAAAATTAATGCGCCTATCGTTTTTATTCTACTTATTCGGCCTCTCTTAATTCTTTTCTATCACCTCCAGGGCCAGATCAAATTGTGCCCATTTCTTGGAGAGAGTTTTGATGAGGGTCTCGTCTTGCATCCTCTCCTGCATAAGATTGTTGTAGAGGTTTTGGAGGACGCCATTTTCCTTCTTTGCTCGGGCCACCTCTTGCTCCAAACTCCTAATCTTGAGGTGGGCTTTTCCTAGAGCTTTAGCGTATCTTTCAAAACGATCGGCATCAGCTATGCAATAGGGCCTTTCTTCCTTGCCTTTACCTTCTGTGCAAATGGAGGAGGCATCGCTCTTTTCGCTCATGGCTAAGGTGGAGGATTTGGTTCTAAGGAGCGAGGCTTGGAAGAGATGAATGGAGAGGGGTACAAAGGGTTGTATTTATAGTGGTTTTCCCCTCTCTCGGCGAAGGAAGTCAGGATTTATTTCCTAGCATAGGTGGGCATGACAAGGAAGGTCTGGGTGGCAGAATGAGCAAACGATGGAAGGAAAAGGACACCATAGGGGGTCGGCCGATCCTGGTAGCCAGGTCGGCCGACTTGGCAGGTTCTGGCCTTCCAATTTTTCATGCAGCTTCGTTGGGAAAAGTATATTCTAGATGTACAAGGTATAGCAGGATATTTGGAGGCAGACGTCAAGAAAAGATATTTAAATCAATTAAATTCATGACATCAAAATTCCTTATTTTCTTCGGGCTCAAGATAAATTTTAAGACGCTGGCCATTTACCTTGAATACATTACCTCCGTCGTCTTGGAGTGTGATGGCCCCACGAGTCGACGTGTCGATGATGGTGTATGGCCCGTCCCATTTACTTCTCAATTTCCCATGTCCGAAGAGCTTTACCCTTGAGTTGAAAAGCAGTACCTTATCTCCAACTTTGAACTCTTTTATTCTTATTCGCCGGTCATGCCAGCGCTTTGTACGCTCCTTGTAGATGGCTGAGTTGTGATATGCTTTGTCTCTCCATTCTTTCAACTCAGCTATCTCCATTTTTCTTTTCCACCCAGCTCCTTTCATATCCATGTTCCAAGTTTGCATGGCGCAATATGCCTTATGTTCCAACTCGACCGGTAAATGGCATGTGTTTCCATAGACGAGTTGGTATGGTGACATGCCTATGGGCATTTTGTAGGCTGTTCTATATGCCTATAGTGCATCGGGGGTAGCTTGTTCTTCCATCCCTTCCCCATTTCACTACAAGAAAATTACCCTGGCACCACGGCTCAAAAGTGTTGCAATATGGGTATTTTTGATGCAATATTAAGCAATTGCAACTAAATATAGGCGTTAGGAGGTGTTGCAAGTACGGCCGATGCAATAGGGTATCGCAACACCTTTTTGAGACATTGCCATAACTTTGGTGTTTACAACGACGTGTGGTGTGTGGCGATAGCTTGCACACGCAACGCCACAATCGTTGTTGCTATAGTGGTTATTGCAACAACGTATGGTAGAAATTTTGAATTGAAAACACGTTTTAAAAATAGCAAAAATATTTTTTTAATGGGGGGAGGGCCCATCAGCCAGCCCATCCGTTACCATCATCAAGTCGCAAGTGTGGCATTTTTCACACACTACGCAGCCGGCAGGATTCGAACCCACAACCTCTAGCTTGCACATGGAGCCCCTTTACCACTATACCACAGCATCACATGTGCCCATGTTCTGTTTTGAATCCAAATATATTAGATTAAACCAAGTGTCAAGTGCTTGTTTGAGGCCCTAAATGAATTCAAATAGAAAAGTTGTCAAATACAAAGTTTCATAACTTTTCGAGATCTACAACTTTTATTTTGGTCATTTGTCCATCCGAGGTCGTTTGAAAGTTTTGAATTTTAAATTTGAACTCTTTCAAACTAAATTGCAACACTACACAATCAGTGGCAACGATTTTGGTTTTCGTTGCTATATCTAAGAGTTATTGCAACGATCCAGGTTTACGATGCTATATCTAAGACTCTTTTTGCAACAATTCAGATTTATGTTGCCATAACATAAACTTTTGGCAACACACAATAGCACTAATAGCAACGTTCTATATTCGTTGCGACATTCTCAACTATTGCAACCATTAGAAAAAACATGGCAATAACTATGTCGTAAATGCAACACAAATTTATTCGTTGCGATATATAGTAGCTATTGCAACTATCAAAATTTAAATCGCAACACTACACAATCAGTGGCAACATGTCCTTCTATTGCAACTAAAATTGACAACTGTCGCAATAGGCTCTATGTATTGCAACCAATATCACATTGTTGCAAAAAATTGGTGGCATTAGCCCTAAAACCTTGTAGTCCCCGTTTCCAAGACTGTTTTCTGCAGGATCCGTTTGATTTGTTTGTTGGATGTTTCGGCCTGCCCATTTGTTTGAGGATGGTATGGAGTGGCAATGTTGTGCTTTGCTCCAAGCTCTCTTAGAAAGCTACGGAAGGTCTTATCAATGAAGTGAGACCCTCCGTCGCTTATCACCATTCTCGGAGTTCCAAACCATGGAAAGATGATCTCGTGGAACATCCGGCGAGCATGTTTGGAGTCGGCAGCTCGACATGACATAGCTTCTACCCATTTGGACACGTAGTCCACCGCCACCAATATGTACTCACAACCTTGGGACTTTACGAATAGTCCCATGAATTCAATGCCCCATACGTCGAAATTGACTTGAAGGTTGTATGTGAGGGGCATTGCATCCCTTGCTATGATGCCTCCAAATCTTTGGCAATTCGGACATCTTCTAATGAACTCTTTTGTATCTTCATACATGGTAGGCCAGAAGAATCCGCTTTGCTAAATTTTTGCTCGAGTACGGAAGGCACCATAGTGTCCACCGTATGGAGCTGCATGGCACTTCTCAATGATTTGTGTGCTCTCAGGAGTGGGCACACATCGCCTAAGCAGTCCATCGGCGCAGACACGGTAAAGGTATGGCTCATTCCGTAAGTGACGGCGGCTTTCATATATCAATCTTCTTTTATCCGCCTGTGGTGGTACATATCCTGTTACGATGAAGTTCACGATGTCGGCGTACCAAGGGTGTGAGTCCGTCACTTTCAGCAGCATGTCATCGTGTAGGAAGTCATTTATGGGTAGTTCCTGCAAGTTAGTGAACTGCATACGCGACAAATGATCTGCTACAGAATTTTCTACTCCTTTCTTATCTTTAATTTCTAAATCAAACTCTTGGAGTAGAAGGATCCATCTTATGAGACTAGGTTTAGCATCTTTCTTAGCAAGCAGAAATCTCAGAGCAGCATGATCTGTGTAAACAATAACTTTTGCTCCAGCTAAGTAAGATCTAAACTTGTCAAAAGCAAAAACAACGGCGAGGAGCTCTTTCTCAATGGTAGTGTAATTTAACTGAGCTCCTGTCAAAGTTTTGCTAGCAAAAGAAATTGCATTATGCTTTTTGTCTTTCACTTGACCAAGAACTGCCCGCACAGCATAGTCACTAGCATAACACATTATTTCAAAAGGAAGCGTCTAATCAGGGGGTTGAATGATTGGTGCAGAGATGAGCGCATTCTTAAGAGTAGCAAAAGCATGCATGCATTCATCATTGAAATCAAAGGGTGCATCCTTAGCAAGTAAGTTCGTAAGGGGTCGTGCAATGTGAGAGAAATCTTTTATGAAACGGCGATAAAAACCAGCATGACCCAGAAAATTGCGAACACCCTTAACATTCACAGGAGGTGGAAGCTTTTCTATAACTTCTATTTTTGCTTTGTCCACCTCTATGCCTCTCTCAGACACAAGGTGTTCAAGAACTATGCCTTCTCGGACCATGAAATGGCACTTTTCCCAATTATGTACCAGGTCCTTCTCTTGGCATCTTTGTAAGACCTTGTCGAAATTTTCTAAGCAACGATCGAAGGTTTTTCCATAAACAGAGAAATCATCCATAAAAACTTTCATAATTTCTTCGATCATATCAGAGAAAATAGACATCATGCAATGTTGAAATGAGGCAGGTGCATTGCACAAACCAAAAGACATGCGACGATAAGCATAAGTTCCATACGGACATGTGAAAGTGGTCTTACTTTGATCGTCGGGGTGGATGGGAATTTGATGATTGTTGACGGTCCTTAGACCTAGTTTTTTACCGTCAATTAGCTCTATAAATAAGGAAGAGCTAACACTCTTTACTTGCATTTTGTTATCAAATAACCTAGTTCCACGTGTACCTCTGTTGACGGTCCTTAGACCCAGTTTTTGACCGTCAATTGTTGACGGTCGTTAAGTACCAACTTCGACCGCCAATATTCCTACACATAAAGGAGAATTAGCATTTCTTATACCCATATTTATTTCAACTAATAAATTTCCACGAGTTTTGGATGATTTATGAGTGCAGGAGTATTTCTGGAGAAAATGGGCCTCTGTGAGAGAAATCACAGGCCGGCCGGCCTACATCCCAGGCCGGCCGGCCACACCCAGCGGTCACAGCCTGCAGGCCTCCACCAGTGGGCCACGAGAAGCCCACAAAACCAGAATATTGAAGCCCAACTCAAACTTAATGAAGACTTTCTAGAAGATGGGCTACAATGGGCCTAAACTTGGCTCTTACTCCAGTTCTGCCGACCCCAGGAGAAAACCGACCTCGGGACCGACTTCATCAAGCAATCAGGAGCGTCTAGAGTGAAGACAGTGGCGAACCGACACTGTGGACGGCCGGCCGGCCTCCCTATCTGGCCGGCCGGCCTGACTTGGCGGCCGCGCCACTCCTCCTCGCGCTATAAGAGTCCCCTGGTCCTAAGTAGGCTATAAGTACCCCTGGCCGGCTTCGAAACAACACACACCAAGTAGAGGAATCACTCTTGCATTAGTTTTAGTCTCCAAGCTCTAGTGGAGTTAGGCTTAGAGTAGAGCTACTCTAGTTCCCAAGTTATCTTGGAGATTCTGGTATGGCTCTTGTATCATTTTCTCTTTTTGCGACTTTATTCTATTTAATAATATTATTCTTTTCATATAGTCTTGCCTTGGTTAAGCGTTCCTTGTTTGGTTGTGGATCCTTGGCTTGCTTATGTAATAGAGTAATCATAATCTTCTTATATAGTGCTAGTGTGATATTCATATGCTCGTTATGTGGGTATTACCTAGAGGACTGGCGGTAGGGATATAATTGCCTTATTGTCACGTGTCCTAGTACATAGTATACCATGCCATGTTTATACTTAGGTTTACATGCATTTGCATATCCAAGCATGAGTCCAATGGTCCTTATGATTATGCTCTAGATCCATATCATCGCCGGGGATTTAGAGTAATGTTTTAGCAATGCAAGCATGGTGCTTGGATTGGTAGAATACATTGGATGCCTCGTGCCCCACGGATTGTTTGAGGTAGACGGTAGGTGGTGACAGCCCTATTCGTCCTCGGTATCCCTCCACGTTCGGGTACGGCGTAGAGCTGTAGACCAGAGTCGCCTGGCAGACCAGGGGTAAGCCGGTGCCCAATTTGCTTGAGTGCTTATGCCTAAACCTTAGTTGTGTGCATACATGTGTATGTTGTATACTATGCCACTGTATAAAGTACAATAGGAACTTAGCTCTTTTCTTTGTTCTTCTCCACTTGGCTATGGATGTATATTAGAGTTGATCCTTTTCTTGTGTGTCACACTACCCATATACTATTGTTTAGCATTGTATGGGCCGTGATCCATTTAAATGTAGACGTTAACTATGAGCACAGTACTCTCTTGACCATCGTCTTTCCTGTGGAAAATATAAATTACGATACCTTGGAATACTCCCGGGTGAAATGCTACAGCGGTATTCTCCGTGCGCTTGCGGATTTATCTGTGATTGTTAAGAAATACCAATCTCAATTAGCTCTATAAATAAGGAAGAACTAACACTTGTTACTTGCATTTTGTTATCAAATAACCTATTTCCACGTGTACCTCTAGATTTGGATGTGCAGGTGGAAAACAGGGATTTCCAGGTGTAAACAGGCCCCAAGGCGACGATTCTAACACGTCCATCAACTGAGGCCACGCACCTGGAAAAGAGGCTTAAAGGCCGAGGGGAGCCAACCTACCAAAACCCAGCCTAGGAGGGGCCAGGGCCAGGTCGGCCGACCCCAAACCCTAGGTCGGCCAACCTGCCAGGTGGCCCTCCTGGGTCCATCTTTTTATGGCGGTTTACAACCGACTTCAGGAGGTCGGTTCCACCTGCAATCAATGCCTAGAATATCTGAAACCACCTCAACTCCACCGCCTTTGGGAGGCTATAAATAAAGGGGTACCCCCCTCCTTTGAAGACACACAACACAAGAGGCTCATTCCCTCCTCCACACATCCAGAGCTAGGGGCTCTCTAGTTAGGCTTAGGCTGAGTAATTGGGCTGCCCTTTTGGCTCCCAAGTCCCTTGGAGAGTTTGGAGTATATTCCCTTGTATCCTTTTACTCTCTTTGTAAGACTTATTTATTTATCAATGGAATATCATCGTTCTTGTAGTAGTTATGAGCTTATGCTAGTTCATCGTTCATCCCTGATCTTGGATGAACATTCTTCGTTCGTTCATGTTCGTTCATCGTTCATCGATGTTCATTCATGATCGTTCATCGTTCGTTCGTCGTTGTTTCATACTCGATCATCGGTTAACGATGATCGTTCTTCATCGTTCGTCGTTCGTCGCTCGTTCTTAAGCGACGAACGCCTATGCATAACGTAGTGCTAGCTTTGATCCTTTGTCTAAGTAATCGCTTGCTGGATCTAGTTGTTCCTTTTGCTTAGTCATCGGGTCCATTGTCTTGCAAGAGTGCTCTAGGTTTATCGCCTTGCGAGGTGCCTCGAGGGATCTAGAGTTGTGGTTAGTTACGCTAGCATGGTGCTAGGGCTTCCTTTCCACCCTAGGATGCGTGTTCGTACCCCACGGTTTGTAAAGGTAGGCGGCAGGTGGTGACAGCCCTGTCCGTCCCTTGTAATCCTCCACGTTCGGGTATGGCGTAGGAGTATATATGAAATGTCCGGAGATTGGGGAAGACTCTGATCGCTGGATCTCCCGATGATGGCTTGGCAGTAGAACAGCTTAGTCTTGGCTTGTGTGCAGCTTAGGCTATAGGTAGATGCTACGCACGCTACTTGACGATGTACATTAGGAGTAGCAGTTCTTCTTACTTAACCTTAGCCTAGCTTAGGGTCGCCTCTCGCCTTTTATCAGAGAGTGGAACTGCCTGCTGTGTGTGTCGCACTATCCTCTATCCATTTATTGCCTTACCCCTGCATTTGGATATTGGTTATGATCTATCATTTGTAACACCATGAGTATAAGTACACACTTGTCAACTACGTCTTCCTTTGGGAAAATATAAATAACGATACCCTGGAATACTCTCGGGTGAAATGCTACAACGGGTTATCCGTGCGCTTGCGAATTATCTTTTATGATTAAATACTAATAGTACATTTCTGGCACTCGTTGCTAGTTGTGGATTATTATGTATCCTAAGCAAGTAACTTAACCCTAGGTATTTCTGGCGCCGAACCGGGAATATTCACTCTAGGCCTAACCAGCCTAAGGTGGTGTTTTCTGTTTGGTGTAAGAAGAACCAACATATGCATGTAGTAGATCTTGTGCTTATCATATGATTGCTTGATGATTGTTTCCGTGTGCTAGCTCTATGTTATCTCTAGTGATATGCGCTTTCCTTATGTGTACCTACTTGCTCATAGCTTATACACTTGCTTGATATCATCTAGTGATCTTGTTATGCTTATGTTGTATCTATCTTGTTATATGATCACTAGCTTGAGCTTCCCCATGTGTTACTTATATGCATGCTAGTTTGCTTGTCTATCTATCTTATATACTAGCATGTGTAGGACCTACTTGAGCTTCCGTATGTGTTACCCATATGCATGCTAGATTGCTTGATTGCCTTTACCTTATACACTAGCATGTGTAGGACTTGTTGAGCTTGTTGTTATATGCTTGGTTGTTCTTATGTGCTCATGTATACCTTGCACCTAGCATGTACAAGTCCTAGCACATGGTTATCCTTGCTTGATCACTATCACATAGTGCACATGTACTCTCTAGTTATGTATCCTTTACTTGTGCAATTAGTTAGAGTAGCTAGAAGTGCAAAAAGTTTTAGTTCATGGTGTGCCCGATTCACCCCCCCCCCCCCCTCTCGGTCACACGATCCTTACACCAGTCTCGAGAGTACCACATCTGTTGAAGCAGAAACTGAAACAATGTACTAGCTGTTGAATCTGGATTCTACAATCTGAAGCACTGTAAAAAAGGGACTGAAAGTTGAATTGCGGAATCCAGACAAACAAATGATACTCAGATTTTGACCTCCAGATTTCACGACTGTGGATTCTACAATTCACAATCCAATGCTGAAACAATGGCCATCTCGGTTTCTTTGCACACAGCTTTATCCATTGCTTGCATTTCAAGATTGATTAAATTCGGTAATCTGTTCCACGCATCACAACTGAATGCGGCATGCCATGTCCAATTTTCTTCTGCTGCTGGAGCACGCGGGCAGGTCAGTAGTGAAGGATCGAGAACTCCACACAGACACTACTCTAACCGTTGGTAGAACATTTGTCCGTTGAAAGAACAAATAAACGAAGTATTTGTCCGATGATATAACTGTTTTGTCACCAATCTATCCGGTGAATGTAGGGTGTAGGCCAGTCTCAAGATTTGTCTAATGTTGTGAAGCCTTGAACGTATGCAACGGACGATCCTCTGTTGCCGGTGTTTAAACACGAGACGTTCCGTTGCCACAAAGGCGTCCGTTGAAAGAACGAATAAACGAATCATTTTTTTGATGATGCAACTCTTTCATCACCGCTCTATCCGGTGAACGTAGGTCAGTCTTGAGGGTACCACCATATCAGCTATAGGGATTTGTCTGAATCCTTGAACGTGCTCATTATTTCTGTAGAGCCTCATTTAGTGCTAATGGAACCCCCACCGAGACTGATCATAGTAGAAAGCTTCACTATTTGTCAAAATTGGGAGGCGCTCGTCTCATCTGACGCGGTGTGTCCAGCGACGCAATCCGCACAGTGTTCCCGCCTTCTCGGCAGATTTGCCGCCAAGCCCATTGAAGGGTCTATCCTAGGCTTTATTGTAAGATACGGTGATCAGAGTCACCGTATGATACGGTGATTCTTACGGTGACTTGGTTTCTGGACACTTTTGGGCAACAGCTAGTTTGAGGTTGGTGGCCTATATATAGCTGGTTGCTCGCCCCTTTGAGTTGCTCTTGGACCCAGGAAAGAGGGGAGGTGCTGCCAAGAAGCCAAGAGGAAGAAGTGTGAAGCACTTGAGAGGGATTTGGAGTGATCCTAGTGCTTGAGAGAGTAGCAAGTTGCATCCTTTGATCTCTAGGCTAGTGTGGGCTTGAGAGAGTCATCTAGGGCTGTTACTCTTGGTCTATGGCAAGGCCTAGACCGGTTAGGCGTCGGTGTTGAGCTGTCCAAGGAGATTGTGGAAGTCGACACAAGTTTGTACACGGTCTTGGAGCTTCCCGTGCGAAAGAAGCATCACTAGTGGAGCGCCCTTTGGCACGCATCAAGTGCGGAGCCTTACCTCCGGAAGAGTACCCGGGATCGAGCCCGGCGGGACGTGCCCGCGACTTCACTCGGAGGGTGAAGTGTGCTCTAGGAGGGATCGCCATCGAGCGGAGGGACGGGGTCGAGACTCCGGCGGGAGTGACCCAACGTGGAGTAGGGGAAGGCGCCATCCTTCCGAGACCACGGGAAAACATCATGAGCATTCTCTATCCCTTCTCCTTTACTACTCGCATTTACTTATCGCACTTCATATGATTGCTTGTAGTACTTGAGTTGTGCTCTTATCTTGCTTGTATGTTTACCTTGGTACCTACTAGCTTCACTAGGTTTGCTTGATTGCCTTGCTCGTGTGCTTACTTGTTATAGCCTATCTAGTAGCTCTAAGGACTCTACTTAGTGTGCCTAGTATCTTGGTTGCCTTGTCTCTAGTTATCTTGTTACCTTGCCTTGCCTAGCTTAAGTCTTCCGTTATCTATCTATCTTGTGCTAGGTTGCTAGTGTGGTGTGATTGTGTTATCTATATGCACTAGCTATATAGGTTAAGGATACTCCTTAGTGTGCTTTACCTTGTTACTAGAACTACTCGCTAGGAGTTGCTTGGGTGTAAGTGTTTGGAAATAGATTCTAGAGTGCACCGATTCACCCCCCCCTCTCGGTCACACGATCCTTGCCTCGGCCCATTTTGCTTCCAGGTTCCTCGTTCGTCAACGCTGTCGCCTTCATCTATAAAAAAAATAAAATTAAAAAAAAATTGTCGCCTTTCTCCATCATCTTCTTCGACTAGACTAGCGACGCAGCCAAAATCCTCGCTCCACTCGCTGCCCCGCCCGATGTCCCCTACATCGGCCGCCCCCCTTTGTTTGCGATTCTGAATATGGATTCTAGCTTTTAGAATCACAACAAAAGACAAAGAGGCAGATCATGGATCCAGATTGTGAAATCAGATTCTTCAAATTCCACAATCTGAGAATTTGGCCAAGACCAGCTTTTCCAAATTTTGCTTCACAAAAAGACTGAAGTGCCTATTGAAGTTCACAGAAATTACCCATGTTGCCACAATGCCACCCACGTTGCTAGAAGTGAGTAGTTATTTTATGAGAAGATATTTATATGGACCAATGTTAAGTTTATACCAACATTATGATTTCTAATTATTATGAATTTTTCTTATCTTTTAATTGCTCCAAAGCGACTCCTGACAATGTGTGTAAAAGGCAAACATGACGTGCAAATTGAAGGCATTTCAGACTTTTCTCTTCGTTAAGCAAGAATCCAGAAAGTCACAATCCGAAAAATACAATCCTAAACCCTGATTTTTAGAATGGGGACATGGTCGACTGCCTCGAGGACCTCGCCAGGCTTGCGTCCCTCGTCTGCCCAGGCCGCTTGGTCTCCGGCGTGGTACAAGCCGACGACGCCCAGCGTGAGCCCTGATCCCCTTTCCCATCCCTTTTTACCCCCAAATTCCTTAATCCTCGCCCAAGGGCTGCAGATTCTTGATTGCCCCGAGTTATTCGGATTGTCCTTAGCAAGAGGTGAGCTTTTTTCCCCATTCCGCTTTTCAGGTTTGCCTCTCCCTTTCCTGGTTTGGTCTTCTGAATTCTGATTGCTGATGGGCGACCCGTTTTCAGGCCAAGAAAGGTAGTGCTACGCTGTCATTTTCAAGTTCACACATTAAATTTCTTGCTTCTCCGCTGGCAGAAACTGGTGACTGATGATTTGGTGCGGAGTTATTTGGGAACAATTTGTTTGAGCCATGGAACAATTTCGGAGCTTTCCTGGAACAAATCGTTTCTTCATGTGGAACAAATCATTTCTTCACGTGGAACAAATAGTTTATTCGTATGGAACAAATTGTTTCTTCCTCTGGAACAAATCGCTTTATTCGTTTGGAACAAATCGTTCATTAGCCTGGAACAAATTGTTTCATTATGTGGAACAAATTGTTTCTTCGTCTGCAGCAAACCCTATATTCGCTTGAAACAAATTATTTCTTCCTCTGGAACAAGTTGTTTATTCTTCTGGAACAAATAGCAGCTTCGTCTGGAACGAACCTCTCGCGAACGAACATATGGCCCAGAAGAGAAGCGCGCCCATGCGACGGGGGTGGTAGATCAGGGGCTATGGAGACCGGTGGTCCATGTATAACAGTCCCCCTTAATTGGACTCCTCAACGGACGGCGGTTCCAATTGAGTCCCCCGCGGCAGGCAGGATTGACTCCTGGGGCGATGGCGGCGGTTCTTGCTTGATCATGGAGGAAGGAGGAGTTGACCGACTTGTCGGACTCGAGTTGATCGAGTGGAGGTTGCGGAATGTTATATGTTGACCACCATTCCCCGAAACCACATTTCGACCACCCTCCCCGCGTACGGGCCTGCCCAGCCCAATTCGCATTCCTACTTCCGTTCTTCCTTCCTTCCCAATTCGCGCGCCCCGCTCCTCCCTGCCGCCACGCCACGTCCCCGCCGAGCTCCGTTGTCGCCCCTCGTAGTGACGCCGCGCGCCGCTCCCGCGCAACTATGTTGCGCTGCCGTTCCTTCGCGTTGGGAACCCTGCGCCGTGACACTACGCCGACATCTCCTCACTTGGATTTGTGTCTTCCTGTGGAACAGTTGGTTTCTTGGTTCGGAACAATTAGTATATTTGGTCAGAACAATAGATTTATCCGTCTGGAACAATTGTTTTATTTATTTGGAACAAGTGATTTGTTCACTTTGGAACAATTTGTTTCTTCGTCGGAACATTTTGTATCTCTCGCTGGAACAATTTGTTTCTTCCTGCGGAACATTTTGTCTCTCTCGCTGGAACATTGTCTTATGTCGCCTAGAACAAATTTTTTCCTTTGGATGAAACATCCTCTTCTGGTGGTGGGTGCTCGTCAAAAGGGATCGTTCTGCGACATCTCTGATTCTGGCGCTGGCGCGGGCGAGCGGCAGGGTGACGTGGCGCGGCGGCGCTCGCGGGAGCGGGGTGCAATAGGGAAAGGGGAAGACGAGCGCTGTTTCATGGGCTGTCTGCCTATGTGGGCGGATGTTCATGGGCTGCAAGTGAGGGTCCACGTGTGGTGTTTAGTTCGACCAGTCGATGCATAACGGTAAGTCTTTTGCGCATCCGTATGCTAATGCGAGAGCGCGCGTCCCTGCACGCACGGCTCACGGCGGCCCACGCGGCCTCATGCTGGCCTGTACGGTGTTGCTGCGAGCTTTTTTGTAAACTAAGCACGCGGCCCAGTGAGAAAGTGCCCAATAAAAGGACTATGCTGACATCAGCACATTAACTATCCGATCTAAAACTTTAAAAAGACATAACTCTATCATATGACGTCTGTTTTTTATTTCGTTTTCACCGTTATGTTCTACGCAACGAGACGAACAAAACTAGATCCCACTTGTATATATTTTGAAGAATTTTTTTATTAATATAAGTTACTACTATATATATATATCATAGTTTACTACATGAATTTAACTATAAATGACTTAGTAGGAAGTCTGGTTTTATCTCTACTGTCTAAAAAGGCTAAAGAAAGTCTTTCGTCAGCCTCAACGCGAGTCCGCCTCCTCCCATCGCGTACGTCCGCGCTTGGCTGGTTCCGATCCTGTGTATCGTACGCCGTACGCGCGCGAGTCCGCAGCGTATACGTATCCCAAACCGATCACGTTAAGCCATACTTCATCATCATCACCGTCCGTCCTTGTCAAGTTCATCGCGAGGGACGCGGTCCGCCTCCGAGCGCTGTGCCGCAAACCAGGGACTCCGACGTGTCCTTGCTGTATTCGGCATCGTCCCGGTGCAGATCGCCGCAGCCTCGAATTGTTGTAGAAGTCGAATCCCTAACGAATGTCTCTATCTCCATCGTTGCAGTAAATGGAAGCTCTTCGGTACCGATCTATGGAAGCATGCTCTGGTCAATTTCAGAGTTAAGATCTCTCGGCTGTGGTTCCTTCTGTCAATTTCAGAGCTTTCCGCTTGCTCTTATTACCAACGAGTAAATGGAATCTCTGAAGCCTTTCAACTGATGCAGGTAGTTTTCTGACGTTGGTATCCCTTGTACTGAGATTTCCTTGATGTCTTTGCCTAATACTATGGTACTTCAACTTGTGTAACGTGAAGTATTTAAAGCATGTGCATTGTAGAGTGAAGTGCTTTGAAACTGTAAATATTGCTGTTCAGAATCGCACATGCAACAGTTCGTGGCTTGAGAATGTCTATGGACTCACCCTTGGGAAATATGCTCAGGTACACACAATAAGCAGGTGTAAGGTCTTCAGGTCAGGTGGCAAAGTTCTTGTCGCAGTAGTAGTATTTGTATCGCTACCTCCGTGTGGTGAGATCATTTCCTAGAACTGCACTTAATTCTTGGTTTAGTTTGGCATCCAAGTCTGGAGTCAGGCTCTGACCTTAGTATACTGGCCATCAGACCTGAAGCTACAAGCATACGGGAGCCCGCTGGCTGTTTCTGTTAATTTTCAATCATTAAGAAACGAAATCTTTTCAGGCTACCTTCACGCATGCGTACATTTGCGATTGAGTTTTGCCTTTCTTATTCTGAAGTATTACAATTGCTAATCTTGTTGCAGTGAAGGTTAGGTATTGTCCTAAACCTTCATGCATGCAGTCCTAAAAATCCTGCTGCTATGCACTGGACATACATAACGTATAGTCCTGTTCCTGTTGCTTAGCACTTGACATATCGTCCTATTTTCTCTCGAACAGACATATCGTCCTATTCCTGTTGCTTAGCAATGGACATACGTGTCCTAAACCCTTAATGATTGTTAAGGAGTTAATGCTCGAAAGTTGATTCTACGTAACTAATCATACTCTGCCGTATTACATATCTCTACTACTAGAAAAATACATGTTGAATTTGTGTTGCTTTTGGCCCCTACATAATGACAGAGGACACATGAGATCCTACATTGCACTAAGTGTCACTTATTTTTGCTCTCCCGTAGCAACGCACGGGCAATTTGCTAGTATTGTAATAGATCCTGTGATGGTACACCAAAAATAATGCTTTCAACATATTGTGATAGCTACTAATGTAACTATAATATATATTTTTTTTGCGAAGGTAACTAACTATAATATATTGTGAGGTAGCAACACGAGTTGTATATTGGGTAACAACTTTAATATATTTTATGATAGTAACTTATATGTATGCTAATTTATATAAAATTCATGTGCTCATATTACTACTACAAACAATACAAACATAAGTTGCTACTATATTTGAATTAGAGAAAATTCATGTACTTAGAATATTTTAAAATTATGACTACGTTTACTTTGAAACTTTGGTCATTTTTCAACTTTACAAAAACTTGATACTTGACACTTATCAAAAATATTATTTTCAAAGCTTACTCTCAGTGAGCCTTACTAAGAAATGCTTATAAGGGGTAAAGAAACTACTAGAAACATGCAATAATCAAAGGCATTTTGGTCATTTGCACTAAAAAAAATAAGTACATTGTTTTTGTGCATAATCAAATCAAATGTAACAAGTAAATGTAAAAGAAGGCTGATAGCGTGCCTACAACACAAATTGCTATTACACGTACTATATATGTTGCTATAGTTTTTTTATTTACATGGTAGCAACTTATGTTACAAATCTCGTAGCAACTTCTGTGATATTCTAACATGTGCAAAAAATGTTAAAACATAGGCAAGTGGGATCTTGTTTTGTTCGCCTCGTCGCAACGAACACAATGGTGATAAGAGTTGATTCGAAATTTCTCACCCCGGGATTTTCATGAATGTGACTAACACTCTTTGTGAGATCTTATAGGTCACATAGAAAGAAAGCTCCGTCCGTTGGTGGTGAACGCCAACAAACCATGAACTTAATGAAAAGGATGATTGGTTGCCTTCATCAACACAAGAACGGACTTGATGGAGTCGCGGAGAAGATATGGATCAAGGCTAAGGACATGCTAGATCTAAGCGAGTGTTGCTTGGTTAGATGTTAGCTTGAGTCCATAGGAAAAACCGGACTATCAAGAGGGTTCGAGGTGGTTCTCTTAGTGCACACTAGTTATAGAGATCATTGGATGCATGGTGAGTCTCTCAGGGGCTAGGGTGGCAAAAGAGGGTCGAAGGAACCAAGAAGATCAAGTTTT
The DNA here is from genome assembly GCA_012490785.1 of Eragrostis nindensis. Lineage (NCBI taxonomy): Eukaryota > Viridiplantae > Streptophyta > Magnoliopsida > Poales > Poaceae > Eragrostis > Eragrostis nindensis. The sequence goes on from JAAXCT010001125.1 coordinate 202,301, forward strand.
GAAGAAAGGATCAAGAAGAAGATCGAAGCTGCGAAGTCAGAAGAGACCGGACAGTACAGTCATGGAGACCGTACAATACGGTCTACAGTGGAAATCCAGACAGAAGAGCTGATGTTTCTGGAAATGGAGAAATGGAGACCGGACAATGGACCGGACGGTACGGTCCTAGGGACCGGACGGTACGGTCTCTATTTGGAGATCTAGACAGAGAAGCTGAAGTTTCTGGAAGTTGAAGAATGAAGACCGGACAGTTGACCGGACGGTACGGTCAGGGACCGGACGGTACGGTCTTACAGGCGAAGAGCAACAGAGAAGGAGAAGTTTCTGTTGGCTGAAGAAGAAGTGGAGACCGGACAGTACGGTCTTGGAGACCGTACAATACGGTCTACTTTGAGATGAGGAGCAGCACTCCCTGGACGCCGGTCTGGTGAAGACCGGAAAGTACGGTCTAATGGAGACCGGACAGTACGGTCTATTGTACGGTCATCACGCAGACTGGGCACTTTTGGACAACGGCTAGTTTGAGGTTGGTGGCCTATATATAGTCGGTTGTTTACCTCTTTGAGGTGCTCTTGGACCCAGAAAAGAGGGGAGGTGCTGCCAAGAAGCGAAGAAGGAGAAGTGTGAAGCACTTGAGAAGGATTTGGAGTGATCCTAGTGCTTGAGAGAGTAACAAGTTGCATCCTTTGATCTCTAGGCTAGTGTGAGCTTGAGAGAGTCATCTAGGGCTGTTACTCTTGGTCTATGGCAAGGCCTAGACCGGTTAGGCGTCGGTGTTGAGCTGTCCAAGGAGATTGTGTGGAAGCCGACACAAGTTTATACACGGTCTTGGAGCTTCCCGTGCGAAAGAAGCATCACTAGTAGAGCGTCCTTTGGCACGCATCAAGTGCGGAGCCTTATCTCCGGAAGAGTGCCCGCGACTTCACTCGGAGGGTGAAGTGTGCTCTAGGAGGGATCGCCATCGAGCGGAGGGACGGGGTCGAGACTCCGGCGGGAGTGACCCAACGTGGAGTAGGGGAAGGCGCCATCCTTCCGAGACCACGGGAAAAATCATGAGCATTCTCCATCCCTTCTCCTTTACTACATGCATTTACTAGTCGCTCTATATATGATTGCTTGTAGTATTTGAGTTGTGCCTATTGTTGGGGTTCTTATGCGATAAAATTAAATTCATTAATTCCGCAAGCGCACGGATCACCATTGTAGCATTTCACCTTGGAGTATTCCAGGGTTATCGTATTTATAGTTCCGCAGGGAAGTAGAGCAAAAGAAAGCTGAATAATAGCTATGCATTGGATAATTTGGAGAAAGAAATAATGTATCAACTATACTTGAGACGGGGATAAGATAGGCATGATATATATGGGTGGCACACACATCCTCAAATCCAAGGTAATAAAATAAATCGTAATATACATTTGGGAGAGCAACGAGATAGAGTTAAGGCTACCTGTATGTTTATCTATTATTTACTTTTCTAGCAGTCGATTCTACAAAGGTTATTTACTCTAGCTAAGCTCATACACATACAAGTCATGTCGTTTCGGGGCACGGAAGTGCCAGGGCAACCGATGTTGCTAGTTCACCCTGGGGATCCATCCGCTATAATTAAGACCCTGCTGAGTCCAACCCGGACGTGGTGGATTACAGAGACCGGTGCAGCTGTCACATAGACTCGCGGCTACCATCCTCCGTGGGGTTGGGTGCCAACGTGCATAGGCCAAGATCTAAGCGCCACGCTTACAAACCGCCTAGAGGAGCTACTCTTGATCAACGGAGCAGTCCTATCTAAGAATGAACAAGCACAGATTTCACACGACGTCATCTCCGACGACGGCACTCTCTCGTACTCGCTATTCCAACAATCACGAATCCCACAACAAGACTTCTACGAGCACTTACTTAACGAATAAATAAACTAAATAGAAAAGAACTACTAAAATAAATAAATAAAGATAAAACTAATTATATAATAAATAAAATAATATCTCAAGAGAGTAACGATACAAGAACTATACCGAACTCCGAGAAGACTCCGGAAAGCCCGAGAGAGCTCTCACTCTACTCTACTCTACTCTACTCTAACTCCCAAAGCTACTACTCAACTAAAACTAATGAACACTTGGATGAAGTGTGTTGGTGCCCTTTGCTTCGGAGGCCGAGGGTCCAATTTATAGCTTGTGAAGGCGGTGGAGCACCCTGGCCGAAGCTGGAGAGGCGGTGGCGCCAAAGTCGGCCGGCCGGCCTAGGGGGCTGGCCGGCCGGCCGTCCCCTGTGGCGGTTTGCCACCGACTTGCTCCTGGACGCTCCAGATCACTCCCTGAAGGCGGTCTGAAGGTCGGTTTCTTGCTGGGGTCGGCAGAATTGGATTGAGGGCCAAGTAAAGGCCCAAATAGCCCACCTTCTAGAATGTCGGTGGAATTCTGCCGAGCTGGGCTTGAACTGTGCGTTGAAGATTATTTTCCAGCCTACTGGAGGAAGCCTGGGGCCTGTGGCCACCAGGTGGGGCCGGCCGGCCTAGGGTGGGGCCGGCCGGCCAGGGAATTTCCCTGACTGGGCCCACTTTTCTCCAATATTCACTCCTGCATCCAAATATCCACCAAAACTTGTGGAGTAGCATTATTCCTATCTACTATGCACAAAATCTTGGTGTTATGTATTTATTTACCGGTAGGGTGGCGGTCAAAACATGGTTTAATGACCGCCAACAACCTCCCCAAGCTTAAACTTTGCTCGTCCCGAGCAAACTCAACTCAGGGTACCCGGCGGATCAGGAGTTACAAAGAAGCGCCCCATGGGTAATAAAGATGCAACAACATACTCCCTAAACAGTGGTAAGTTTACGAGAGCACAAAATATTCATGAGTGTTGCAAAAATCGTGGGGCTTATATGTCACACCTTGTCATGCAGCATTGAAGACTAGAACGGCATTTTTGGACAAGTACACAATTCTAGCAGGTATGCATCCAGAGTTTTTATGTGCTGCAAGGTGCAAAAATTCTCCTTCGTTTTGGTAGGCACTTCTCTTACCTACCAATGTGAGTTTTATTCCTACAAGCTTCACTCATCCTACCTTCTACCAGATGGGGCTTTGTATGTGGAGCTTGGTAAGGAATGCACAAATGTCATGCATATATTGTAAAGATAAAGAATGAGTCTCAATTAACATAGCAACTCCAATTATTTTGGTCATAGGAAATGATGTCATGAGGGGGAGAGAATGAACTCACACTTATGGAAGGGAATTTTGAAAAACATTGGTCCTTTATTTTGCTCAAGATGTTCAAGAAAAGAACCATATAGCCATTGACTTTTGTCATGCAACCATGGAGGTTTTTTTTTTTGACTACTCCATGGGTGCAAGGGGCCAAAAAAATTTTGAATGGTTCAATGAAACATTTTGAAATATTCTGGAGCATTTTGGATGGACAAAAAGTTTTGCAAATTCTGACAAATGTTTGGTTGATTTATCCAAACATTCCCCTTTTTATTTGGTGGAGAGAAATTTTCGAAAACACACGCGAAGGAATTATGACCAAAATTAGGAGTGCTTAGTTTCAAGAGTACATCAAACCTTAACAAAACTCAATGCATAACAAATGGCTATGAGTGGGGCTGTTTCGAAATTATTGATATGGCTCTGGTAGGTAAATAAATCCTCACACTAAGAGAAGTGTGCCAAAACAGAAGGGTTTAGGTACTTGCAGCAATTCAAGAAAAACTTTTCTGGATGAAACCATACTAAGAAATTGTAACAAGTCCTAATCATGCCATATCACAATCCACAATGCTCAGACTTGGTGTAACAAATGCAACCCACGGAAATAAGCAAGACTCATGATGTGATCATGCTCAAGTAAAAATAACACATATGTCAGGAGTAGAGGTTTGCATCTATGCGACACATGGGAAGCTAATTTGTAACTCGATCATCATTTCCCTTAAGCGTAGCATAACACCAAGATTCTAGCGTTTATTCGAAACAGGGAGTTTATTTATTTATTAAGAAAGTTAGGGATACTTACCTGGGGGTCCTCCCCAAGCTTGAGTCTTGCAAGACTTGAGCTTGTATTGAACTCCTTCTTACCTGGGGGTGCCCTCCCCAAGCTTGAGTCTTTGTAAGACTTAAGCTTGATTCAGGCTCTTCCTCCTCCTTCTTGATCTGCAAAAGAGGTGAGGATGATACAAGTGGCTAGCCCCTAATGGGCATCACCGGGAATCCTATTATTTTTGTTGTTTTTAAATTTTTCAAATTTTTATTTGTTTTTATGATTATGAAAAGAAAAACAAGTGCTAGGCCTAGCTAGGATAACGATTGGGATGGCCTCCCCAATCGGAGGGCTCTCTTTTTACGTCTTTGAGCTAGACGTTCTCCATGTCTTTTCAACTTGTTTGGACCTCGCTCGCTGGAGAATCTTGCGAGGTAGAGGTTCCTTCTTTCTTCCGCCACACCTTGGTTGTTTTCTTGTGTTTGTGGCGGCGACCTTTTCTTCAATAGGCGCCTTTGTTGTACTCTCATCGGTTGATGCCGTAGCTGCCTTCTTCTTTCTTGAGCGCCTCGCTCTCCTCTTCTTGGGCGATTGTGACTCGCCTACTCCTTCTTGCGGAGGAGTAAGAGGGGCTTGAGATGTGTTAGGCGGCTGAGGCATCCTCCTTGGAGTCCTCCAATATTTTGCTAGCCTTCTTGCATTCTCTCTTTCCAGATAGTCTCTCATATATGCAATGAGCTTGTCTGGCTGTGGCATGGGTGGAGTAATCTCAATCTTCTCCACTCTCCTTGGGTCCTTTCCATATATGACCCGTATTTGCTTGCATTGCTCAACCTTAGGCTTGAAGCTGAACGTTTCTTCCCTGCCGTTGAAGTCCAAGTGGATCTCCCCTGCCCCCACGTCGATGTTGGCGTTTATGGTGCTCAAGAACGGCCTCCCAAGGATGAGAGGTGCCTTGTCATCTATTTCCATGTCAGCACAACAAAATCAACGGGGACGAAGAGATTTCTGATCTGCACAGGAACTTCTTCGACAATCCCCAAGGGCAGGCGTAGTGACCCGTCTGCAAGCTGGAGCTTCATGGTCGTTGGAGATAATGGGTGGTTTAACCCATCGTACATCGCCTTCGGTATGATGCTCACGCTCGCCCCTAAGTCACATAGTGCCCGAGCGAAACAACGGTCGTTGACCAAACACGGAATGGTTGGGCATCCGGGATCTTTTCTGATCACATCCTTGGGGAGTGCGGCATCCAAGTCGCTCTCTTCACACCTGATGGTTATTGCATTCACACTCTCCTTGGGATTAACTTCTGGTTGCCCAGGAATTTTACCCGTACGAGGAGACTGCACAGCTGAAGCTATTTGCGCTATTTGCGTTTCTAACATCTTGTTATGGCTTAGCTAATTCTGCAGAGCAGTGCTGAACGACTCTAACTTGGCATCTATGCTCTCTAAAGCCTTGTCCGTAGTAAGAAATTTCTTACTAATGCTGTCATTGATCTTGACCTGGCCGAGAACTAGGTCCTTGATAGAGGGCTCATAACGGGAAAGATTACCGTTGTTACCTCCCTGATTCTTGTTGAAGGAGAGGTCAGGCCTTGAGTTCCAGCCGTAGTTGTTCTGGGAGCGGTACCCATTGCCATTGTTGAGGAAATTGCATTCCTCTCTCACATTTGGGCAATTGCTGCCCCTATGCCCAACGCTGCCGCATTCCTCACATGTCATGCGGGAATCCGCAACTTGCAGGTCCTGCGGAGACTCCACCTTGCGGAGTAGCTGATCGAGCTTGATGGCGAGCATGTCCATCGTCTCCACTTGGTGCACTCCACGGGTCTTGGTGCACGCCGCTTGGCGTTCACCATGAGTCTGGTTGGCCGCCACCTTTTCAATCAACTTCTTAGCGTTCTTCACGCTAAGGGAGAAGAAGGAGCCGCCTGCTGCGGCGTCGAGGTGCTCTCGAGCGGACGGCCTCAAACCGTGGTAGAAACTCTGTATGAGGAGCCATTCTTCCATGCCATGGGTGGGGCATGAGAGAACGTACTCCTGCATCCTGTCCCAGGCTTCCGCGGTCGACTCATCTGCGCGCTGTTGGAAGCCCGATATCTTGTTCCGCAGGGCAGTCGTCTTGCCCGGCGGGAAGAACTTGGCGAGGAAGGCATTGGAGCATGCCGTCCACGTGTCGAGGGACTTTGTTCGCGTAGAACCACTGGAGAGCCTCCCCAACAGAGAGAATGGGAAAGCTGTAGTCGGATGGCGTCCTGAGGTGCATCCCTTATGACGAAGGTGTTGCACGTCATCAGGAACCTTTGGAGGTGAGCATTTGCATCCTCCGACGGCTTCCCACAGAAAGGACTGGCCAAGATCATGTTGATCAAGGCAGGCTTGAGCTCATAGCCCTTGTTGGTGATGCGCGGGTTGGGACCCACGCGGATGTTCTCCGTAGTCGCGCGAGGCGGAGAAATCATTGATCGTCTTCTCAACAACGGGGTCGGCCATGGTGTTGTTCGTTGAGGAGGCCCTGACAACCGGTGGAGGAGACGATTCGAGAGCCAGAGCGTTCTTGCGGATCTGTTTGGTGAGTTTTGCTCGAACTTTCCTCAAGAACTGCTCTGGATCTGAGTGGAAGTTTTCTGGTAGGTCGAAACCAGTCATGCACAGTCCTGTTTCAAATGTTCACAAGAAGAAAAACCAGGACAAGGGTAAGCCCGCAAAAGTAAGTGATAATTATTCTTCTCACAAACTTCAATGCATTTATTCAGTTCCTAGCTGCTACTTCCCCGGCAACGGCGCCAGAAATGCTTGTTGGCGGTTCTTATGCGATAAAATTAAATTCATTAATTCCGCAAGCGCACGGATCACCATTGTAGCATTTCACCTTGGAGTATTCCAGGGTTATCGTATTTATATTTCCGCAGGGAAGTAGAGCAAAGAAAGCTGAATAATAGCTATGCATTGGATAATTTGGAGAAAGAAATAATGTATCAACTATACTTGAGACGGGGATAAGATAGGCATGATATATATGGGTGGCACACACATCCTCAAATCCAAGGTAATAAAATAAATCGTAGTATACATTTGGGAGAGCAACGAGATAGAGTTAAGGCTACCTGTATGTTTATCTATTATTTACTTTTCTAGCAGTCGATTCTACAAAGGTTATTTACTCTAGCTAAGCTCATACACATACAAGTCATGTCGTTTCGGGGCGGGAAGTGCCAGGGTAACCGATGTGTGCTAGTTCACCCTGGGGATCCATCCGCTATAATTAAGACCCTGCTGAGTCCAACCCGGACGTGGTGGATTACAGAGACCGGTGCAGCTGTCACATAGACTCGCGGCTACCATCCTCCGTGGGGGTGGGTGCCAAACGTGCATAGGCCAAGATCTAAGCGCCACGCTTACAACCCGCCTAGAGGAGCTACTCTTGATCAACGGAGCAGTCCTATCTAAGAAGAACAAGCACAGATTTCACACGACGTCATCTCCGACGACGGCACTCTCTCGTACTCGCTATTCCAACAATCACGAATCCCACAACAAGACTTCTACGAGCACTTACTTAACGAATAAATAAATAAACTAAATAGAAAAGAACTACTAAAATAAATAATAAAGATAAAACTAATTATATAATAAATAAAATAATATCTCAAGAGAGTAACGATACAAGAACTATACCGAACTCCGAGAAGACTCCGAAGCCGAGAGAGCTCTCACTCTACTCTACTCTACTCTACTCTAACTCCCAAAGCTACTACTCAACTAAAACTAATGAACATTTGGATGAAGTGTGTTGTGCCCTTTGCTTCGGAGGCCGAGGGGTCCAATTTATAGCTTGGAAGGCGGGGGAGCACCGGCTGGCCGAGGCGGGTGGCGGTGGCGCGCCAAGTCGGCCGGCCGGCCTAGGGGGCTGGCCGGCCGGCCGTCCCCTGTGGCGGTTTGCCACCGACTTGCTCCTGGACGCTCCAGATCACTCCCTGAAGGCGGTCTGAAGGTCGGTTTCTTGCTGGGGTCGGCAGAATTGGATTGAGGGCCAAGTAAAGGCCCCAAATAGCCCACCTTCTAGAATGTCGGTGGAATTCTGCCGAGCTGGGCTTGAACTGTGCGTTGAAGATTATTTTCCAGCCTACTGGAGGAAGCCTGGGGCCTGTGGCCACCAGGTGGGGCCGGCCGGCCTAGGGTGGGGCCGGCCGGCCAGGGAATTTCCCTGACTGGGCCCACTTTTCTCAATATTCACTCCTGCATCCAAATATCCACCAAAACTTGTGGAGTAGCATTATTCCTATCTACTATGCACAAAATCTTGGTGTTATGTATTTATTTACCGGTAGGGTGGCGGTCAAAACATGGTTTAATGACCGCCAACACCTATATCTTGCTGTGTGCTTACTTTGGTTCCTACTAGCTTCATTAGTATTGCTTGTTTGCCTTGCTCGTGTGCTTACTTGTTGTAGCTTATCTAGTAGCTCTAAGGACTCTATAGTGTGCCTAGTATTTTTGGTTGCCTTGTTCTCTAGTTATCTAGTTGCCTTGCCTTGCCTAGCTTAAGTTTTCCGCTATCTATATATCTTGTGCTAGGTTGCTAGTGTGGTGTGTGTGTTATCTATATCCACTAGCTATATAGGTTAAGGATACTCCTTAGTGTGCTTTACTTTTACTAGAACTACTTGCTAGAAGTTGCTTGGGTGTTAGTGTTTAGAAATAGATTCTAGAGTGCACCGATTCACCCCCCTCTCGGTCACTGTTGACGGTCGTTAAGTACCAACTTCGACCGCCAATATTCCTACACATAAAGGAGAATTAGCATTTCTTATACGCATATTTATTTCAACTAATAAATTTTCACAAGTTTTGGATGATTTATGAGTGCAGGAGTATTTCTGGAGAAAATGGGCCTCTGTGAGAGAAATCATAGGCCGGCCGGCCTACATCCCAGGCCGGCCGGCTACACCTAGCGGCCACAGCCTGCAGGCCTCCACCAGTGGGCCACGAGAAGCCCACAAAACCAGAATATTGAAGCCCAACTCGAACTTAATGAAGACTTTCTAGAAGATGGGCTACAATGGGCCTAAACTTGGCTCTTACTCCAGTTCTGCCGACCCCAGGAGAAAAATGACCTCGGGACCGACCTCACGAAACAATCTGGAGCGTCTACAAGGAAGGCGGTGGCCAACCGCCACAATGTGTGGCCGCCGGCCTGCCACCTAGGCCGGCCGGCCTACCTTGGCGGCCAATTCGCCTCAACCTCTCGCTTGCTCTATTTAATCCTCTCTCTCATTTGGGGCTATAAATAGAGGGGTGCTCGGCCGGTTAGAACACACACCAAGAGAGAAATCACTCCTTTGCATTAGATGTAGTCTCCAAGCTCTAATGGAGTTAGGCTTAGAGTAGAGCTACTCTAGTTCCCAAGTCCTCTTGGAGATTTTGGTATGGCTCTTGTATCATTTTCTCTTTTTGCGACTTTATTCTATTTAATAATATTATTCTTTTCATATAGTCTAGCTTTGGTTAAGCGTTCCTTGTTTGGTTGTGGACCCTTGGCTTGCTTATGTGATAGAGTAATCATAATCTTCTTATATAGTGCTAGTGTGATATTCATATGCTTGTTATGTGGGTATCGCCTAGAGGGCTGGCAGTATGGACATAATTGCCGTATTGTCACGTGTCCTAGAACATAATATACCGTGCCATGTATATACTTAGGTTTACATGCATTTGCATATTCAAGCATAGGTCCAATGATCTTTAGTATTATGCTCTAGATCCGTATCATCGCCTAGGGAATTTAGAGTAATGTTTTAGCAATGCAAGCATGGTGCTTGGATTGGTATAATGCATTGGATGCCTCGTGCCCCACGGATTGTTTGAGGTAGACGGTAGGTGGTGACAGCCCTGTCCGTCCTATGTATCCCTCCACGTTCGGGTACGGCGTAGAGCTGTAGACCGGAGTCGCCTGGCAGACCAGGGTAAGCCGGTGCCCAATTTGCTTGATTGCGTTGGCTAAACCTTAGTTATGTGCGTGCATGTGCATGTTGTATACTATGCGGCCGTATAATGAAGTACATTAGGAACTTAGCTCTTTTCTTTGTTCTCTCTCCACTTGGCTATGGATGTACATTAGAGTTGGTCCTTTTTTGTGTGTCACACTACCTATATACTATTGTTAGCATTGTATGGACTGTGACCCATTTAAATGTAGACATTAACTATGAGCATAGTACTCTCTTGACCATCGTCTTCCCTGTGGAAAATATAAATTACGATACCTTGGAATACTCCCGGGTGAAATGCTGCTGCAGCGGTATTCTCCGTGCGCTTGCGGATTTATCTGTGACCGTTAAGAAATACCAACAAGCATTTCTGGCACCGTTGCCGGGGAAGACACTTGGTTTAGGAGTTTACAAATGCTCTTAGTTATATCTGCAAATACATGGTCATAGCCCATACAGGCTATCACTTACTTGTTTTCTCTTCATGTGAAAACAGGTAGTGCATGATGGCTTCGATTTGCCGAGAAACTGTACCGAGAATCTGAAAGACCTATGGCAATCGACTCGTCATAATGTCTTGCTCATCGGACATAAAACGATGATGCCCTTGCCGACATGAAAATCGGTAGTTATCTCATATTTGATTTCCAATTGCATATTTGGATTTCCTTTGATTTGAATTCAATTGCATTTGCATGTTTGCTTTTCCATAATCATTTTGCATGTTGGATTTCTCCAACCTTTTCTTTAAAAAAAAATTGAATTTGAGAATTTGCTTTTGGAGAAGTGAAATTTTGGGCATAATATTCTAGCTGAGCTTTGGCCAATCCTCCACACACACACACAAAAAAAAACAAAGAAAAAAAGATGGAGGCTTTGAGCCAAGCTTGGGGGGGAGAGTTCCCGTCAATGGGTCACCTAACATGACATGGTGATTGTTCGCATTTTGCCTTATTTTCTAACGACCACTTGTCATTGTTCCTCCCCAATTATGGCCATCGAACTTCAAGTTTTACAAAAAGGCCGAGTGGTGATGTTTTCATACCAAATCCATGTCATTCACCACCCAAATGCCCTCCTCATCTTCTTTATCTCATTTCTCCAATTTTTCTCAAATTCAACAAAAAGATTTCCCGCTTTTTTGTTTGCATCTGCAAGTTATGCTCAAGCTCGCAAGATCAACCGACGGGCGTGCTCATTTTGATTACACTAACATAACCGTCCGAGTTTGTTCTTGTTTGTTTTTGCTCTTTGTTGCAGCCACGAAGAAAGAAACCAAGCAGTTGTTGGTGCACTCAAGCAAGAACTATGCTTGGGGGGAGACCACTCCCCCCACTGAGGTAACTTGTATCTTTTCTTTGTTTTCTTGCATAAAAAAATAATAATAAAAAATAATAATAATAAATAAAGGTAGTTTTCGTTTTCTATGCGCGATAAGAATGTTTTAATTCTCTATGTTGAAATGATGAATAGTTGCTCTGTTTTATCCCTCTCTCGTTCCTGTATGCAACTTAGTGCTCTCCCAAGTTTTGAGTTTGTTGGATGCACTCTTATTCTTGAACCTGAAACTCGTGGGTAGCAAAATGCACGATCCAAGTCTAGGTTGTTGTGAGGTATGATATGGTCTAATAGAGCTGCTATGATCTTGTTCTAAGTAAGACTTAAATTCCAGAGGTTTTTGTTTTTAAATTATAAAATCAAAAGTTCCTCAATGATGAAAATTCCTACCAAAGCCATATGTCGATTTTATTGCAAAACCTCCATACATATGCTGCTTGTTATTACATTGAGCTTTTTCAAAATTGTTGTGACCCTTGTGAGATGCCATTGATACTTTCATGATCAAGATCACGTACACTCTACCATATACATATGCTTAACTTCCACACTAGAAGTTAGCATCACATTTCCCTCATTCCATAAAATAAATACTCCATATGTTTGTACCTCTCTCTCTCTCCAAGTACCCTTGCAAAAGAGGAATGGCTATTTCGAAAAAAAAATCTTGCTCATTCAAGTAGAGCATGATGAAAAAGAAAAAAAAAAAGAAGAGATAGCCATATCCTCAAAATTCAAACAGAGAGAGAAGGTATACAAAAAGGAGTAATCATTTTTCCTCCGTCATTCACATTTCCACACACATGCACATCTTGATCATCAGATTGTATAACTTGCTTTTCTCCTTGGATCCAGTCTTTGATTTAGCAATATATGTGATACAAGTTTGCCTCACTTTACCCCTACCAAGCCCCACATTTATTAACTTATTAGAAGTAGTAGGTGGAAAAGAGGCAACATAATGCCTTGGTAAGGAATCATACACATTGAGCGATTCGAGAGAATCATTTGAGGAACTTTTGTTTTTATTGCAAAATCTTTTGAAAACCTCTGGAATGAAAGTTGGACAAGGAATGAGTAAATAGTACTCTACAAACCGTTCTGTCTCTCAACTGCCCAAGGCAAGGAGAAACAATCAGCCCCATGAGGACTAAGGGGAAGAGTAAGTTATCACGCCAGCTTATTCAATACGAAGAAGAGTATTTTGTTGTATGCATGGTACTTTTGCGGAGTAAGACATGGTAGCAACTCCTGATCAACACAATCCAGTTTTTAGCTTTGCTCGGGACGAGCAAAGGTTTAAACTTGGGGGGTTTGTTGACGGTTGTTAAGTACCAACTTCGACCGCCAATATTCCTACACATAAAGGAGAATTAGCATTTCTTATACGCATATTTATTTCAACTAATAAATTTCCACAAGTTTTGGATGATTTATGAGTGCAGGAGTATTTCTGGAGAAAATGGGTCCTCTGTGAGAGAAATCATAGGCCGGCCGGCCTACATCCCAGGCCGGCCGGCCACACCCAGCGGCCACAGCCTGCAGGCCTCCACCAGTGGGCCACGAGATGCCCACAAAACCAGATATTGAAGCCCAACTCGAACTTAATGATGACTTTCTAGAAGATGGGCTACAATGGGCCTAAACTTGGCTCTTACTCCAGTTCTGCCGACCCTAGGAGAGAAAACCGACCTCGGGACCGACCTCACGAAGCAATCTGGAGCGTCCACACGGAAGGCGGTGGTCAACCGCCACAATGTGTGGCCGGCCGGCCTGCCACCTTAGGCGGCCGGCCTACCTTGGCGGCCAATTCGCCTCAACCGTCTCTCGCTTGCTCTATTTAATCCCCTCTCTCATTTGGGGCTAAATAGAGGGGGTGCTCGGCGGGTTAGAACACACACCAAGAGAGAAATCACTCCTTTGCATTAGATGTAGTCTCCAAGCTCTAATGGAGTTAGGCTTAGAGTAGAGCTACTCTAGTTCCCAAGTCCTCTTGGAGATTTTGGTATGGCTCTTGTATCATTTTCTCTTTTACGACTTTATCTATTTAATAATATTATTCTTTTCATATAGTCTAGCTTTGGTTAAGCGTTCCTTGTTTGGTTGTGGACCCTTGGCTTGCTTATGTGTGATAGAGTAATCAATCTTCTTATATAGTGCTAGTGTGATATTCATATGCTTGTTATGTGGGTATCGCCTAGAGGGCTGGCAGTATGGACATAATTGCCGTATTGTCACGTGTCCTAGAACATAATATACCGTGCCATGTATATACTTAGGTTTACATGCATTTGCATATTCAAGCATAGGTCCAATGATCTTTAGGATTATGCTCTAGATCCGTATCATCGCCTAGGGGATTTAGAGTAATGTTTAGCAATGCAAGCATGGTGCTTGGATTGGTATAATGCATTGGATGCCTCGTGCCCCACGGATTGTTTGAGGTAGACGGTAGGTGGTGACAGCCCTGTCCGTCCTCGGTATCCCTCCACGTTCGGGTACGGCGTAGAGCTGTAGACTGTAGACCGGGTCGCCTGGCAGACCAGGGATAAGCCGGTGCCCAATTTGCTTGAGTGCGTTTGCCTAAACCTTAGTTATGTGCGTGCATGTGCATGTTGTATACTATGCGGCCGTATAATGAAGTACATTAGGAACTTAGCTCTTTTCTTTGTTCTCTCTCCACTTGGCTATGGATGTACATTAGAGTTGGTCCTTTTCTTGTGTGTCACACTACCTATATACTATTGTTTAGCATTGTATGGACTGTGACCCATTTAAATGTAGACATTAACTATGAGCATAGTACTCTCTTGACCATCGTCTTCCCTGTGGAAAATATAAATACGATACCTTGGATATACTCGATGAAATGTGAATGCTGCAGCGGTATTCTCCGTGCGCTTGCGGATTTATCTGTGACCGTTAAGAAATACCAACAGTCATACGATCCTTACAGTGGCATGTAGTAGTAAACGAAAAAAACTGAAGCCAATGAATGGAATGCGGGATCTGGACGGCCTGGATGAAATGGAATGGGGAGATCAAATGGCTGTGAAATTAAGGTGATGTGGCTCAACGTGGTGCTAGCTTTATAGCAATAAGTGACATGTAGTGGGTTTCATCTATATAAGATATATATAGATTCAACCGAATAACTTTTAATGAAGATGGGCCTGCCCCTGCTTACACAGTGCTAGTCCGCGAAAACAATGATTATGATGTATTCTTTGGATAGAGATCAGATCACGGAGAATGGTTACAGAGACTCTTGGTTGAAAATCGTCAAGTATGGTTCGCACCATCTTGAAATGCATGTGTGTCCAGGTTGAGTAAAACAACATTAGTAGGAGAGAGAAAACAAGTAAAAAGTGAGCTGATTTGGCAAGTGTCGGTGATAAAATAAACCAAATTATAGTTTAGAAGATTATCTGAACTATAACCAAATTTAGAAAGAGTAAAATGGACTTTCTCTGCTTTCTATTGCCTTGAAATATCATGTGGCTAATGGTTGACTCCTTTTTTGTGAGCAAGGACTCATAACACTAAAAGACTTCATGTAATTGCTCGAATTTCTACTCCATGAGATCTTTCAGATGCTGTCATTATAAAGTGCAAACCTCCTTTGTTGGCACGGGAGGACATTTTTCCTACTAGTCTCTCTCTTCTTCCATACTTATATGACATGTTTATATTTGATAGGGTGAAAGTCCTTGTATTTTTGAACAACTGTTGCGTTATTGTATAAGCATGTGAATGACTTTTTATTTTTAAGTACTTATAAAACAGTGATAATTTTTATGAAGTTGACAATATAAAATCTAAGGATCAACATATACTTTTAAAGACTTTTTTTAATACTAGGATATTTATATTACAAATGAAAAGCAGCCAACTGAGCTCAGTAGTAGGTGCAGATAAAATGAAACGGGAGAAGGATTTCTTTCTGGACGAGTAGAAGCAGTTTACATCTTACCTATAAGTTTTCTTTTAAAGGAAGTCAGAGACAGAAAGAAGATGAACAAAAAAAAAAAAAAAATCTGCCCCCTCTAAACCCCAAGATCAACCGTCTAGAGGTTAAAAAAAAAAAAAAGATCAACCGTCTAGGTGGCAAGGGTTTAAGCGGCCCGACGCGAAGTCGGCGTTGCCCCGTTCCCCAACCCCTTCCTTCCCTGGTTTGCGGCGGCCATTCCCCATGCCCTCCCTTCCCCTCTCCCCCGCGCGCCCTCCCATTGATGCCCTCCGGCCCATCTCCGACCACCGCGGCCATCTCCCCTTCGCCTGCGCCTCGCCCTGCTCTCCTCTTCCCCGCCGCGCAAACCCTAGCTCCCACCCGCGCGCCCCTCATGTGGCGCCGCCTCCCCGCCCGCCGCATCGCCTCCGCCCTGGCATCCTCATCATCCTCCTCACTCCCGCGCGCCGCCGCCGACGCCACGCGCCCACTCCACCGCTGTCTTCCCCCGCGGCTTCCGGCTTCCTCCCGCCGCCGCGCCTCCTCCCGTGGGGGCAGCAGCTGCCCCCTTTGCGGTCCGCGTCCTCCTCCGCGCGGCAGAGGCGGTGTCGTCGGAGGACCTGGATGAGCTCAACCACGCACTCGAGGAGGCGGGCCGCGCGGACCCCAAGCAGCAGCAGCTGCAGTTGCCAGCGGGGGCGGCGAGAAGGCCCCAAGGAGCCGGCGGCGCCGGAGCAATCGCGGCCGCCTGGCCTCGGAGACGGCGGCGGAGCACGGGATGACGTTCCACAAGTACTCGTCGCTGCGCCGGCGGCAGATCCGGATCGAGACGGAGGCGTGGGAGCAAGCGGCCAAGGAGTACCGCGAGCTGCTCACGGACATGTGCGAGCAGAAGCTCGCGCCCAACCTGCCCTACGTCAAGTCCCTCTTCCTCGGCTGGTTCGAGCCGCTGCGGGACCAGATCATCGCGGAGCAGGAGCTCCTGGCGGTGCCCGGGTCGCGCGCCGGACACGGCCCTTATTTCAACATGCTTCCGGCTGAAATGATGGCCGTGATCACAATGCACAAACTCATGGGGCTGCTCATGACGGGCAATGCGGATGGTAGTGTCCGAGTCATACAGGCTGCGTGCCAGATTGGCGAGGCAATTGAGCATGAGGTATATGGATTCTTTGCAATTATGTCCCTGCAGTAAAATTGGTTTTTAGCTCACAGAAACGGTGCCCTTGGTTATTGGAAACCTGAAGATCAACGGCATCGTCCGGCAACCTCAAATGTTTGAACTTATAAGAGTTTAATATACCTGTTTTTGGCTTCTTCCCATTGAGCTGTTTGTTTCTTCTCAAAGTAATTTATGGCTAGGAAAAAAATCAGAATTTTAAATGATGTAGTATCTCAATTGATAAATCGGGGGGTCATACTTGATAGCGGTTGGTGCGAAAATAATCCACCTTTTACTTCTTCAGTTCAGCACTTAACTGACTGGTCACTGGGTTGTCATTGTTTGCGATTTATGGTTATGTTGTCATTGTTGTTTCTAGTAATCTGACATGTTGCAGAAGACAATAACCATCTAATTATATTCTCCTATATCCGGAATAATGCTATGGGTTTTGCAGATATTCTAGTCTCCATTTGAAATTGCAGTGCACTGATTCATGCTCTCTTGGTATCAGAAATATGAACTTCCAATCTTTGCCTTTTATATTTGTCGTTGTTGAAGCAAGATATACCTTTGGGTTGTTGTTGCTTCTGGTTTTTATCCTTTGGGGTTCCTATTGATCTTGTCCGAAGTTTTAATCCTTTATTTTTTTGGTTTTGATGAGATCACTTGTATGGGTATCAACATTCGTGTTATAACTTGTATTGTGCCTGTTCTTTGCTAGGTTCGAATCCACAAATTTCTAGAGAAGACAAAGAAGAAGAGCAACAAAGAAATTGACAACGAAGAAGAAACTGGTGATTCGGATATTGCCAAAGAACAACAGCGCCTACGAAAGAAAGTTACTGATTTGATGAAAAAGCAAAAGATACGGTATGTAAGGACTATTGTGAAGAACCAAGATAGCTCTAGGCCATGGGGTCAAGATAATCAAGCAAAAGTATGAATCCTTCGCTAAGTATTTACTTGATATGTTGTTTACTCCCTGCACTCTTTTGACTGATGACATTCCTGTTATCTTTGCTCTTCTATAGGTTGGTAGTCGTTTAATTGAGCTATTTATTGAAACAGCTCATATACAACCACCTGCTAGCCAGTCATCAGAAGATGGTCCACCTGACATTCGACCTGCTTTCAGACATGAAATGAGGACAGTACCAAAAGAACAACAGTAATGATGCTCTCTTATGCAATCTATTATGTTCCAAGGGCAGAAAAGTAGTATGCTGCTTCATCCTAACATATATGTTTTCTCATGCTTTTTATCTCGACAGGAAGCATAGTCGGGTATGGTGTGATCAAGTGTGATCCACTGGTGCGGCAAGGCCTGGATAGAACAGTTAGTTGACCCTTTTGTAGTAATCTTATTCTTATCAAAATAGCTTTAGCCTAATTTTGCATTCCTTAATCACTTAACTGAACATGTTCTCATTACCAGGCAAAGCACATGGTCATCCCGTACATGCCTATGTTGATTCCACCGATCAGCTGGACCGGGTTGGTATTATTGGCCTTTTCCTTCGTTTATATAAATATTAGCAGTTACATGATATATCATAAAAAATGAGAAAAGAATGGCTGCCGTGCGTGGTGGTTTGGAATTACGGATTTTATTGTGTGCTATCACGTAATTAGTGTGATCTTTCCTTTTTTTTAGTTCATGTGCTTTTTCTGGTTGATGCAAATGCAAACTGTTTTATCAGATACTTCTATTACCATGCCATTACTCGATAAGTGGTCAAATTTTACGTTTTTTTACGTCAGCTTATGTCCCTGCATACTTTATTTTGTGGAGTAATTGGTATTCAGAATTCTTAAATTTCTACAGATATGACAAAGGTGCACACTTGTTTTTGCCGTCCTATGTGATGCGCACACATGGAGCAAGGCAACAGAGGGAGGCTGTAAAAAGGGCCCCAGCGGAACAGCTGCAATCAGTTTTTGAGGTACTGTCTGTCGTTCCTAATTTGTACAAATAGATGAATAATTCTGTGTGAAATAATTGTCTAAATTTGCTTGCATGGAGATCCAGTGTTATACAACTGGTTCTATACATATTGATTGATGTTTATGCTGAGCATAGAAGGGATCAAAGATACAGACTTCTCTATGCGGCCCATATAGCTTGCTCAGTGTGTATGTACATGTACTAAATTGCTATGTAATATTGTTTATATTACTATTATTATATTTTGCTCAGTAAAATATCCATTGCTCCATATCCCAAGATTTCCAAAACATTTTTCTCAAGAAAAATTAAAATGATCCATCGTTAGCCTGGTGGAGACATCACATTTGTGTGTGTGTGTTTTTTTGGGGGGGAGTGAAGTATATTGTCAATGTTTCGGGAAAACTGATTTTCCTCATGACATTCATTCTCTTTAATATCTGCAAGATTTTGTTACTTAATGCCTTGTTTATCTCAGGCCTTGAATACTCTTGGGAGCACAAAGTGGAGGGTCAACAAAAAGGTTCTTAGTATTGTTGATAGAATATGGTCGAGTGGTGGCAGGCTTGGTGATTTGGTTGATCGAAATGATGTGAGTTGGTTTATTTCATTTGCAAAGGGTTTGATTAGATGGGTAATGTTATCCAATCATAGTCTCAGCTATGGTTTTTCATTTACTCAGGTTCCCCTGCCAGAGAAACCTGACACTGAAGATGAAGCTCAGCTGAAGAAGTGGAGGTGGCATACGAGGTCAGCCAAGAAGGAAAACAGTGAACGACATTCTCAGAGATGTGACATTGAACTGAAACTTGCTGTAAGTGACTATTTGGAATCTTTATTATGATCAGTTGTGCTGGTTATCATTTAAGTCTTAATCTTTCATCTAATGCACACATATTGCTCACAGGTTGCCCGAAAAATGAAAGACGAAGAGGGTTTTTACTATCCACACAACCTTGACTTTAGAGGTCGTGCTTATCCAATGCACCCATACCTGAACCATTTGGGTTCAGATCTTTGTCGTGGGGTTTTGGAGTTTGCTGAAGGTCGGCCACTTGGCAAATCAGGCTTGCGCTGGCTGAAGATACACCTAGCAAATTTGTATGCTGGTGGTGTTGACAAGTTATCCTACGATGGCCGTATTGCATTTACTGAGAATCACTTGGAGGAAATATTCGACTCAGCTGATAGGCCTCTAGAAGGCAAACGATGGTGGCTTAAGGCTGAGGACCCATTCCAGTGCCTGGCTGTGTGCATGAATCTTGCTGAAGCTTTAAGAAGCTCTTCACCAGAAACAACAATATCTCATATTCCTGTGCATCAGGTACTGATATGGTTGTAGTCACCATTTTTCCATTTTTTTTTTGTAGAATGACTAGATGATCTTATGCTAATTTCCAAGATATTACTCCCTCTGTCCCAATTTAATTATCACATTAGCCTCCTCCAGTTTTCCCAAAATAATTGGCATTCTCACTTCCTGATGCACCTTTCTCTCTTTCCAATACACCGCTATCTCTATCTTTCTCCTCGTTTCCTGCGCACCTACCTTACCAACTTCCCTTAATCTCCGTTGCCAAGAGCTAAAACGTCAATTATACTGGGACGGAGGGAGTATATGCAATGTGTGAAGAGATCAAGTGATATAGTACTAGAAGTTCATAGTTTTCATCCCCGATAGAAGAATCTCTTTTGTTCAATATGTTTTTGTGTCTTCTATTCGGTCATGCGTTTATCAAACCTTCCAGCATTTGAGTGGCATGTCAGTCACTCAGTTGTCAAAAATGGTAGTGTATGTCTCGATAACACTGCTAAGACCGTGAAAGTTGTAAAGGAACATCTGTGTATCAGTGTATAACGCATACATTAGTAGTTTAGGATTCTCTTTGCAGTTTCGTGTTGGATGTTGGTAAGGGATAGTTTTCCCACAACATAAAATATATCATTCTATTGACTCAATATGCTTTATATTTTAATATCTCATTTCATATACTCCATGAAACAGTTCCAATTTTGGCTGATGCTCCAATGTTTGATATGCGGAACTCAATTAAATTAAATCTTCTGTTTTCAGGATGGTTCTTGCAATGGCCTGCAACACTATGCAGCACTTGGAAGGGATAAGGTCAGTTTGTGCCTCAATAACTAATTGATTGTGTTGCTTTCTTTAAAATGGTTTTGTTTAATTGTATCCCACTATGTAATTATGTCTAGCACAGTTAGTAATAATTTTTTTAAGTTTCATCCAGTTGGGTGCCCTTGCTGTCAACTTAGTTGCTGGAGACAAGCCTGCAGATGTTTACTCCGAAATAGCTAACAGGTATGCTGTTTGTGTGGCATTGTGTTTTGCTCTGGAACATGCCTATCAAACTTGTCGTGCCATTGGAACATGGAGCGCTCTATATGCTATAGCTTATTCCGCCATCTGTTATGAATGGTTCTTATGATTTCGAAATCCAAATATTGCTTGTTTTAAGAAATCTAAAATATTGTATGTCTGCATCAAAAATCCTGATTTGCTCTAGAAAACTAGATAACTAAATATAGTTGAACTCTAGTTAATTTGTTTTCTCATTCTGCCCAAAGCTATTGATTTCTACCGGCAAGGCACTAAGTTGCTACTGTTTTAGTTTCCACTACAACTGGGTTATAGGTATTTGTGGCCTTATAGCATGGTTGGTTGGTACCAGTGCCTGGGCAGCTGCACAAGTCATCTTTTGGACATTATGGTTGGTCATAAGGCATCTTTTAGAACAACTTTTATGCATTATTTTTATTCATCGCTCATGGAATAGCTTGCACGTTTGAAATTGATGATGATAATGTAGAGCAAAAATTTTATTCAAATCTGGATTTGGGATTCACCAGTGCAGTTTTTTTTTTTCTTGATGCAACATTTGAGTTAACATATTCCTTTGAAACATTGGCGATGGATTTGTAGTTATATTTTCCATATTTGTGCTCCAGAGTTTTGGAAATTATGAGGAGAGATGCACAAAAAGATCCTTCGACAGATCCTGACGCAGCACGTGCCCGTCGGATACTTAATCAGGTTTGGGCAGATCCTGACGCAACTCTAGTTAATTGTTTTCTCATTCTCTGCCCAAAGCTATTGATTTCTCCGGCTATAATGTATGTTGAACTTTATGCTAAATATAGTTGAAATCTTTTTAGCATTTATAGCTGTCGCTCGTCTAAATGAATGTTGGCTAATTATATCCTCAATGGCACATTCTTTCAAATGCTTAAAAAACAAGTACTACTGATTGATAGCCCAATTTTAAGAATAGATTTTCCAGTTTGCTAGTAAGACATTATGCACTTTGGAACTCTTTGAATGTGTGCAATCTGGATTATTGCAGTTAATAACCTAACCTTATCGGCTAAATTACTTTATGGAGAACTGAATTTGTTACTTCATAAAGTCGGAAACGAATGATGTTTTGGACAGGCACAGTCCCACAGCAAATATTTGGTTATAAGTTTATTTAATATAGCATTTTACAAAAATGATATCATTTCCATTTCTCCTGTAGAAATATTGATAATGATATTGTGAAGATATTAAAACTCGATAAAATTGTAATATTGTTGTGTACTTTGGCTAATATGATTGTTTTATTTGCCAAGGCGCTATTTATTTTCGGGTGAAATGAATATTTAGTTGATGAAGCATTCTACCTAATTGGTTGTTTCTCTCTCGAAGACTACCTCATTGGTTGTAACAAATACTTTGTTGTCACGGGTCATTTTTGTGGTCTGTTTGGTCTGGAGAGTTTAGTTTTGGTAACACCTTATAATTGTAGCTGGATTTTCTGTTACAACTGTACAAAAATGCTCTCCACAAACTAACACATGTCCACATTAAACAATTAGAAATAAATGAGTGCTTTTGGAAAGCTACTGCACTGCCAAATAGAGCCTTAGTAGCTTACCATAGCGAGTTTCTTTAATCTAGTACAGGGGTTATTTTGTTTTCCGTTATTGTTTCAGTTTGAAGCCTTGCTGCCTTGTTGGCCGGTAAAAGCATTATTTGGAATGTTATTTTTAGTGTTGACTTTTTTTACCCTTATTTATAAATTCAGGTTGATAGAAAACTTGTAAAGCAAACTGTGATGACATCTGTCTATGGTGTCACTTATGTTGGAGCACGTGAACAAATTAAAAGAAGATTAAAGGAGAGGGGAGTCATTTGTGAGGATGCAGAACTTTTTGGTTCAGCTTGCTATGCTGCTAAGGTGGATGATCTTACCCAGTGAATCTATTTACTTCTGCTATCTGGTGTGTTTCCCGTTTGGGTAAATGCCTGACTTCTTTATTTGTTTGATAGGTTACACTGACCGCACTAGGTGAGATGTTTCAAGCCGCCCGTAGTATCATGAACTGGCTTGGTGAATGTGCCAAGGTACCGTCCCTAGTATCATGTCTTCTGAGCATCAGTTACATGTCAAATGATATTTCATACTACATTTACACTGAAACCCATTTCATTGCAAACCTTTTCTAATTATTAACAGCAGTTGCTGCTAGCTTTGAAACATTGTCTTTTGTCTTGTGGTTAAATCTTTTCTCTGAAAAACCAATTCACTGTAAATGACGAAGCATGCAAAAGTTTACAATTAATTGAATATCATCAACTATATGTTTGAATACACTGCATGCTGTGTGATAGATATAATATCTAATCTCAAAATACACAAATGAGTTGAGTTCCTTCATATTAATAGAGGCAAAAGAAAAATAAGAGAAGAGGATGACACATACGTGTCCAAGGTACTGTCGATGATGTATACAGGCCTTAGAAGGCTTCTAGCATTAAAATACCTAGAACCTATCATATTCTATATATATAGAAATATCATAGAATATGTAAGATCGAACAGTTTTAAGGCCATAACGCCTCATCACCATGTTCCGACATCCTTTTATATATCAAGCACAAGTACCAAGGATATGTAATTGTGTACACTTTTGCTTTGCAGGTAATTGCTACTGAAAACGAACCAGTTAAGTGGATGACCCCGCTTGGGCTTCCAGTTGTTCAACCATATCGCAAACTAGGGAGGCATCTTGTATGTAAATCTTTGTTCTTGATCTTCCGTTTATCGTTTCAACGTGCCTTTCAGATTGAAAGTCATGTCTACTTTGTTGACCTATTGTCAATTCTTGTATGTAATGCTTTGTTCTTGAACTATGTCATTCTTGATGTTTTCCTTGATTAAAACATCATTACAAGTTCTGACCCTTCAACGCGAGACTGATAAGGTATGCACCTTCTTGCATGGGCTAACTCCACACATTTTTCATATTGATCATTGGTTATGGCTTGTTGCTGATTGAAATGTCCAGTGTGTGGTGGTATGAATCATTGTTTTGGATAGGCTGCATTTCCGGTTTTATTACACTCGATCGTCCGAAATTGGTGGCATGATCGCATTTCGCATAATTTATATTTGTACTAGCCATATGGAAATTTGTAATGGTTTGGTGATCGAGTAACTCAGTCAAATTCTTACTGGTTAAAAAGGTGATATCCTCCATGGAAATGAGACCCTTTTATATTTAATCACACTTACAATATAGCTTGGCGCAATGAGTAGTTTAACAACGCATGCAGGAATTGTGTGCATCACAGTAGTTTGGTTATTGAAATTGTGGACTACTGTTGTGTTATGGTGGAATTCAATACATCTGTGGAGCACTTCATTGCTTACATGCAGTAAACTCCTAAACTAGGTTATGGTGAAGCGGCAGCGGACAGCTTTTCCTCCAAACTTTGTCCACTCTCTTGACGGCTCTCATATGATGATGACTGCTGTTGCTTGCAAAAAGCAAGGCCTTAACTTTGCAGGTTAGCGTTCTATTCACAAAATTCTTGTGTGGTGATTGGACCAGTGCAAATAGCCTTATATTTGGAATTCACTACTCTTAATATTCTTTTTTTTATATATATAATCAATGCAGGAGTTCATGATTCTTACTGGACCCATGCTTGTGATGTTGATACAATGAACAAAATACTACGCGAAAAGTTTGTGGAACTATATGATACGCCGATTTTAGAAAATGTATGTATATCTTTACCCAAGTCATAGCCATTGAGTTAACATTCATTTAATATTAGAAATAGAAAAAAATATTTGTTTTTGCATTCAATAATTCTTATGTTAACCATAGGTTTTTGCTCTCTCTCTCTTTGTTTCTCAATATTTGGAATTTATTAGAATTGTTTAAATATGTTCTTGATTCACTGCTTTCTCAGATATAGTCTTCAGTTTGCATCACCTCAGCTTCACTGATTTCAGTTTATTTAGAACTTTTTACAAAAGAATTGTGGAATGATGGAAGTTGAAGTGTACTCCACCTGAACCCATTCTCTTCCCAATACTTTGTCAAATGCACCATGAAGATTTTTGATCAAAAGTGCAGCCTGGCCTGCAGCGGCATGAATTGAGAGAATGTTTAGTGCTTCATATTTTAGGGGTGCATTAGTTGGTTACAATTATTATTTTCTTGATTAATAGAACCTGTTGGTGGTGTGTATATGATGGTGGTGAGAAGTATCGTAGTCATATTTCTAATCATGCATACTCATTGTGTGGTTCCTAATTGTTGAATAGCGTGTCAATGGCAGCTGTGTTTCTGAACTTTGTTTATTTGATACAGTTGTTGGAGAGCTTTGAGAAATCTTTCCCGACAGTAAAATTTCCACCGTTGCCAGAGAGGGGAGATTTTGATCTGAAGGATGTCCTCGAGTCTCCATATTTCTTCAATTAGCTGTCACGGTGACATTGCATTGTTCAGCACTGCTGCCCAGTTGCAGCCTTTTACAGTCATCCTGAGCTCACAGTATATGGCCTACCAGCCTGGATGATGGAGACAGCTTTCATGGACAGGTCTCAAGTGAATTTACGGAGGTATTTTGAAGGGTGCTCTTATGCTCTGCTGTACAATTTCGAGCTTAGAGCTGGCAGACGTTTGCAGGGGCATTAATATGGCTTGACATTGGCCTTAACTGATTACACAGCACAGGACGTTTGCAGATTTTTCGCAAACAAGGCAAATAAGCGGAATCCACTGTCAAGCTCATAGTGGCGGGAATTGTGCTGTGTATAGGTTGTAGCATAGTTTTGATCGTTTTTTTTTTTTTTTTTTTTTTGTCTTTAACAGTTTGGCTCACGCATAGAGTGAACAGTCCTAAAGATCCACCGATCCTTGTAAATGTAATTATGTAATTTTGGGCGTCT
Organism: Eragrostis nindensis; assembly: GCA_012490785.1. Classification (NCBI taxonomy): domain Eukaryota; kingdom Viridiplantae; phylum Streptophyta; class Magnoliopsida; order Poales; family Poaceae; genus Eragrostis; species Eragrostis nindensis. The sequence continues at coordinate 227,930 of JAAXCT010001125.1, forward strand.
TTTGCTAATCTATCTTCCCCCTTCAGGGTTTTCTGCCGAGCAGGACAGTGCTCGGCTGGTGCTGATAACATATTATTTCATAATTTGTAGTTGTAAGTTAATATTTCATCAAATAAAGTGATATAAAATGCGTTTTTTTGGCTGTCCATATGGTTTAGGATATTTGTAATATCAATTGCAGACAACGAGCTTTTATGGTATCATGTTACTCTCGACGAGATTAGTAAGAGCAATGATTCATTCTTGTCCCTTATTTATTCTCAATATAATGAAGGGAAGTTCTGCATTTTTTTTGGGGAAAAAAAGATTGTCAGTTATTGTGTTATCCTCACTTTCTGGGATTTGAAATCTGAAGCAAGACTCGGCTTTTAGTTCGTTAGAGGTACGTATAGGCGTGTCAAATGAGGTGTAAAAAGACAAAAAAAAAATATATCCTTTTGATTTTACGAGAATGTAATTTTACCCCTACTCTTTAAGAATCACCTGGATCTGGTACCAAATAATGACAATGAGTTAGGACATGATCTTTTTGTGTCAACGAATATAAATACTGGAGTGCCAGTGGACAATCAGATGCAACTCGCTGTGTCGTCAATAGAATCCGGAGCCATACGACGAATCACATGTACTGGAGATTAAGGCCAAAAAACTGGGTTGGATGTGATCGATTCAAAGTTGAATCAAATCCACACCCCAACAATCGAAAGATAATTCTAGCACTGAAATTCGACCAAAGATCAGTTTCTAGAAAAAATAATTTGACCAAGATATGGCCACCATGACATGGAGACTTCTCTAGAATTGATTCTAACAAATCGTAAACTTAATAATATGATAAACTAGTCTTCATCAGTCTGCCAACATTTGAAAGAAGTTGAATTTTTTTTTTCTAAATTGCTTTCAAGCCACAAAACTGATTGCAGACTTTGTATTCTAAAATATCATTCGAACAGAAATTTTCAGCCAAGTTGGTAGATCATTGACAGGACCATGGACAAGCCTATAAAGCAACTCTCCTAATAAGTTTCACCACTTATTGCTGATCAACAATAAAGCAACAGCTTTTCCATGACATGATAAAACAAATTCGTGAACTTCGCACTACATGGAAATTGTTGAATATTATGGGCTTTTAAGCCCATAATTGTGCAATTATTCTATTTAGTCTAGGCCCATAATTAATGCAATAATGGTTTAGTCCCACATGGGATTCCTATCATTAATTGACTCAACTTATTAGGTGGATTTCCGGTACATCCCCTAGAGAAGTTGAGAGAGGCTAGTGGCGAGCCACACGCGCGCGCGCGCCCCGCCGCCGCCGTCGAGCCGAGCCGTGGCATGGCGTGGCGGGCGCACGTCACGTCACGTCACGCCCGTTATGGAAGTTTTTAATATATTGAAACGGCGCGTCTTAGGAATGAACCAACGCCTTTTCGTTACGAAGGCATCGCGTCCGTTCGCTATGGGACATCTCTTTGATCGCCGTGTATATATATAACGCCCCTTCCATAAGCCTGGATACTCTCGCACTCGCTCTCGCCTTCCATACGATTCCTTCCGCTCGTGTTGCCTTCGAAGACTTCCCCGTCCCGGATTTCTGCGCGCACAGAGATCTGGGAGAGCAGGCCTCCGGAACCCATCCGCCAGAGAGATCTGCTCTGCGCGGGGGCGATCAGGTTTTTGGGGAACGATAACGCGACTGCTCGCTTTCGATCGACTTCTTCTCGGAGCGCGGCGGTTCTGCACTGCGTACATCGTCCTGCATCGACTAAGATCGACTACATCGAACATACTCAAGAACAATGGTTCTTGGGAATGGATCTTCCGGCGCCTCCGGCGCAGGATCTTCCGCTGGGTACGTTCCTGACTTTCTTTACAATTTGTTCATCATCGCTATCACCTTATTGGGGAATTTCTGGATTAAATAACTAGGAAAATGCCTAAATTCTTAACAATCCAAAAACCTGATATTAGGCAATTTTCTGTTAGCGGTTTTGCTGCTGCACTGAAACCCAACGCGTTTGATGGCTCTTTCTATAAGAGGTGGCGTGCTCAGATGGTCCTATGGCTTACAGCAATGAACTGCTATCACGCCGCGAACGGTAAGCCTGAACAGTTCACTCCAGAGGAGGAGGAACAGTTCAATATGGCTGATAATCTGTTCAGAGGCGCCGTGATTAGCGCTCTTGCTGATAAGTATAAGGATTCATACATCACGTGCACCTCTGCGAAAGAACTATGGGATGCTCTGGACGCTAAGTTCGGTGTTTCTGATGCCGGTAGTGAACTGTATATCATGGAGCAATTTTTTGACTACAAGATGGTTGAGAACCGTTCTGTAGTTGAACAAGCCCATGAGATTCAGGCTATGGCAAAAGAACTCGAACAGTTTCCATGTGTGTTGCCAGACAAGTTTGTGGCTGGCGGTATTATCGCTAAGTTGCCACCTACTTGGAGGGACTTTGCTACCCAACTGAAACACAAGAGACAAGAGTTTAGCGTGTCTGAACTCATTGGGACTCTTGATGTTGAGGAAAGGGCGAAAGAAAAAGACACACGTGGAAAGAGCGTAGGAGAACCTTCTAGTGCCAATATGGTGCGAAAGGTTAACGCATCAAAGAAGAAGAAGAAGGGGGCTGAGAAGCCTAAGCAATCAACCACTTTTAAGAAGAAAAAGAACAAAGAAAGTGGCTGCTTTATTTGCGGGAGCACTGAGCATTGGGCAAGTGCGTGCCCAGACCGCAAAATTAAGCAGGAGAAGAAATCTACAAACGTGGTCATTAGCGAGACTGGAGGGACTTCCGGGTACGGTAATTCTACACCCATTGTCCTTTCTGTATGTCAAACACCTGAGTGGTGGATTGACACTGGGGCTAATGTACATGTGTGTGCTGATATCTCTTTGTTTTCTTCTTATCAGGCCGGAGTGACAGGAGACTTGTTGATGGGAAATGGGTCACATGCTCGTGTTCTTGGTGTTGGTACGGGTCATTCTGAAGTTTACTTCGGGAAAGACGTGCTATTATAACACGAGCAGCATGTCCCCTCAATCAAAAAGAATCTTGTTAGTGGCTCTCAATTGTGTCAAGATGGTTATAAAATAGTTCTTGAGTCGAATATATGTATACTTTCTAAGTATGGAACATTTGTTGGAAAAGGCTATGATTGCGGAGGCTTGTTCCGCTTTTCTTTACTTGACAATGGTTATAATAAGGTTGTGAATAATATTCTTACTTCGAATGAGTCGAATGTTTGGCATTCACGACTTTGTCACATTAATTTTGGTTGTATGACGCCGTTAGCAAAACTGAATTTAATCCCGAAATTTGACATAGTCAAAAGTTCTAAGTGCCATGCTTGCGTGCAATCTAAGCAACCTCGCAAGCCTCACAAGGCAGCGGAGGAGAGGGAGGAACTTAGAGGCATTAGAACTTGTTCATTCCGATCTATGCAAATGAATGGCGAATTGATTGACTAGAGGTGATAAAAGATACTTCATGACTCTCATAGATGATTGTACTAGATATTGCTATGTGTATCTGCTAAAATCCAAAGATGAAGCTTTGCATTACTTTAAAATCTATAAAGCTGAAGTAGAAAACCAACTAGAAAGGAAGATTAAACGTTTAAGGTCTGACCGTGGCGGAGAATACTTTTCTAATAATTTTTCTGAATTCTGCGTGGAACATGGTATTAATCATGAGAGGACACTGCCTTACTCACCTCAATCCAATAGGATTGCTGAGAGAAAGAACCGAACTCTAACTGATTTGGTTAACGCCATGTTACAGACAGCGGGTCTTTCTAAGGAATGGTGGGGTGAGGCGATTTTAACAGCATGTCATGTCCTGAATAGAGTTCCCACAAAAGATAAAGAAATCACACCATTCGAGGAATGGCATAAGAAAAGATTAAATCTCTCATATTTGCGTACTTGGGGTTGTTTGGCCATGGTGAATGTGCCAATCAATAAGAAACGCAAACTTGGACCTAAAACTGTTGACTGTATCTTCCTGGGTTATGCTATGAACAGCGTGGGTTGTAGGTTTTTAGTAGTAAAATCTGAAGTACCTGACACGTTGGTCGGTACAATTTTGGAGTCCAGAGATGCTACATTCTTTGAGAGTGAATTTCCTTTTAAAAATGTACCTAGCACATCTAGTCATGAGTCTACATTACCCCATGAGCATTTCATTCCGATAACACAAAATGAGGAACCTCCTGTGCACATTCCTGAGGAGGATGACAATCTAGTCACCCGTAAGGGTAAGAGACAAAGGACTGCAAAGTCTTTTGGAAATGTCTTTATTGTGTACCTCGTGGATGACAGTCCCAGAACCATTGAAGAGGCACTTTCATCTCCCGATGCTGACCTTGGAAGGAAAGCAATAAGGAGTGAAATGGATTCAATCATGTCTAATGGT